>LR738712.1:53291357-53346827 GCA_902687465.1 Secale cereale | reverse complement strand
ACAGTGGTATCGCCCACACACCTCTTGAATGGCTATGTTATGAATTTTTGGGTTCCCTGAACAAGTTGGTATCAATCCACGTTCAAATGATGGCCCGGCCCCTGAGGACAGTGGTATCGCCCACACACCTCTTGAATGGCTATGTTATGAAATTTTGGGTTCCCTGAACGGTGGTATCGCCCACGTTCAAATGATGACCCGGCTCCCTGAACAGTTTTGAGCCTGGCAGCTCTTTGAAAAAGCCTCGACTACACGGCCTTATTTGCAAAAAATTGCATGTTTTTGGTGTTTTTTTTTTGTGTTCTATAACCTTTTAAACCGGAGTGGAGCAGCTACTCAAGTTGACCACATATCTATCAAATTGAAAGTCTGGATCATGAAATACCAGCATGAGTAAACCGGTGTTCATTATAACCCGGATCATCTATCAGGCAACAAAGCCACAAATTTCTGAACAAAGTAAACCGGTGTCTGTTATCAAGCCCAGAATTATCATTGGATCTATCAAAAGACTCCCTCAGAAAATTGCAAGTTTCGCCGGATTAAGAATATCAAGCATATTTTGATCGCAGGTATGAAGTATTTTATTTTCAAATATTTATTTGGTAGTATAAGATCAGTTATAATGACCGGTGTTCCTTAAACCGGCCTGGTTTTGATTATAAGTCGCCAGTATAAGATAAAATAATGACCGGTGTTTATTAAACCCGGCCCGTTTGTGATCAAACATAATTGGAACCGGTCTTCAAACCGGATTATATTCTTCAATAGCCAAACATGGCTGGATTCTTATTATGGTTATCAATATTATGATTGAGGTTTTCAAAGTCGCTTTAAAGCGCAATGGATATTATTTCAACGATGGAAGTGATTTATTCTACAAAGAAATAGTCCCGAGTCGCCGCAGGCTTACAACCCGGCACTTGGGGGCTGCATTATTCAAATTAAGTTTACATCAAATACACAAGTCTCATGTCGCTGCAAGCATGCACCATGACACTTGGGGGCTAATGGGCAGTTGAAGCAGTAAACAGCAGCAATTCAAATACACAAGTCTCAAGCACACAAGCAAGTTGTCTACTTGACACTTGGGGGCTAATGGAAAGATCATTTGCTTTATCTGGAAGTACCGGTTCACCTTCTAAATGTAGCTAAACCGGAACTTGGGGGCTACCAATCGCTCCTATCGACAATTCAAGGTACACAAGTATTCATCCATTATATTGAAAGGCCCGTCTAACTCAGTTGGTAAAGCACAAAGCTCTTAACCTTGTGGACGTGGATTCAAACCCCACGATGGAAGTTACATTATATAATGTTCATTTCAATAATTATATCTACAAAGTCCCTGCTCATTATTATATAATGACCCGGCACTTGGGGGCTATATGTTGCTATTCAAGTTTACATGATCGTGTTTTCAAAGTCCCTGCTCATTATTGCATAATGGCCCGGCACTTGGGGGCTACATATGACTGTTCAAGTTTACATTTCAAAGTCCCTGCTCATTATTGCATAATGACCCGGCACTTGGGGGCTACGTGATATGGAATATTCAGTTTCATAGTGATTGAGATGAACAATCTGGATTTCTTCAAGATGATACAAGACTATTTTCAATGGAGTATATACAAAGTCCCTGCTCATTATTGCATAATGACCCGGCACTTGGGGGCTATAGGTAATATGCATATAAAGGAGGAACATCTTTAAATTTTCAGTTCTGGCAAATCCGGATTAATTGTGTGACCCGGCAATTTTGGCAATCATAAACCGGCAAGTTCTACATCTCCAAACCGGTTGGATATCAATGGAATATTTGAAGATCAATATTTTTGTCAAGTCAGAACATTGGAAGGATGATTCAAATGGATTCTTTATTTACAATATTTCTTATGCAAGCAAGTTGAATATAAAGTTGGTCTGTCGACCCGGATTTTCTAGAAGAAGGAAAGACAAGGACTTAAGGATGGTCAGATGACGGATTACAAGAAATTCTTAACCCGGAGCACAACCTATCAGATTCGCTATTGTGTTTATTTTGCGGCATAAAGTTTACCATGGACACATCCAAGCTAAACTTGGGGGCTAATGTCGGGGATATACCCCCGCGGTATGAACCGGCCGGAATTATAACCCGGCCGGTCTTGGCGGTTTACACTTGGTGATTCACTGGCGATCCGTTATCACCAGACGGTTTACAAGCAACCTGCCTAAATAATATTACTCACTGATAACCCAGCGTATGGATTGTGGATGACAAGGCCCAAGGCCCAGAAGGCCGGTTCATATTAATAGTGGGCCGGTTTAATAATAAAGCGCAAGGAATATTCTCCATAAAGGAAGCAAGACTAGGACTCCTTGTAATAGATCAATCCTAGTCCTACTAGGACTAGTTATGTAAAGCCTCCCCTTCAACATATATAAGGAGGGGCAGGGCTCCCCAAAGAGGGGAAGCTTTAGACAAACCACAAGTAGACAAGTTTTAGGGTTAGACACAAAGAGCCGGTTTATCGGCAAACACCATGAGGGCCATAATGAGATCTAGCCTCAAACAGCACGTAGGGTTATTACCGGATGATGTTTCCCGGGGCCCGAAGCTGTCTAAATCCGTGTCTTGCATCGCATCTCTCGATTCCGCTCAACCCCTTCAAGCTACCACATAGATGCGCGCCTCAACCCTAAGTCCGTTGATCCGGACATCTGACGTGTTAATTCCACGACAGTCCGTTTGCGCATTTTGGCACACGTATATGATAGTGTCGCTAGCGTCCATATGACAGAGAACCCGGGCCGACATGACTAGTTATAAACCAGAAGTGGCACTAAATTACAGAGACAGGCATACATGACCCAGCAACGAACGTGTCGGTCATCAACGTATGAACCCAAGTCGTAGCAAGCTACAAGGACTTAAAGGAACAACGCGTGACATTTCCCCTAAGGGACAGACACAGGAACGAAGAAGGACACATGCCGGCCAGCCTAAGTGTTCCGGAGCAGTAGCAAGCTACCAAGGCTCAGTGGAAGCACCAGGAGACATTTCCCTGTAAGATAGGCTACCAAAGGTAAACAACTAGGTGTCGGATCCCACACATAGCAATACACATTACACGTACGCATAACATGCAAGTATGTGCTGTACAACATGGCATCACAACATAACTCAACAATTCATATAGATAAGGCCCAGAAGAGCCATCATAGCATTTATTACAAACAGAGGTCACATGACCCAACATACAGAGCACACAGGCAACGGAAGCATTACATGTCTGAGTACAGACATTTACAAATGAAAAAGACTAAGAAGCCTGACTATCTACAAGACCCTCCCAAGGGTACAAGATCGTAGCTGAGGTAACAAGCTAAACGTCGAAGTCCACGCGGAACCACTAGCGAGACTGAGGTCTCTCTGCAAAAACATAAATTAAGCAAACGTGAGTACAAAAGTACTCAACAAGACTTACATCAGAACTAGCTACATATGCATCGGTATCAACAAAGGGGTGGTGGAGTTTGACTGCAGCAAGCCAGCTTTGACTCGGTGGCTATCCTAAACTACGACTGAAAGTAACTCTTTTGAGGTGGCGCACACGAGTCCACATATTCACCAATCAATACACCACTATGGATCCGCTCCCGTCTCCCTACGAGAAGGCCATCCATAGCACTCACACTTATCTTGCGCGTTTTAGAGTATCCACTTTCACTTGTCTATGAACTGTAATAGGTAACCCAGAAGTCCATTACCGCGGACACGGCTATTCGAATAGATTATATTTAGCCCTGCAGGGGTGTACTTCTTCACACACGCTCTCACCACTTACCGCCGTTTACACGACATGTACTCGGCAACCTTCAAGCGGAGGCCCAGCGAGGGTGTCGGCCACGACCTGACTAACCACACAAGTCTCTCGTCCAGGTTTATCGCCTATTTGGGTTCCATCCGTGGGGAGATCCGGCCGGGGTGTCGCTCACGGCCCCAAACGATGTGTACAGGGTTCCCGCATCACCAAACGGGCGATCGGTACATCGTGCCACGTACCTGCCGCGTCACAGCCCACCCCGAGGGTCAGCGCTGCGCACGACCTCCAGTAAACTACAAACACCAGAAACTAGTTGCAACTCCTGGACAGAGATCATGTTGATTAATAAGTCGAGAGAGTCAATTAAGGATCCCAATGTGTGGTAGTAGCTGTTTCATGGACCAACCAACACAGAACTCAGTTCCTGAGGACGGCTGCAATGAGACAACCCACCATGTACTCCTACATGGCCTCTCATCGCTACCTTTACCAAATCGTGTTCACACACATTAGGACATGTTCATCACCATTCCAATTCATCCCCGATGAATCAGACCTGACACAACTCTAAGCAATAGCAGGCATAACCAGAAAGCATGAATGAGTAGGCACAACATGGCTCAAACAACTCCTACTCATACTAGTGGGTTTCAACTATTTACTGTGGCAATGACGGGTCATGCAGTGGAAAGGGGTTCAACTACCGCAGCAGGTAACAGTTATGACGTTGTCGTCCTAATGCAGTAAAAGAGAGCAAGAGCGAGAGAGTGGGATTGTATCGGAATGTTCAATGGGGTTTTGCTTGCCTGGCACTTCTGAAGATAACATTGAGTCTTCATCGGTGTCATCGATCACATCGTCGGAACACGTCTACTGAAAGGGGACAAGCACCGGCGAACAAGAGAGAACACAATCAATGCAATGCGACAATATGATGCATGATCATGACATGGCAATATGCTGTGGATTGAGCTAATGCAACTAGCAACACAATTAAATGAAGTTGGTTTGAACCAGAGGTTCAAATTCAAACTCCATATGTGATTATTTAAATGCCATTTATTCAAATTGTCCTAAACAGCAACCATAAGTTGTTCTAACATGCATAAAAATGCCATAAACAGATTCCTTGGATTTTTCTGATCAATTTTCATATATAAATTATTTTCATCTGAGCTACGGTTGATTTTATATGATTTTTAGAAGTTTTCGCTATTTTCTGAAATAAATAAATCATAAAGATTTATTTAAAATCCAGAAAAGCATTTATGACATCATAGTGACATCATCACTACGTCAGCAGGTCAAAGGCGCCAGCCCAGGTCAAACCTGACGGCTGGGACCCACAAGTCAGTGTCTCAACTAATTAACTAAATTAGTTAGCACTAAGTTAAACCTAACTCTAGTTAATTAGGGGCCTGGGCCCACACGTCAGTGAGTCAGGGTTAATCCTATTTTAATTAAACCTAACTAGGTAATTAGCAGGAACTGGCCCCACACGTCAGTGACCCGGGGTGGTCAACCCACCAGTCAAAGAGGTCAGAAACGCCGGCGAGGCCAAACGTGGCGGCGGTGCTCGGGATTCGCCCTCCGGCGACCATTTGGACGGCGGCTTGGTGCTACGCGTAGCTGGGGAGCTCGCGCATCTAGTGGAGGCGACGGTGTGTGCTGGGGTGACCGGAGCTCGTCAGAAACGAGCTCGCGGCGGCGCCGGAGTTCGGGCGATGATCAAGACGGCGCTACGGGCCACTCCAGGAGCAACGGATGGCCCTGCCCGAAGCGCGGGAGTGCAAGGAGTGCGATGGCGAGCTCGGATGCAAGCTATGGTGGTTGTGGCCACGGCGGCGACAGGTTCAGCGGCGGTCGGAGTTGGCCACGACGGAGCTATGGCCTAGAGGTCATGCGTGGCTAGGGGAGAAGGGGGAAGCGACTCGGAGGCTCACCGCGGTTCGTTTGAAGAAGACGGCGAGCCCGGGGGCGGCCTGATGGCGGCGAATCGTCGACGGCGGTCACTGGACGCAGAGGAGGGGAACGACGGCGTTGCGGGTGAGGGGGAGCTCCTGGAGTCGCATGAGATGAAGGAGAGGAAGAGGGGGAACACGGCGGAGCTCGAGGGCTCATCGGAGGGGCGAGAGGTGGACGGTGGCCGTGGTGGTTCAGGACGGCGGCGACGACGGCGTTCGGGTGCTCGCGGGGGAGAGAGACAGAGGAGGGGAAGGAACACAGGGAGAGGACGAGGGGGTTCCAGGGTGTCGTGGCGTCCTCTAGGGGCTTCGGGGCGGCGAGGAGGCAGACAGGCAAGGCGGAGGTGGCCGGCGCGTGCCGGCGCGCGGCGGCCACGCGCCCTCCTGCCCACTGGCAGGAGGTTGAAGACAAAAGGAGGGAGGAGGTGGGCTAGGCCGGCCACTTGGGCCGCCAGGTGGCTGCACAGGTAAAACTCTTCTCTTTTCTAATTCTGTTCTGTTTTCTATTTTATCTTCTGTTTTCTATTTCTTTTGTAACTTTGTGGCTTTTCTAAAAATGCTTAGGCACTTTCAAAAATCACCAAACTGCTCATGCCCACTGTTTAGCATATAACCAACATGGAACATTTCAATTTAGGATTATTTGAGCATTTAAAATAATATATAAAATTTAAATGCCCAAATGCAAATAAGATATGATTTAATTCAAAAATCCAGAATGGTCCTACAAATATGTGCAACATTTTTGGCAGAGGTATTTTTAATCAATCCAAAAATGATGAACTTTTCCAAAGAGCATTTTGGGTTCATTAAGAAAGATTTGAACTTGAACCTAGTTGGTTTCATCTGGTGCTAGGGTTTAGTCATCCCCATTTCAAGTTTCCTTTGAAAATAAACATGATGCACACATGAGGCTAGCCTAGAGCATTACCAGAAGCTAGGGATGTGACAGAAAGCTCAGACGAAGATTAGGACTGATAAGATGTTTAGCAAGTGATTCATGAGCAGTATGAGCAGTAAGTCATTTGGGCCTTTGATCTTGTGCCCAACAAGTGTTTTAGGTCCCCAGCAATAGCATCACAAGCTTTTGGTTTTCGGCTGGAGACATTTCCCTGCAAGAGAAAGTTAGTTCTTCTTAACCACCCACATTTTTAGGGGTGGCTTAGAAGCAATGAGTCTAAGAGCAGCATCTGCGAATTTTGGCTTTGGAGCCCTAGCAAATAATCTTGCAGGAGAAGAATAATACTCATAAGAATAGGCAGAAAAATTCTTTGTTTTGTGAATATAGCGGTTTGAAGAAACACGCTCATATTCACGGGTCTGAGTATGGTTTCCCTGCAAAACATCCGTGTTAGTGTGACTCAGGTGAGTCCTTTGTCTGTATGAAGCCTTAGGACCATATGAAGCCTTTGGTCTGGGGTTTGTCTTCTTCCCAGGAGGTGTCATGATAACTTTTGCTGGAAGTTTCTCAAGACAACTTTTGGGTACCCAGATCTTCTTCATAGGTGGCCCGTTCCTGCAGTTAGTACCAATATACCTGGCAAACACTTCACCATTTTGATTCTTAAATAGTTTATAGTTTTCATCAAAGGATTCATCAATGATAACAGGATTAGCACAAGTGAAGCCAGATAGGGTAGATGGATCAACTGAAGGTTCCTTTGCAGCAACCCATGTGGTTTTGGGATACTGCTCAGGCTTCCAGTATGAACCATCAACATTCATTTTCATGTCGAACCCAACACCCTATTTTCTAGGGTTTCGGTTCAGTATCTGCTTTTTGAGGACATCACATAGAGTCTGATGCCATTTGAGGTTTTTGTTCATCCCTGTTTCAAGCAAAGTCTTCAACCTAGCATTTTCATCAGCAATAGTAGTGGTATCCTCGGCAGAGGGGTTAGTTACCACATTAGTAGTTGCAGATATTGCAACAGTGGCAGCAGTAGAACATTCAGCAACAGATGTAGCGTTATCACGCTCAATGCATTTTAGACATGGTGGTTCAAACTCTTTCTGATTAGCACTGATTTGTTGAGCAAGTAATGAATCACGCTCCTTCTGAAGATCTTCAAAACATACTCTTAGCTTTTCATGATCAGATAAGAGAGTGTTATGATGACCTTGAAGCGTAGTTAACGTAGCCTGAAGTCTCTGAAGACTTTCAGCTAAGTTTTTCGACTGATCCATTTCTTCACCCAAAATATCATTGCTCTTATTAAGCATTTTTTGAGCCTTTTCCAGAGCAATTTGTTGTTTAGTGGCAAGGGAAGCAAGCTTGACATAGCTGGGTCCAAATTCATCACCAGATTCATCATTACTAGAGTCAGATGGATAGCATTCGGTTACCTTGGCACTTTTAGCCATAAGACAAGGTGCAGAGGATGATGGTTCTGGATCGAAAGTCATCGTCTTGAGAGATTCTTTGAATTCCTCAAACCTGGAATCATCACGAGTTCGATGACCTTCATAGACTTCAGAGAGACGGTCCCAGATAAGCTTCGCATGATCAAGATGCATGATGTTCCTGAACTGATTTTGAGACAGGCAGGAGCAGATGACGTCCTTCGCTGTGAGATTGAGAAGAGTGAACTTGCGAATGTCATCAGCTTCTGCCCTCTTGCATAGATCGGTAAGACCAATCTCAGTGACGGTCCACAGCTCACTATTAATTGCCATGAGACGTTTCTTCATCATGGCCTTCCATTTGGGATACTCGTGACCGTCAAACATGGGACAAGACATTGTCTTCATTCCTGCGGTCGACATAGCTAAAACTCCAGGTGGTTAAACCGAATCACACAGAACAAGGGAGTACCTTGCTCTAATACCAATTGAAAGTGCATTATATTGACTAGAGGGGGGTGAATAGGCGATTTTTATGAAATGCTTCTATACATTGTTGTTTTGAACACAAAAGATAAACTCGGTCCTATTAGTATGAAGCGGAAAGTAGACTACACTAGACTAGCCATACTCAAGTATTCAATGAAGTGAAAGCACGAAGACTAATATCAGCTAGGCAGTACGGATCATGATGGAAGAAGGATTGAAGCCAAATCATAACAATTTGATACTCAGTGAAGTCAATCAGATAAGGCAAGCATGCAATGACTTCACAACATAAAACGATAAGTAAAGGGAAGGAAAGGATAGAACCAGTAGCTCGGGGAAGACAATGATTTGTTAGACCAGTTCCAGTTGCTGTGACAACTGTACGTCTGGTTAGGGAGGCTGAGATTTAACTCAGAAGACCGCGTCTTCACCTTATTCCCCTTGAGCTAAGGACACCTAGTCCCCGCCCAATCACTCTGGTAAGTCTTCAAGGTAGACTTCCAAACCTTCACAGACTTCGTTCACCGGCGATCCACAATGACTCTTGGATGCTCAGAACATGACGCCTAACCGGCTGGAGGAAACACTGTCCTCAAGTGTAATAAGTCTTCAGGTCACACAGACAGAAAGGCTTCAGTGAATCCTAACACTCTTTGGCTCTGGGTGTTTGGGCTTTGTCCTCGCAAGGATTTCTCTCTCAAACGCTTCGGAGGTGGGTTGCTCTCAAACGACAAAAGCCGTGTAATAACTTTGAGCAGCCCCCAATTTATGGTGTAGGGGGTGGGCTATTTATAGCCACTGGGCAACCCGACCTGATTTGTCCGAAGTGACCCTGGGTCACTAAGGAACTGACACGTGTTCCAACGGTCAGATTTCAAACACTCACACGGCAACTTTACTTGGGCTACATGTAAGGCTGACTCATCCGACTCTGGATGAGATTTGCTCTCATAGTCTTCGCTTGAAGACATAGGATTTGGTTGAGCATCACTTCAGTCACTCTGACTTAGATCACTTGGACCCCACTTAATAGTACGGTGGTTCCTATGACTCAACAAAGAAGAAAAGGAAACAACGAAACATCTAAGTCTTCGTTCTCCATAGTCTTCACACAATGTCTTCTCTTGTCATAGTCTTCAATATGATTATCTTCATATACCACCACTGATGTCAATGTCTTCATACATTTTTAGGGGTCGTCTCCGGTAGGTAAACCGAATCAATGAGGGACTACTACCTGTGTTATCTTACACTTCTCACAAACACATTAGTCCCTCAACCAGGTTTGTCGTCAATACTCCAAAACCAACTAGGAGTGGCACTAGATGCACTTACAGTGAGCGTGTCCAACAGCTAGCCCGCGTCGTCGCCGTCCCTCTGGAGCACTTGCCCCCTCCATCTTCTTCCCCGTTGAGCCGTCCCCGTCGTGAACGAATCACGTCCACGGGAGCACAGTGCCGACAAGGCATTAATGGCGCCTCGGCCGCTTCCTCCCCGTGCCCGCTGGCTCCCTCTGCCCCGTGAGATCCCCCCTCTTCCTCCCCGTCGCCTACCTCCGAGCTCATGCGCGTTCACACGCGTCCACGGCGCCGGCCACGTATGCACGTCGACGCCAGCTCGGCTTCCTTGCCTTGCGCCTATTTAAGCCCAGCCCCGAGCTCACCACTAGCCTTGCCTCGCCCCACTACCCCTCCCCAGCCTCTTAAACGAGCTTGAGAAGCTCTCCTACCCCTCCCATGGCCGAAGCCTCGCCGGTGGCCTGTGCTTAAATTTGCGGCAACCAAGCCCTCCCCCTCCTCTTGGCCGTCACCAGAGCCCTGCATGCCCACTCCAGATTGACCCCGGGCCTCCACCTCTCTTCCTCGCGGCCCTAGCACCGAGTCCATCTTCACTGTGGCCGCCATCCGTTGTGGCAGTGCCTCGCCCAACCCCAAGCTCCTCGGCGGCCGTGTCCTACCTGGATGGATCCGCCTCGTCACGCTGATCATGCCGGTAGGTCGCACGCCTCGGGAGGTGGCCGGAGTCGCCGGTTATCGCTGTCGGGCGCCGGCTCGGCCTCCGCCTGGAGCGAGCGAGCGAGGTTGAAGACGACGACCTGGCCAGCCCCCCTGACCCCACCTGGCAGCGACCCAAGCATCCGGACCCACCCCTGCCAACGTGTCCAGTGGAGACGTACTGGCTGTAGTGCGCTTTCAATGTTCTGAAAACATATTTCCATTCTGCGTTACCCAAACTACACTTTCACCGTTCAGTAAGCGTATTCATGTGCTTCTTTAGTCACGTTTACGCTTTTCGTACTGCCAGGAGATATTTCTTAAAAAGGCGTTTTCTTCTTTTCCAGCCAGGGGGCTGTTTGTAGAAGTTATTCTTACAGATTGGTCCCTGAACTTCGTCGGGCTATAACTTTTTGCTCGTAACTCCGAATAAGGTGAATCAAAAGCCCACTTTTTCGTCTCGTCGAGCCCAAACTTTTGGTACAATTTTCACTATGATTTGACATACTGGAAATGACCATTTTGCCCTTGCCCTAATCAGCCCCCTTTGAGAGAGTACCCTTTCTGGCGATTCTTTCCATGATCTTTCCGCACTTCTTCCCGGAGCCTTCTTCATCCCCAGGCAAGCCACAACCACCATTTGCATGATATACACGTAGAAGCATTGGTTTTCAACTTGAACCTTTAATAACTGTATGTTTGTTTTACTATTGCTATCGTTATTTCAGTTATGCTTATGGATCGGTCTTTACCGTCATGATATGTTTTCTTGCACTCTGTTATTACGTTCTACTTGCTAGTATTACTTTCATATGACATGCTTGGTAGTAGTACATGTCGGTGTACTAAGATAGGGGTACCTTAGTACTCCAACTTGTGCATGGGCAGTAGCAGCTTCCCGCGGCAGGGTTTACCACGTTCTTGCCGGAAACCTCTCTGGTCCCTGTAAAACCATTCAAAAACAAAGTATACAAGACAGAAGATCAAGGCCCCGGCAAGTGGAGCTTGCCGGGAAGGCCGTCCCAGGCTCAAGACTATCACATTAGCACAAGACCCTGGCAAGAGGAGCTTGCCAGGAAAACCAGAAGACTGCATCTCAGAAGACATGCCTCGGCGCATCCTACGCCCCGGCAAGGGACCGGGGAGCGACAAGCTTCCGGGCCCGGCAAGATCAAGACCCCGGCAAGGTGCTTGCCGGGGGAAGCGTGCGCTGTGTGCCCGCGCTCCAGCTCATCGGCCCACGCGTCGCCCTGGGGCCCTTCCAGGGACGCGTGGCGGATGGCTGTGCAGCCTGGGGGACACGGTGGCACTCCACGGTGACGAGGCTACCGCCGTGGCGAACGGAGACGCATGGACGGGTGCTTTTGGGGTCGACGGTGACGGGCATTTAATGCCCTTGTCCCCCACTGTCAAGTTAGGTGAAGACCACTGTTCACGTACTGTTCATGCACTGTTCTCGCACTATTACAACTACCACCAAAGTTACATTTTTGCCCTCGCCTACGTTGACACCTAACGGTGACCCCTTAAGCTATAAAAGGAGGCCCATGCACAACGTAGAAAGGGTTCAGAACCTAGATAGCTCTCTTGCTCGGTGTAGCTAGTTCTTCAAGCTCCCGAGCTCACAAACTCAATACAAACCAAGCAGGAGTAGGGTTTTACGCGTCCGCGCGGTCCGAACCTGGGTAAACTGCCCGCGTGTGCTCTTCGATCCGCTATTTGTGCTCCCTCCGCTCCCTCACCGCAACGTTCAAGGGGCTCCGGTCCCATAGGTGTTCGTGGTGGACAGTTTCCCCCGACAGTACATGTTGGGGATGGTCTTCGGTGCAAGACTATCGTCTCTTTCGAGTACCATGTAGTGCATGCTCTTTTGCATCCAGATGGATAAATACTTGCATGGTAGCTTTATCGTTATGTTCTTGCATGATATTTATTATTGATGCTAGTGGTCATGTGATGCTATAAGTAGTGTTCTAGTTGTGATATTCATGCTCGTTAGTATGCCATGCTCATCTGGATAAGTAGTTAAACATTGTTGTTATGCTCGTTGATTGTGATGCACCCCCATGCTTATGTTGATTTCATGTTCATGCTTTGTAGTTGCATCATGTTATTTTTATCATGGCTCAGCATATTGCATTCAAGTTTAACCGGATTATATTGAACTTGAACAACTATTGGCTGAGTCATGGTGCCACCATATCGAGCTGACCAGTGCAGCCACGCTTACCCTATCTGAGGGTCTTAACTCAGCCCCTTTGTTATGCCTCTCACCGGCGCCTCCCGCGAGGGAAGGTTATGGGCGCGCGCTACCCTGATCAGGTAGGCGGACATAACCTTGTGTGCTCGTTTTTGTTTTTATGGTACCTTTGTCCCTGTTTGGGACTGTTTTGCCACGACGGTGGCCGTTGGTCCCTTTGGTAGGCACGGGGACACCCAAGACCTAGCCCTGAGAGGGAGTTGGTCGGAGTGGCCGGGAGAGTGCCATGACAAAGGGAGGGTTTCATCGGAACCTTTTGGTCCGCACGTTTGGGAGAGCGAGGCCAGGGTTCCGTAGTGTGGGCAAAGTGCGCTACCTCTGCAGAGTGTGTGTGTGTTAAATCTATTGATAGCCGCGCCCATGGATATGGGCCCAGTTCATGTCAGTCACGCTGTGGGTCAACAGTAATAATAATAATGTGCTTAATAACAACCCTGGTTCGATGATGAAAGAAGTTGGTTGATACTTATGTGATCGTGAGAGGATCACTCTGGTATCGTGAGTACCAACTTGTTGGATATTTGGGATATATGCGAGTGTCAATGGTAAAGGTCAAGCTCCTTGTGGTCATAAATGATTACTACGGTATTGTTAATACCATGCTTGATTGGATCCTGAGATGATCGTGCGATGGCCATGATGGTAAGTGATGCATGTGATGGTTACGAGGTAACCCGAGCAGAGTAAGTTGGTGCATGATAGTTTCATCATGTTGCATGCTAGTATTATCATGTTCATATGTCCATGCCATGCTCGTATTGTTCTAGCTGTACATGCCATGTTGTTCCGATGGTATCATGTTCATCATTGCTTGATAACCTGTAATTGCCATGCTATTGTTTGTCTTGATTGCTTTGGTTGCTGTGAGCTTGCAAGTACATTCAATGTACTAACCTGGCGTGTCATGCCAGTTTGTAGGTCATGCCGGATATGATTGCTTGTTTGCCATGGATTCCTTGTTTGCGAGCTAGGATAAGCGTTCCAGCCAGAGTCCCTGCGGAGTGGACTTCACCACCGTCGTCGTTGTTCCGCTGCCAGTAGTCATTCCGCTGCTTCGTGTTGTTCTGCTGCTTGCATGGAGCAAACGTGGGACGCGTAGTTTCGCCGTGCCAATGTAACCCCTTGTAACCACATAGATTGTAATAAAGAGCTGATTTGTTCTATGCTAAGCAGTGCTATATTCCAGAAGACTTCTCCTCGATCTCTGGGCTGGAATACGAGGCGCTCCAGTTTCTCTGAGCCGGGGTGCCACATTAAGGTACTGTAATTAACTCATTCTTTATTTATATTGGTGTTAAACCTACTGTATTGCAACTTATGTATGGTTCATACCCCCTGATACTAGCCATAGATTCATCAAAATAAGCAAACAACACACGAAAAACAGAATCTGTCAATAACAGAACAGTCTGTAGTAATCTGTAACTTTCGAATACTTATGTAAATCTAAAAATTCTGAAATAAATTGGTGGACGTGAGGAATTTGTCTATTAATAATCTGCAAAAAGAATCAATCTAAAATCACTCTCCAGTAAAAAATGGCAGCTAATCTCATGAGGGCAAAAATTTCTGTTTTTTACAACAAGATCGCAAAAACTTCACCCAAGTCTTCCCAAAGGTTCTACTTGGCACAAACACTAATTAAAACACAAAACTACATCTAAACAGAGGCTAGATGAATTATTTATTACTAAACAGTAGTAAAAGCAAAGAAAATAAAATTGGGTTGCCTCCCAACAAGCGCTATCGTTTAACGCCCCTAGCTAGGCATAAAAACAAGAATAGATCTAGGTATTATCATCTTTGGTTGGCAATTCTTCAATTGAACACTTATAACCTTTAGGGGTTTCCTTATTTTCATTAATGGTCAAACTCCTAGGCCAGAAATCAAGAAATTCATTTGTAGCAAAAGGTTCCTTAATGATAGCAAAAAAGTTGGGGTAAACACTTATTGATTTGAGATTCGCAGTTTCCTTACTAGAAGATTCACCCTTAATTTTAGGGACATACATAAATATGGCAACTTTGCTAGTAGGAGGGTTTGAAGTATTTTTCACGGCAGAAAAAGCAGACCCTAAGTTGGTAAAAATATCCTCAAGTTTATCAAATCTAGTGGAATCTTGATCTATTTTTTCATTAACAATGGGTTCTGTTTCTTAAAAAAAATCATAGTGACTCCTACCATATATCCATATTGGGTAATTTGGTTGTGGATCTTTATATCCAAACTCTCAAGAAACTCCATAGTGGCAACTTTATTTTGAATAATTTCAAGCATTTGCAGTATGTGTTCCAAAGTTAAAATAGTTCCATTAACCAAAAGAGGTGGTGGGCCAAACAAATCTATCATAGCATTATAAGAATCAAAAGTATGGCTACCCAAGAAATTCCCTCCGGTAATGGTGTCAAGAATATTTCTGTTCCAAGGAGTGATGCCTACATAAAAATTGCGAAGAGGAACGGAAGTAGATTGCTTCCTAGTGGATCTATTTTGAGCATTGCAAATTCTGTACCAAGCATCTTTTAAATTTTCTCCCTCCCTTTGTTTAAAATTAAGAACTTCATTCTCGGGAGTACTAACAATGATAGAAGGACTGGCCATGACGGCGAAACAAACGATCTAACACACCGTCACACAAGAAGCAAGCGAAACAAGGCGGACGGAAAAAAGGGCGAATAAAACAGCAAATGTGAAGTGGGGGAGAGGAAAACGAGAGGAAAATGGCAAATAATGTAATGCGAGGGATTAGAGTTTGTGATGGGTACTTGGTATGTCTTGACTTGTGTGTAGATCTCCCCGGCAACGGGGCCAGAAATCCTTCTTGCTACCTCTTGAGCATGCATTGGTTTTCCCTTGAAGAGGAAAGGGTGATGCAGCAAAGTAGCGTAAGTATTTCCCCTTAGTTTTTAGAAAAAAGGTATCAATCCAGTAGGAGACTACACACAAATCCCTAGTACCTGCACAAACAATTAAGAACCTTGCAACCAACGCGATAAAGGGGTTGTCAATCCCTTCACGCTCACTTGCAAAAGTGAGATGTGATAGAGATAATAAGATAAATATTTTTGGTATTTTTGTTGTATAGATTCAAAAGTAAAGATTGCAAAATAATAGAAGGGTGACCGAGATTGGCAAGTTGACAGGAAACTAATATGATGAAAATTAGACCTGGGGGCAATAGGTTTCACTAGTGGCTTCTCTCAAGATAGCATATTTTACGGTGGGTGAACAAATTACTGCTGAGCAATTGATAGAAAAGCACATAGTTATAAGAATATCTAGGCATGATCATGTATATAGGCATCACGTCCGTGACAAGTAGACCAAAATGATTTCGCATCTACTACTATTACTCCACACATCGATTGCTATCTAGCATGCATCTAGAGTATTAAGTTCATAAGAACAGAGTAACACATTAAGCAAGATGACATGATGTAGAGGGATAAACTCAAGCAATATGATATAAACCCCATCTTTTTATCCTCGATGGCAACAATACAATACGTGCCTTGCTGCCCCTGCTGTCACTGGGAAAGGACACCGCAAGATTGAACCCAAAGCTAAGCACTTCTCCCATTGCAAGAAAGATCAACCTAGTAGGCCAAACCAAACTGATAATTCGAAGAGACATGCAAATATACTAAATCATGCATATAAGAATTCAGAGAAGAACTGAATATTTTTCATAGATAATCTTGATCATAAACCCACAATTCATCGGATATCGACAAACACACCGCAAAAAATATTACATTGAATAGATCTCTAAGAAGATCGAGGAGAAATTTCTATTGAGATCCAAAGAGAGAGAAGAAGCCATCTAGCTAATAACTATGGACCCGAAGGCCTCTGGTAAACTACTCACACATCATCAGAGAGGCTATGGTGTTGATGTAGAAGCCCTCCGTGATCGATTCCCCCTCCGGTGGAGCGCCGGAAAAGGCCCCAAGATGGGATCTCACGGGTACAGAAGGTTGCTGCGGTGGAAATAGGGTTTCGTGGTGCTCCTGGATGTTTTCAGGGTATATGAGTATCTATAGGCTGAAGAAGTACGTCAGTGGAGCTATGAGGGACCCACGAGGGTGGGGGCGCGCCTACCCCCTAGGCGCACACTCCTGCCTCGTGGCCGCCTCGTGGCGTTCCAGACTTGTACTCGAAGTCTCCTGGATTGCGTTTGTTCCAAAAACGATCCTCGCGAAGTTTTCATTGCATTTGGATTCCGTTTGATATTCCTTTTCTGCGAAACACTGAAATAGGCAAAAAATAGCAATTTGCACTCGGCCTTTGGTTAGTAGGTTAGTCCCGAAAAATAATATAAAAGTGCGTATTAAAGCCCATTAAACATCCAAAAAAAGATAATATAATAACATATGGAACAATCAAAAATTATAAATACGTTGGATACGTATCACTTCTCTTGGCCGAGGTGTCGGGCGAGCCATTCATCGCGAATGCTATGCTTAAAGGCCACTAGGGCTTCGACATCTGGACAACTGACAATCTGGTTCTTTTTAACGAGAAACCCAGTCCAGAATTTTCTCGCGGACTCTCCGGGCTGCTGGACAATGTGACTGAGGTCATCGGCATTCGGAGGCCGAGCACAGGTGCCCTGGAAGTTGTCTCTAAACGCATCCTCTAGGTCTTCCCAACATCCAATAGAGTTTTCTGGAAGGCTGTTTAACCATTGTCGAGCTGGCCCCTTAAGTTTTAGGGGAAGGTATTTGATGGCGTGTAGATCGTCACCGCAAGACATGTTAATGTGGTGAAGAAAATCTTCAATCCATACTACGAGATCTGTTGTGCCATCGTATGATTCGATGTTCATGGGTTTAAACACTTCTGGGAACTGGTGCTCCATTACCTCATCGGTGCAGCATAGGGGGTGTGCGGCGCCTCTATATCGGGCCACGTCACGGCGCAGTTCGGATGAAGTCTGTGTGCTGTTTTCAGCCCGGGCGTGGTTTTGATTGTCGCGCCACGATTGGTAACCATCCTCTCATGCCGGTGCACGCCCCCGCGATCCGTAAATGGATCTGGTCTGACCTGCTCCATTTTCCAGGTCATGTCGTAGATCGTATGTGTATCCCCGAGCTGTTGTTTCTCTACTTTTACGGCGAGGTGGTGCAGGCTGGTGTTTGGCTTGAGTTGTCGTCCTGTCCCGGCCACGTGGCAGTCGGTCAGGTTCGTCAACCACATTACGCGCGGGTGGTATGACCTCCGGCGCTTCATCGTCGAATTCGGGTAGCAGCTTATGCTTTGGATAACTCTTTGTTGGGCATTCAAGGCTGTACTCCTCGGCTTCCAGGACATTAGTCCATCTGTCGTTAAGCAGTTCTTGGTCAGCTTGAAGCTGTTGCTGCCTCTTTTTAAGGCTTCTTGCTGTGGCTATGAGTCGGTGCTTAAAGCGTTCTTGTTCAAGGGGTTCCTCTAGCACGATAAAATCTTCATTGCCGAGGCTCACATCGTCCTCGGAGAGTGGTAGATATTTGCTATCTTCCGAGTCTTCGCTCCCTGCTTGCTCGCCAGGGTCGACTAGCCCCTCCTCCCGATCATCATGTTCGGATGTTGGTTCGACGGGGTCTTCTTGTTCTTCGGCATGTTTCGGAGTATCATTTTCTCTAGTGCCGGTATTGCTGTCTTTTCCGCGACGCGATTTAGGGCAGCGCCGCTGTCGTCTACGCTTCGGCGGTATCTCGGGAGGTTCTTCCTTGACTGGATCCTTCTTTTCTTCATCGTCGCCTTCTTTAGGTGTGTCCACCATATACATGTTGTATGAGGAAGTGGTCGTCTAGCGTCCGGTGAACAGCGGGTTTTGAGCCTGGTCCTCTCCGGCATCATCGTCTATACCGTCGATGTCCTCACAGGCGTAGTCGAGCATGTCAGTTAAATCCTCAACGATGGCTATAAACTGGGAGGTGGGTGGGAAATAAAGTTCCCTATCTTCAGCCCCTAGTCCGGGCTGAGTGCAATTCTGAAATGGTTCCTCTGTAATGGTGAAGGATTGCATTAAGTATATAGCCTCGTTTAAGAGCAAGGTTTGGATGGGGACCGAAGTTCCTTGTCCGAGCTCGCAAGATGCGAATTTCAAGGGTTCGGAACTAGTGTCCGGAGAATAGTCCAGCTTTGTGATAACTCCCGGTGACGCTATCCGCTCTAGTTCTCCAGCATTGAGCATTATGGACGCAGATAGTTCGGCGGGATCGAGACTCCCGTCTTCGGACTGGGTGACGCACTCCGGATCTAACGCCGAAGCGGTGATTGAAGCCGCGAACCCTTGGAAGATCAAGTCTCCTCGGATATCAGCGACATAGTTCAGATTTCCAAAACTGATCTGGTGACCTGGGGCATAGCTGTTGATCTGCTCCAGGTGACCAAACGAGTTGGCACGCAACATGAAGCCGCCGAACACGAAGACCTGGCCGGGGAGAAAGATCTCCTTCCCGGCAGCATTGTTGTAGATGATTGGTGAAGCCATCGAGCCTTTCGACGACGGCACAGTGGAACTCTCAATGAAAGCACCAATGTCGGTGTCAAAACCGGCGGATCTCGGGTAGGGGTCCCGAACTGTGCGTCTAAGGATCGAAGGTAACAGGAGGCAGGGGACATGATGTTTACCCAGGTTTGGGCTTTCTTCATGGAGGTAATACCCTACTTCCTGCTTGATTGATTATGATGAATATAGGGGTTACAAGAGTTGATCTGCCATGAGATCGTATTGACTAAACCCTAGATGTCTAGTCTGTATGATTATGAATGCCTCTATGGATTAAACCCTCCGGTTTATATAGACACCGGAGGGGGCTAGGGTTGTACATAGTCGGTTTATAGAGAAAGGAATCTTCATATCCGCATGCCAAGCTTGCCTTCCACGCCAGGGAGAATCCCATCCGGACACGGGGGAAAGTCTTCCATTTTGTGTCTTCATGGCCCATTAGTCTGGCCCACGTTACGTAGCCCGGACGCCCGAGGACCTCGTAGTCCAGGACACCCTCAGTGACCCACTAAGATCGCGACATGCCTAATAGCTAAAGTTGACGTGGGGTGGCTTTGGCATCGCCGTTTTGCCCACGTCAATATGAGATCTTTGCAAAGTCTTCTCAAAGGGGACCATGTCCGTGGACTAACAAATGTTAGTTTTGCCAAAGATCGTGCTTGCAGTGCTTGTACTGAAGGAAAGCTACATGAGAAGGCTCACCCTCCCACTGCTATCATCTACTCAACGAGGCCTTTGGAGCTCCTTCACATGGATCTCTTTGGGCCTCCATCCTTTGATAGTCTTGGGGGTAGAAAGTATTGCTTGGTGATTGTGGATGATTATTCAAGATAAACTTGGGTATACTTCTTGAAGAGGAAGAGTGAGACCCAACAAACCGTCATCAACTTTGAAAATGAAGCTCAGTGTCAACCTGATGCAAAGATTTTGATGATAATGTCGGATCTTGGGTTCTGGCAAACCCTTGCGGTTTGAACACTGGGGTGCGCATGAAGATCTCTCCTTCCGCCCTAGCTCGCCTACTCGCCGATTCCTAAGCCTAGCTCATCGAACTCGAAGAACAAGGGAGACAAAGGTTTATACTGGTTCGGCCCACCATTGTGGTGTAATACCCTAATCCAGTGTGGTGTGGTGGATTTCCTTGAAGGCTGGGGAAGAACTAGTATAGGTGAAGAACCGCCTCCTGAGGAGAAGTGTTCTTGCGCTCGGATGAGCTTGCTGGTGTGTGTCCGATTTCTCTCTTCCTTTCCTCCCTTCTCTATGGTGGTGGCTAGTCCTATTTATAGTGGCTCGGGTCCTCATCCCAAATATTGAGCGGGCAGGGATCCCACAACAACCAAGTTTGAAGGGGGACAACTAGTACAAGCTATCCTAACAAAAGGTGGTCTTCGCCTGCCAAAGGCTCTGGTGGTGACGTCGTCGTGGGCTCCACGATGACCTCCGCTCTGTCGTCCTGCTGGTCTTGGTCTTGTTGCACCAATATGGAAACCTTTGCCTGATGCCTCGGGACTCCTCGCATGCGCCTACCCCTTTAGCACCAAAGAGGAAACTGGCATCATGCGCCCTCTGGCGCCGGCCTGGCCTTAGTCGACATGGATCACGTCATGAGGACCTCGCGAGGTGCCCCTTGCCTTGATATCTTCGCTCCTCGGGAGCTATTCTAGTGAGGCCGCCCCAGGGGAGGTCTTGCGTCGCCCGCCTTGCGAGGCTCGGCCCCTCGCGAGGGTCTTGAGTCGTTGCTGACGAGGTTGGGTTGTACCAGGCCACTGGATGAGCCACGTGATACGTCCATTTTGCATCATGCTTATATGTTGATATTTATTGCATTATGGGATGTTCTTACATGTTTTGTCACAATACTAATGCGTTTTATCTCTTATTTTACAAGGTTCACATGAAGAGGGAGAATGCCGGCAGCTGGAATTCTGGGCTGGAAAAGTAGCAAACTCTGGAAACCTATTGTGCACAACTCCAAAAGCCATGAAACTCAATAGAACGTCGTTTCAGAAAATAAAAAATATATCTGGCGAAAGAAGTCCACGAGGGGGCCACCGGCTGTCCAAGAGGGTGGGGGCGCGCCCCTGCCTCGTGGGCCAGCCGGAAGGCCCCCGATGCCCATCTTCTCCTATATGAGGTCTTTTGAAAAAAATCAGAAGGTGGCTTTTGGGACCAGACACCGCCGTCTCGAGGCGGAACCGAGGCGGAAACCAATTTAGGGCTCCGGCAGAGCTGTTCTGTCGGGGATACTTCCCTCCGGGAGGTGGAAATCGTCACCGCCGTCATCACCAACAACTCTCCCATCTTGGGTAGGGCTATCTTCATCAAATCTTCACCAGCACCATCTCCTCTCAAACCCTAGTTCATCTCTTGTATCCAATCTTTGTACCCAAACCTCAGATTGGTACCTGTGGGTTGCTAGTAGTGTTGATTACTCCTTGTAGTTTATGCTAGTTGGTTTATTTGGTGGAAGATCATATGTTCAGATCCATTATGCATATTAATACCCCTCTGTTCATGAACATTATTATGTCTTGTGAGTAGTTACTTTTGTTCCTGAGGACATGGGAGAAGTCTTGCTATTAGTAGTCATGTGAATTTGGTCTTCATTCGATATTTTGATGAGATGTATGTTGTCTCTCCTCTAGTGGTATCATGTGAACGTCGACTACATGACACTTCACCATTACTTGGGCCTAGAGGAAGGCATTGGGAAGTAATAAGTAGATGATGGGTTGCTAGAGTGACAGAAGCTTAAACCCTAGTTTATGCGTTGCTTCGTAAGGGGCTGATTTGGATCCATATGTTTCAGGCTATGGTTAGGTTTATCTTAATACTTCTTTTGTAGTTGCGGATGCTTACATTAGAGGTTAATCATAAATTGGAGGCTTGTCCAAGTAAGGGCAGCACCCAAGCACCGGTCCACCCACATACCAAATTATCAAAGTACCAAACGCGAATTAGATGATCGTGATGAAAACTAGCTTGACGATAATTCCCATGTGTCCTCGGGAGCGCTTTCCTTTATATAAGAGTTTGTCCAGGCCTGTCCTTTCCTACAAAAAATATTGGGCCACCTTGTTGCACCTTATTTACTTTTACCTTTTGTCACTTGCTACCAATTACCTTATCACAAAACTATCTGTTACCTATAATTTCAGTGCCTGTAGAAAGTACCTTACTGAAAACTGCCTATCATTTCCTTCTGCTCCTCGTTGGGTTCGACACTCTTACTTATCGAAAGGACTACGATAGATCCCCTACAATGTGGGTCATCACCACACTCCGGGCCGCAGGCAGGCAAGTCTGGGGACCCACATTCCCAGAACGCCGACAGTAGCCCCCGGGCCCAAGGCGCGCTCGGACTTGGCTTCGCGGCGAAGCCAAGGGTCAAGTGCGGAGTGCCGCGGGCCCAAAAAGCCTACGACCTTGATTGACGCGTGGCGATTGATGGGACATGGGTGTCTGCACTACCCCATGCCTCCTCGGCAATTGCGCGACTCGTCAAGTCCCTGCATGCACAAAAGACCATCATTACCTGTGTTTATGGAGGCCGGCAGTTGGCCTTCTCCTGGCTATAAATAAGGCGACTGGCAGAGCCCTTGTTGCCCATCTTCTCCCTTCATTCCTCTCGCTTCTTATTCTTCCTCCTTGTTCCTCGCCTGGCAGAGCCACTCATGGCGCCAATTCGGTGATTTTCCGCCGCCGAGAAGGGGAAGACTCCTCGCGAGGAGCCATAATTGCTCCTGCCGAAGAAAAGGCCGTTCCGCCCTCACGACGCCATTCAAAGGCCTGAAGTGACAAGGCCTTGGCACGAGCGGCCTCCCCCCGGCTACCCGTTGCCCATGTACACCAGAGCACCAGGCTCCTGAGGGGAAGGCAGCGCCCTGCGCCGCCCGTGCTTTGGCCGCGTCGATCATGCCGTCATGGTGCAAGTCGCCGCCCCGCGGACGCACGTTGGGGGATCTGCGCGCGAGTTCGTGGTGTGGGCGGTGATGCCCCTAGCTCCTAGATCCGCTTCCTGCCATCCTTCTCCGAAGAGATGCCGCCAAGAGGGCCGCTTGAGCTGTGGTTGCAGCAGGCCGAGTGCCGGGCCTCGGCGACAGGGGCTGAAGTTGAGGTCGTCTCCCCTGGTAAGATCTTCATGAACGGCGGATGGGGCGAGGTCACCCGCGTCTGCCGCGCAGAGGGCACCCTCGCCATCCACTTTGAGTATGACGGTGCCTCTGTGCTGCTCTTCAAGGTGTTCAACGAGGAGGGACACCGCCTGGAGTGCTGCCCCGAAGGGGGCCGCTGGGAAAGCACATCGGCGGGCGCCAAGCCAGCCATCGACCCCGCCACCAGCTCTTCCAGCGGCAGCGACGAACTACGGGAGTCCTGCAGCTCTCCTGAGGCCGACGAGTCTCCGGAGACGAGCGACGATAGCTACGCGCCTCCAAGCTCACGCCGTGCCCGAAGCGCGTCAGCCTCACGAGCTCGTCACCGACGGTGACTTGCGCAAGGTTGGAGGTGGCCCCTCGTGGCCCACTGTTGATGATGGTGTCGACGATGGTAGCCGTAGCTAGGGCCTCCTGAAATCCGTTTCTGGTGTTCCCTGCGAGGAACCAAGGTCAACCCGTGAGGGTGTGTAAAGAAATTTTAATGCTTTTGCTCCTACTTTATTATCGTTGCTAATGGACTTCATTTGCAAGCCCCGTTCCGGCAATACTGCCCCTTTTTCCCTTTTCGGTAGCTTGGTGCTCTACGCCGGTAGGTCCCAGTCCCAAGGCAAGCTGCAGTCGTCGCTGGTATGCCAGGTCGTGATGTTGTGGTCAAGGCCAGGAGGTAAGCGGCCCGAGGTCCGGTAAGAGCTCCTGAGGCGCGATGCTCAAGAGCCCCCCCTTGGCGTGACATTGCCAATACGTGACTGATGAATCCAACTCTTCGAGCGATGACGACATACTGATGGGATACATAACTTATCTTGATGAGTGCGAAGTGATTCCTTAAGAGGCGTGCCTGGCACGCTTCTGATGCCGTGTGACCGAGATTTCGTGATTTCCTTCCCGCTTGCCCTAGAGTTCTGCGTGGGCAGAGCCCGGCCCCGCGCGTACCTTAGCCGCCGGTAGCTTGTCCGGATCACCAAGACAAGACCAGGGAGTGAGGGGCTACGTGACCAGTTAGGCTCCTGAGTCGCGATGCTCAGGAGTCCCCCTTGACGTGCGAACGGCCCTTGGGAAGGAAATGCCGGACTTAGACCTTGGTGTTCTGCGTCGGCAGGGCCTGGCCCCACGCGTACCTCAGCCGCCGCTGGCTTGTCCGGATCACCAGGACAAGACCAGGGGGTGAGGGGCTACGTCGCCAGTTAGGCCCTTGGGTCGCGATGCTTAAGGGTCCACCTTGACGTACGAACAAGCCTGAGCTCTCTAAGTTGGCCTCCCCTCCCCACATACTTCTTGATGCTCTACGTCCTCGGGTCCCAACCCTCGAGTGAAGCTCAGCCGCCGCTGGTATGCCAGGTCGTCGTGCCGTGGTCAAGGCCAGGGGTGAGGGCTGGAGAGTCAGTAGGAGCCCATGAGGCGTGATGCTCAGAGGCCCCCCTTTTACCATGCAAGCGAATTACGTGGGGAGGGGAGACCGGCTGGGTCGCCTGCCGCCATGCCCCTGAGGTTCCTGCGAGCTAGTTTCAAACAACATTCCTTGGAACTGCGCGCACCGCCGGGCCTCTGATAATTCTGCAGGGAGGTGAAGGCACCGAGGACCTAGTGAGGTGACGCGTGCGGAGCGGGCCAAGGGACAAAGCTCGATCTCTCGGATTTGTCAGTGTTGCAGGGACGGACCCAAGCACCAGCGTCGTGCCGACGTATGCAGCCCCCATTGCGAGATGAGCAGGAGTCCGTTAGGCAGCGGAGGAAGGCAGAAGAGGTGGTGAGTGAGTAGGTAATGCTTGTGAGGCAAATCGCAGGAGGAAACGAGATAACCATGCATCAGAAAATTAAATGCATGCCACGAGGACGGACCTGAGTGGCCTGGGGATGATGCGGACCGAGGGGGCGCCCCCAACAAAGTAAGCTAAAGACGCATGGATGATAACCCGCCGCAGGGACACACCCGTGCGGCCTGGGAATGATGCAGCCCGAGGGGCGCTCCCAGCTAAACAAAACTGGAAAATGTCACCTAGTACAGTTGCTGAAGTAGTGTTGGTGCAGCTAAAGACGCTTGGTGTAGATGTCGATCCCTACGCGACACTTGACTCTGGGACCTCGCGAGACTCCGGAGGTTCCTAGAGCTCGCGAAGAACTGAGGCCACCTCTGCCAGGATCTCTTGATGCCTGGCCTCACGAGTCGCCAGGACCACCCACGTGTGGCGCTGGTGCAGGGTTGCTTGGTTCGGCAGGCCGAAGGGCATGCGGACGTAGCTGTGAGGGGGACCCTCGCACCGGCCCACCTGAGAGGGCCAGTATAGTTCCTGAGATGCAATCCTATTGAGTGCTGGGACGTTGACGTAGACGCACAGCCCGTCGCCCAAGCCTGGGGCGACAGCTGCACTCTGAGGCGCCGGGCGGCGCTCGCCCCGCATTTCTCTTGGCACCTGCAAGTCTTCTATGGTCTGGCTCATGAACTCCTGAGTGCTTGGTGCCTCATGCATTGAGGCCTCCGGAGGGAGGCGTGCGGCGAAGCACGCCTCCACATGGTGCTCGAGTGCCTCCCTCGAGACACTGGCTAGGTCAGAGGCCCTCCAGAGGAGAGCCCCCGAGCCCAGCCTGAGGGGAGCATCGGGCATGCCTTCCTATGCAAGGGAGGGAGGCGCCCCATCCCTGGGTGCAGGTCCTGAGGTGCGGCCACCAGGCACCGCAACTTCATGAGGCTCCAGGGCGAGTAACTGCTTCTTCTTCTTGGGGACGGCCTCGGGAGGGTAGGCGGTACCATCGTTGTCTGGATCCTCGACCGCCGCTGCCTGGTAAGCGCGCTCGAGTGAGCACACTGCGTCCTTCTCTTCACAAGCGACAGCGATGACGGCGCTGCTTCCTGGCATCTTGAGGACATTGTAGCCGTGGTGAGTCACCGCCATGAACTTGGCCAGGGCCGGGAACCCGAGGATGGCGGTGTATGGGAGATGAATGTAAGCAACGTGGAAGTCGATGAGCTCGGTGTGGTAGTTGTCACGCTTGCCAAAGGTGACAGGTAGGCGGACCTGCCCTATGGGGGTGGTGGAGCTGTCAGTCACTCCGAAGAAAGTCTTGGTAGGTAGTAGCTGATTGTACGGTACTTGAAGGCTATCGAATGTCTCGACGGACAGGACATTAAGCCCCGCGCCGCCATCGATGAGGGTCTTGGTGACTTGAAAGTTGCTGATGACGGGTGAACAAAGCATCGGGAGGGCGCCGTTCGTCGCTGCGCACTTGAGCTGGTCTGCTGAACTGAAGGTGATGGGGCACTTGGACCACCTGAGTGGGCACGTGGCTTCGAGCTTGGGGAGAGCCGCGTTCACTTCTTGTGCAAACTGCTTGAAGAAGCGTTGAGAGGCCGGGGCCTGCGCTCCGCCCAAGATGCAAGCGATGGCGCGAGGCTCCTGGAAGGCCCCAGCCCCTTCGTCCTAGTCGTCGTTCCTTCTTGGTGGTGGCAGAGGAGGGAGGCCAGCCTTGCGGCCTTGCCCTGGGGACGGTTCTCGCGAGACTGGTCCCTCCAGGCACCCTCACGAGGATGGTCCCTCCATGCATCCTCACGAGGCTGATCGCGCCAACGGTCCTCCTGAGGCTGGTCACGCCACTTCTGGCGGGGGCCGCGGTCCTACCAGCGTCCCCTGGTCCGACTTCCCCCACGGCCGTAGCCACGGTTGCTGCACTCGGGGCATTGGCTGACGCGTCCTTTGCGGAGGGACCTGAGCTCTTGACAGTCATGGGTGTTATGGTTGTGCATGTTGTGGAAGGCGCAAAACGGACAGTTGTTTTTGGACGACTCTAGGAAGTCGTGGCCACGCTTCATCTCTGGCTCAGCCGCAAGCACTGCCACTTGAAGGCACAAGTGCTCCCTTGGTGATTTTGGTAATTAATGTCAAAATATCTCTTGTTGGACTAATGTTTCATCTAGTATATTTCAGAAAGGTTTAACAAATGGAGTGGCATGGACTAGAGGATGTGGAACCCCTTCAAGATGATAAGGACAAAGGATTGGCTCAAGCTCAAAGCTCAGGACTCTACATTTTCTATTTTAGTGATCCAAGATCACATTGAGTCCATAGGAAATCCAATACTATTAAAAGGGGATGAGGTGTTGCTTAATGGCTTGCTTGCTCAAAGTGCTTACTGCTATGCTCCAAAACCCTCAACCACTTTCTCACATCCACATATGTCCCAAACCAATAGTCAAACTCGGCCCCACCGAAACTTTCTATCCGGCGCCACCGAGTTCAGTTGACATAGCCACTGCCACAAACCCTAATCACTTCGGTCTCACCGATAGGGATCTCGGTCTCACCGAGATGGGATTGCCAACTCTCTGTTTCCTATTTGAAACATTTCGGTCTCATCGAGATGCGAGAATCAGTCTCACCGAGTTAGCATTGCAAACTCTCTATTGCCTCTTCATAACATTTCGGTCTCACCGAAATGAGCGAATCGGTCCCACCGAGTTTACCAAACCAACCCTCTGTGTGCTTATTACCAAAATCGATCCTACCGAGTTTGTTTAATCGGTCTCACCGAGATTACGTTATGCCCTAACCCTAATGAAATCGGTCCTACCGAGTTGATCATATTTGTCCCATCGAAATGCCTAACGATCACATTATGAAATGAATCGGTCCGACCGAGTTTTCTGCTTCGGTCCCACCGAGTTTGGTATATTGCGTGGAGACTATATATACCCCTCCACCCACTCTTCATTAGTGGAGAAAGCCATCAGAACATACCTACACTTCCTTTACTCATTGTTCTGATAGATAACCACCTACTCATGTGTTGAGACCAAGATATTCCGTTCCTACCATATGAATCTTGATCTCTAGCCTTCCACAAGTTGATTTCCACTCAAATCATCTTTTCACCAAATCCAAATCTGTGACAGAGAGTTGAGTGTTTGGGAGACTATCATTTGAAGCACAAGAGCAAGGAGTTCATCATCAACACACCGTCTATTACCTTTTGAAGAGTGGTGTCTCCTAGATTGGTTAGGTGTCACTTGGGAGCCTCCGACAAGATTGTGGAGTTAAACCAAGGAGTTTGTACGGACAAGGAGATCGCCTACTTCGTGAATATCTACCCTAGTGAGGCAAGTCCTTCGTGGGCGATGGCCATGGTGGGATAGACATGGTTGCTTCTTCGTGGACCCTTCGTGGGTGGAGCCCTCCGTGGACCCGCGCAGCCGTTACCCTTCGTGGGTTGAAGTCTCCATCAATGTGGATGTATGATAGCACCACCTAACGGAACCATGACAAAAACATCCGTGTCTCCAATTGCGTTTGCACACTCCAATCCCATCCCTTTACATTCTTGCAAAGTTGCATGCTTTACTTTCCGCTGCCCATATACTCTTGTCATGCTTGCTTGATATATATTGTGAATGTTTAAACATGTGCTAAAACTCCACCTAAACTTGAAGAAATTAAAACTGCCACTTTTCTTGCTAAGAGTCTATTCGCCCCCCCTCTAGACACCTCTTCTCGATCCTTTCACCACTCCCTTGCACTTTACGTCCTTGCTCTTGGCCTTCTTGTCTTCAGGATCAGTAGCGGGGAGCTCGACGAGGGAGAGGCGCCCCTCCTCAGCTCTGGCGCACTTGGTCGCGAAGTTGAACAGCTCAAGGGACGTGCACAGATCTTTGTGGATGGCGAGCTCCTCCTTCATCTTGACGTCAAGGACAACATCTGAGAACGCTGAAATGATGGCTTTGTCCGTGACCTTGGGGATCTTGATGCAGACATTGTTGAAGCGATGGATGAACTTCTGTAGGGTTTCTACTGGTTGTTGCTTGATACGCCGCAGATCACCCGCGGCCGAGGGGCGGTCACGCGTGCCCTGAAAGTTGGCGATGAACCGCCCGCACATCTCGCCCCTGGTGGAGATCGATCCCGCGGGCAGGATCAGGAGCCACGAGCGCGCATTGTCCTTGATAGCCATGGGGAACTAGTTTGCCATGATCTTCTCATTGCCGCCGGGCGCTTTGATGCTCAGCTCGTAGAGCTACTGGAATTCAGCTGGGTTGGGGGTGCCGCCGTAGCATGGAGGCAGGTCGGGCTTGAACTTCCGAGGCCAGTTGACGTTGTGCAGCTCGGGGGCGAGGGCCTTGCAGCCTGCTGTCGACACCGAAGCTTGTTGGGGAGGTAGAGCTTGGTCTTGGTCCTCACGCGCCACCACGGCGGGGGGCGCACAGTCTCGACGCGGCGGTGGAGGGAGCATTGGCGCTCCTTCTCGGGGCCGCTGGATCTCTTGGTAGCTTCCTTCTTCATGCACTGGCGCCGTGCGCGGGTGGTCACGCCGCGGGGCCACGTGCCTTGGGTCTTGGACGATGCCTTGACGTGGAGGTGGCAGAGGCACTTCATGGGCCACGTCGCCCGCATGGGGAGGCGGACGAGGCGACGAGAGGGATGACGCTGGAGAGCTCCCAGCGATGCTGGCGAGCTCGACGATGCGGTTGAGCCATTCTTTGTAGAAGTCATCGACGGGGCAGTAGCGCAGGAGCTCACGTGCCATGAGCAACGCAGCCTGCGCGTTCACGGGTCCACGGTGAGCGTGGGACGGCGAGACCGCTGGGGTAAGTGACAGGGTCGTGGTGCGTCCGTCTCGCTGCACGGAGGGGTGCAGAGCCGAGGCCTGCTGCTCGTGCCATGCTAGTCCGGTGTCGGCGTTGGCAGCAGGCAATGGAGAACAGCAAGGCGGTCCGCCGGCAGGAGCTGTTTGAGCGATGTGGGCGTCCCACCACTCAGCACGGGCTCTGCGAGCGTCGGCCATGGAACCGGTGGGACGATGGAGTGTGGATCGACGGAAGGGAAGCTTCGACACATCGCTACCTGGCACGCCAAATGTCGGATCTTGGGTTCCGGCAAAACCCTGGAGGTTCGAACACTGGGGTGCGCACGAAGATCTCTCCCTCCGCCCTAGCTCGCCTACTCACCAATTCCTTAGCCTAGCTCGTCGAACTCGAAGAACAAGGGACACAAAGGTTTATACTAGTTCGCGCCACCGTTGTGGTGTAATACCCTAATCCAATGTGGTGTTGTGGATTACCTTGAAGGCTAGGGAAGAACTAGTACAGGTGAAGAACCGCCTCCTGAGGAGAAGTGTCCTTGCGCTCGGATGAGCTTGCTGGTGTGTGTCCGGTTTCTCTCTTCCTTTCCTCCCTTCTCTATGGTGGTGGCTAGTCCTATTTATAGTGGCCCGGGTCCTCCTCCAAAATATTGAGCGGGAAGGGATCCCACAACGGCCAAGTTTGAAGGGGGACAGCTAGTACAAGCTATCCTAACAAAAGGTGGTCTTCGCCTACCAAAGGCTCTGGTAATGACGCTGCCGTGGGCTCCGCGATGACCTCTACTCTGCCGTCCTACTGGTCTTGGTCTTGTTGCACCGATATGGAAACCTTTGTCTGATGCCTCGAGACTCCTCGCCTTCGCCTGCCCCTTTAGAACCAAAGAGGAAACTGGCATCCTGCGCCCGCCTGGCCTTGGTCGTCATGGCTCACGTCACGAGGACCTCGTGAGGTGCCCCGTGCCTTGATATCTCCGCTCCTCGGGAGCTAGCCTAGTGAGGTCGCCCCAGCGGAGGTCTTGCGTCGCCCACCTCGCGAGGCTCAGCCCCTCGCGAGGGTCTTGAGTCATTGCTGATGAGGTTGGGCTGTAGCATGCCGCTGGATGAGCCACGCTCCGGGCCGCAGGCAGGCAAGTCTGGGTACCCCCGTTCCCAGAACGCCGATAGATAAGAAGTGACAACGGCACCGAGTTCAAGAACTACACCCTGGATGAGTTTCTTAGTGATGAGGGGATCAAGCATCAATATGCCGCATCTTATACCCCTCAACAAAAAGCTGTGGTAGAGTGGAAGAACCGAACATTGATGGACGCGACAAGGACCATGATGGTGGAGTTCAAGTCTTCGTACAACTTTTGGGACGAATCCATCAACACTTCTTGCCATGCATCCAATCGGCTCTATCTCCGCAAAGGCATGAACAAGACCATATGAGATACGGCAACAAGCCCAACCTCAAGTACTTCCCGGTGTTCGGTTGTAAGTGTTTCATTCTCAAAAAGGGTGTTCGTTTGTCTAAATTTTAGGCTAGAGCTCATGCGGGCATATTTGTTGGTTATGCTACAAACTCTCATGCTTACTGTGTCCTCAACAAGTCCAGTGGACTTATTGAGGAGATGTGTAACGTGGAGTTTGATGAGAATAACGGCTCCCAAGTGGAGCAAAATGGTACTTGTGATGTTGGTGGTGAAATTCCTCCCCAAGCCATAAGAAGAATGGGTGTTGGTCCTATCCTACCCATTGAGGAACCCCTTGGGGCCAAAGGAGAAGGATAATGTTCTACTCAAGTGGAACCATCACCAACCCAAGACCCACTCGCTTCCGAAGAACAAAGTGAAGGCCCCCAACCCAATGAACAAGGCCAAGTGCAAGATCAACCGCAAGATGGAGATGATCCACCAAGTGATGCACAAGTCCAAGTTTATTCTCCCGAGCTAGTTCAAGATCAAGAGCAAGTTCAAGATCAAGAACAAGCTCAAGACGATGCTCATGATGATCAAGTTACCACCTGTCAACTCTCTCTTGAGTAGCAATTGGAGCATCATGCCTCCAAAGTTGCTTCCAAGCTCGCTTTTAGAGAGCATCACATGGAGGATATTCTTGGAGGCATAACAAAGGGGGTAAGCACTCGCAGATAATTAGCAAACTATTGTGCACATCATGCGTTTGTCTCTTTTTTTGAACCCCAAAAGGTCTATGAGGCGCTCAAAAATCCGGATTGGCTCAATGCCATGCATGAAGAACTCGACAACTTCAAACGCAACAAGGTTTGGTGGTTGGTGCCAAGGCCAGAGGAGAACCACAATGTCATTGGAACCAAATGGATCTTCAAAAACAAGCAAGATGCTCACGGGAATGTCATCCGTAACAAGGCTCGCTTGCTGGCACAAGGCTACTCCCAAGTCAAGGGTATCGACCACGGTGAAACCTTTGCTCCCGTTGCTCGCCTTGAATCTATTTGCTTGTTGCTTGCCTATGCTTCTCATCATAACTTTGAGTTGCAACAAATGGATGTGAAGAGTGCTTTTCTTAAAGGTCCTCTTAATGAGTTGGTGTATGTCAAACAACCCCCTGGGTTTGAGGATCCTAAGTTCCCCAATCATGTGTATCAACTCGATAAGGCGCTCTATGGCCTTAAAAAAAAGCCCCACGTGCGTGGTATGAGCACTTTACCGAGTTGTTGCAAGATCGTGGGTATGAAATTGGGAAAATTGACCCCCACTCTTTTTACTAAGAAGGTCAAAGGGGAGTTGTTTGTATGCCAACCAAATGTTGACGATATTATCTTTAGTTCTCCTAACAAAGCTTTCAATGATGAGTTTGCCGCCCTCATGACCGTGGAGTTTGAGATGTCTATGATGGGAGAGTTGAAGTTCTTTCTAGGGTTCGAAGTCAAACAAAGAAAAGAAGGAATCTTCATCAACCAAGCCAAATACACTCGAGACATGCTCAAGAGATTCAATCTAAGTGATGTCAAGCTGGCTTCTACTCCAATGCCTACCAAATGCCAACTTGACATTGATCCCAATGGTAAAGTAGTGGCTCAAAAGGTATATCGTTCTATGATTGGCTCCTTGCTTTACCTTTGTGCATCTAGACCGGATATCATGTTGAGTGTGGTAATTTGTGCATGGTTTCAAGCCTCACCTAAGGAAAGGCACTTTGTGGCAGTCAAGCGAATCTTTCGATATTTGGCTCATACCCTAAACTTTGGCTTATGGTACCCAAGAGGGGCAAACTTCAATATTGTAGGATTCTCGGATTCGGATTGGGCGGGAGACAAGGTGGATAGGAAGTCATCTTCCGTAGGGTGCCAATTCCTTGGTTGCTCTTTGGTGAGTTGGTCTTCCAAGAATCAAAGTTGTGTATCTCTCTCATCCACCGAAGCCGAGTATGTGGCCACCGGCAGTTTTTGTTCTCAACTTTTACGGGTGAGGCAAAGTTTAAAGGATTATGGTGTCATTTCTGACAAAGTGCCTCTTTGGTGTGACAGTGAAAGTGCCATCAAGACCGGTGCAACACTTCAAGATGAAGCATATTGATTCGGTATCACTTCATCCGGGATCACATTAGGCGAGGGGAGATTGATCTTCATTATGTCAACACTCATGATAACCTTGAAGATATTTTCACGAAACCTTTGGATGAAGCAAGATTTCGTGAGTTCAGACATGAGCTAAATATCATCGATTTGAGCAATGTGGCTTGAAACTTTGCACACCCCACCACACTCATCATGTGAAGGAAATATGCCCTAGAGGCAATAATAAAGTTGTTATTTATATTTCCTTATATCATGATAACTGTTTATTATTCATGCTAGAATAGTATTAACCGGAAACTTAGTACATGTGTGAATACATAGACAAAACAGAGTGTCCCTAGTATGCCTCTACTAGACTAGCTCATTGATCAAAGATGGTTATGTTTCCTAACCATAGACATGAGTTGTCATTTGATCAACGGGATCACATCATTAGGAGAATGATGTGATGGACAAGACCCATCCGTTAGCTTAGCACTATGATCGTTTAGTTTTACTGCTATTGCTTTCTTCATGACTTATACATGTTCCTATGACTATGAGATTATGCAACTCCCGAATACCGTAGGAACACCTTGTGTGCTATCAAACGTCACAACATAACTGGGTGATCATAAAGATGCTCTAGAGGTGTCTCCGAAAGTGTTCGTGGTGTTGGCATAGATCAAAACTAGGATTTGTCACTCCGAGTATCGGAGAGGTATCTCTGGGCCCTCTCGGTAATGTACATCATAATAAGCCTTGCAAGCAAAAGACTAATGAGTTAGTCACGAGATGATGTATTACGGAACGAGTAAAGAGACTTGCCGGTAACGAGATTGAACTAGGTATAGAGATACCGACGATCGAATCTCGGGCAAGTAACATACCAATGACAAAAGGAACAACGTATGTTGTTATGCGGTTTGACCGATAAAGATCTTCGTAGAATATGTAGGAGCCAATATGAGCATCCAGGTTCCGCTATTGGTTATTGACCGAAGATGAGTCTCGGTCATGTCTACATAGTTCTCGAACCCGTAGGGTCCGCACGCTTAACGTTTGATGACGATCGGTATTATGAGTTTATGAGTTTTGATGTACCGAAGGCGTTCGGAGTCCCGGATGAGACCGGGGACATGACGAGGAGTCTCGAAATGGTCGAGACGTAAAGATCGATATATTGGACGACTATATTCGGACATCGGAAAGGTTCCGAATGACTCGGGTATTTTTCGGAGTATATGGGCCTTATTGGGCCATACGGGAATAGAGGAGAAAGGCCAAAAGGAAGGAGGCGCGCGCCCCCCCTCTGGTCCGAATTGGACAAGGGGTGCAGCCCCCTTTTTCTTCTCCCTCTCCACCTCTTTCCTTCTCTCCTACTCCGGAAAGGAAAGGGGAATCCTACTAGGACTTGGGAGTCCTAGTAGGACTCCCCACACTTGGCGCGCCCCCTCTAGGGCCGGCCTCTCCCTTGCTCTTTTATATACAAGGGCAGGGGGCACCCTAGGACACACAAGTTGAATTGTTCTAGCCGTGTGCGGTGCCCCCCTCCACAGAAAGACACCTCGGTCATACCGTCGCAGTGCTTAGGCGAAGCCCTGCGCCGGTAGATACATCATATCCGTCACCACGCCGTCGTGCTGACGAAACTCTCCCGTGAAGCTCAACTGGATCAAGAGCTCGTGGGACGTCATCAGGCTGAACGTGTGCTAAATGCGGAGGTGCCGTATGTTCGGTGCTTGATCGGTTGGATCGCGAAGAAGTTCAACTACATCAACCGCGTCACTTGACGCTTCCGCTTTCGGTCTACGAGGGTACGTAGACACACTCTTCCCTCTTGTTGCTATGCATCTAGTAGATAGATCTTGCGTGATCGTAGGAAAATTTTGAAAATACTACGTTCCCCAACAGTGGTATCAGAGCCAGGTCTATGCGTAGATGATACGCACGAGTAGAACACAATGAGTTGTGGGCGATACTATTCATACTGCTTACCAGCATGTAATACTTTGCTTCGGCGGTATTGTGAGATGAAGCGGCCCGGACCGACATTACGCGTACGCTTACGCGAGACTGGTTTCACCGTTATGAGCACTCGTTGCTTAAAGAAGACTAGTGGGTGTCTGTCTCTCTCTCTTTAGCTGAATCAAGTGTGTCTACGCCCGGTCCTTGTGAAGGTTAAAACAGCACATACTTGACGAAACATCGTTGTGGTTTTGTATGCGTAGGTAAGAACGGTTCTTGCTAAGCCCATAGCAGCCACGTAAAACTTGCAACAACAAAGTAGAGGACGTCTAACTTGTTTTTGCAGGGCATGTTGTGATGTGATATGGTCAAGACATGATGAGATATACGGTTTTGTATGAGATGATCATGTTTTGTAAAGTTATCGGCAACTGGTAGGAGCCATATGGTTGTCGCTTTATTGTATGAAATGCAATCGCCATGTAACTGCTTTACTTTATCACTAAGCGGTAGCGATAGTCGTAGAAGCAATAGTTGGCGAGACGACAACGATGCTACGATGGAGATCAAGGTGTCGCGCCGGTGACGAAGGTGATCATGACGGTGCTTTGGAGATGGAGATCAAAAGCACAAGATGATGATGGCCATATCATGTCACATATTTTGATTGTATGTGATGTTTATCTTATTATGCTTCTTATTTTGCTTAGTTCGACGGTAGCATTATAAGATGATCCCTTACTAAATTTCAAGGTATAAGTGTTCTCCCTGAGTATGCACCGTTGCGAAAGTTCGTCGTGCCGAGACACCACGTGATGATCGGGTGTGATAAGCTCTACGTTCAAATACAACGGGTGTAAGCCAGTTTTGCACACGCAGAATACTCGGGTTAAACTTGACGGGCCTAGCATATGCAGATATGGCCTCGGAACACTGGAGACCGAAAGGTCGAGCGTGAATCATATAGTAGATATGATCAACATAAGATGTTCACCATTGAAACTACTCCATCTCACGTGATGATCGGACATGGTTTAGTTGATTTGGATCAAGTGATCATTTAGATGACTAGAGGGATGTCTATCTAAGTGGGAGTTCTTAAGTAATATGATTAAATTGAATCTTTAATTTATCATGAACTTAGTCCTCGTAGTATTAGCATATCTATGTTTTAGATCAATAGCTCACGATTTTGCTCCCCGTTTATTTTTTATATGTTCCTAGGGAAAACTAAGTTGAAAGATGTTAGTAGCAATGATGCGGAATTGTTCTGTGATCTGAGGATTATCCACATTGCTGCACAGAGAATTATGTCCTTGATGCACCGCTAGGTGACAGACCTATTGCAGGAGCATATGTAGACATTATGAATGTTTTGACAAAAGCTCGGTATGATGACTACTTGATAGTTTAAGTGCACAATGCTTTACGGCTTAGAACCGGGACTTCAAAAACGTTTTGAACGCCACGGAGCATATAAGATGTTCCAAGAGTTGAAATGAGTATTTCATACTCATGCCCGTGTCAAGAGGTATAAGACTTCTGACAGTACTTTGCCTACAAGATGGAGGAGAATAGCTCAACCAGTGAGCATGTGCTCAGATTGTCTGGGTACTACAATTACTTGAATCAAGTGGGAGTTAATCCTCCAGATAAGATAGTAATTGACAAAGTTCTCTAGTCACTATCACCAAGTTAGTAAATCTTCGTGATGAACTATAATATGCAAGGGGTGACGAAAGGAATTCCCGAGCTCTTCGCAATGCTGAAGTCGGCGAAGGTAGAAATCATGAAAAAGCATCAAGTATTGATGGTAAACAAGACCACTTGTTTCAAGTAAAGGGCAAAGGGATAGGAGGGGAACTTCAAGAAGAATGACAAGCAAGTTGTCACTCCCGTGAAGAAACCCAAAGCTAAAACTCAAGCCTGAAACTAAGTGCTTCTACTGCAAAGGAAATGGTCACTGGAAGTGGAACTGCCCTAGATACTTGGCGGATAAGAAGGATGGCAAAGTGAACAAAGGTATATTTTGATATACAGATTATTGATGTGTACTTTACTAGTGTTCATAGCAACCCCTGGGTATTTGATACCGGTTCAGTTGCTAAAATTAGTAACTCGAAACAAGAATTGCAGAATGAACAGAGACTAGTTAAAGGTGAAGTGACGATGTGTGTTGGAAGTGGTTCCAAGATTGATATGATCATCATCGCACACTCCCTATACTTTCGGGATTAGTGTAAAACCTAAATAAATGTTATTTGGCATTTGCGTTGAGCATGAATATGATTTGATCATATTTGTTCCAATGCGGTTATTCATTTAAAGTCATAGAATAATTGTTATTCTATTTACATGAATAAAAACCTTCTATGGTCATACACCCAATGAAAATGATTTGTTGGATCTCGATCGTGTGATACACATATTCATAATATTGAAGCCAAAAGATGCAAGGTTAATAATGATAGTGCAACTTATTTGTGGCACTGCCGTTTAGGTCATATTGGTGTAAAGCGCATGAAGAAACTCCATAGTGATGGACTTTTGGAATCACTTGATTATGAATCACTTGGTGCTTGCGAACCATGCCTCATGGACAAGATGACTAAAACTCCGTTCTCCGGAACAATGGAGCGAGCAACAGATTTGTTGGAAATCATACATACTGATGTATGTGGACCGATGAGTGTTGAAGCTCGTGGCGAGTATCGTTATTTTCTGACCTTCACTGATGATTTGAGCAGATATGGGTATATCTACTTGATGAAGCACAAGTCTGAAACATTTGAAAAGTTCAAAGAATTTCAGAGTGAAGTAGAGAATCATCGTGACAAGAAAATAAAGTTTCTACGATCTGATCATGGAGGTGAATATTTGAGTTACGAGTTTGGTCTTCATTTGAAACAATGTGGAATAGTTTCACAACTCATGCCACGCGGAACACCACAACGTAATGGTGTGTCCGAACGTCGTAACCGTACTTTATTAGATATGGTGCGATCTATGATGTCTCTTAACGATCTACCACTATCGCTTTTGGGGTTATGCATTAGAGACAGCTACATTCTCGTTAAATAGGGCACCATCTATCCATGGAGATGACACCGTATGAACTGTGGTTTGAAGAGAAACCTAAGCTGTCATTTCTTTAAGTTTGGGACTGCGATGCTTATGTGAAAAAGTTTCAACATGATAAGCTCGAACCCAAATCGGAGAAGTAAATCTTCATAGGATACCCAAAAGAGAATGTTGGGTACACCTTCTATCACAGATCCGAAGGCAAGGTCTTTGTTGCTAAGAGTGGATCCTTTCTAGAGAAGGAGTTTCTCTCGAAAGAAGCGAGTGGGAGAAAAGTAGAACTTGATGAGGTAATTGTACCTTCTCCCGAATTGGAAAGTGGAACATCACAGAAACTAGTTCCAGTGATTCCTACACCAATTAGTGAGGAAGCTAATGATGATGATCATGAAACTTCAGATCAAGTTTCTGCTGAACGTCGTAGATCAACCAGAGTACGTTCCGCACCAGAGTGGTACGGCAACCCAGTTCTGGAAATCATGTTACTAGACCATGATGAGCCTGCGAACTATGAGGAAGCGATGATGAGCCCAGATTCCGCAAAATGGCTTGAGGCCATGAAATCTGAGATGTGATCCATGTATGAGAACAAAGTGTGGACTTTGGTTGACTTGCCCGATGATCGACAAGCCATCAAAAATAAATGGATCTTCAAGAGGAAGACCGATGCTGACGGTAATGTTACTGTTTACAAAGCTCGACTTGTTGCGAAAGGTTTTCAACAAGTTCAAAGAGTTGACTACGATGAGACTTTCTCACCCGTAGCGATGCTTAAGTCTGTCCGAATCATGTTAGCAATTGCCGCATTTTATGAAATCTAGCAAATGGATAACAAAACTGCATTCTTTAATGGATTTATTAAAGAAGAATTGTATGTGATGCAACCAGAAGGTTTTGTCAATCCTAAAGGTGCTAACAAAATGTGCAAGCTCCAGCGATCCATCTATAGACTGGTGCAAGCATCTCAGAGTTAGAATATATGCTTTGATAAGTTGATCAAAGCATATAGATTTATACAGACTTGCGGTGAAGCCTGTATTTACAAGAAAGTGAGTGGGAGCACTACAACCTTTCTGATAAGTATATGTGAATGACATATTGTCGATCGGAAATGATGTAGAATTTTCTGGAAAGCATAAAGGAGTGCTTGAAAGGAGTTTTTCAAAGAAAGACCTTGGTGAAGCTGCTTACATATTGGGATCAAGATCTAAAGAGATAGATCAAGACGCTTGATAAGACTTTCGATGAGTACATACCTTGATAAGATTTTGAAGTAGTTCAAAATGGATCAGTCAAAGAAGGAGTTCTTGCCTGACTTGTAAGGTGTGTAGTTGAGTAAGACTCAAAGCTAGACCACGGCAGAAAAATATAGAGAGAATGAAAGTCATTCCCTATGCCTCGGCCATATGTTCTATAAAGTATGCCATGCTATGTACCAAAGATATTGTGTACCTTGCCATGAGTTTGACAGGGAGGTACAATAGTGATCCAGGAGTAGATCACTGTACAGCGGTCAAAAATTATCCTTAGTAACTGGATGACTAAGGAAATGTTTCTCGATTATGGAGGTGATAAAGAGTTTGTCGTAAAGGGTTACGCCAATGCAAGCTTTGACACTAAATCGAGATGACTCTAAGTATCAATCTGGATGCGTATTGAAAGTGGGAGCAATTAGCTAGAGTAGCTCTATGCAGAGCATTGTAGACATAGAAATTGCGAAATACATACGGATCTGAATGTGACAGACCCGTTGACTAAACTTCTCTCACAAGCAAAACGTGATCACACCTTATTACTCTTGGGTATTAATCACATAGCGATGTGAACTAGATTATTAACTCTAGTAAACCCTTTGGGTGTTGGTCACATGGCGATGTGAACTATGGGTGTTATTCACATAACGATGTGAACTATCGGTATTAAATCACATGGCGATGTGAGCTAGATTATTGACTCTAGTGCAAGTGGGAGACTGAAGGAAATATGCCCTAGAGGCAATAATAAAGTTGTTATTTATATTTCCTTATATCATGATAAATGTTTATTATTCATGCTAGAATTGTATTAACCGGAAACTTAGTGCATGTGCGAATACATAGACAAAACAGAGTGTCCCTAGTATGCCTCTACTAGACTAGCTCATTGATCAAAGATGGTTATGTTTCCTAACCATAGACATGAGTTGTCATTTGATCAATGGGGTCACATCATTAGAAGAATGATGTGATGGACAAGACCCATCTGTTAGCTTAGCACTATGATCGTTTAGTTTTACTGCTATTGCTTTCTTCATGACTTATACATGTTCCTATGACTATGAGATTATGCAACTCCCGAATACCGTAGGAACACCTTGTGTGCTATCAAAGTTCACAACGTAACTAGGTGATCATAAAGATGCTCTACATGTGTCTCCGAAAGTGTTCGTGGTGTTGGCATAGATCAAGACTAGGATTTGTCACTCCGAGTATCGGAGAGGTATCTCTAGGCCCTCTCGGTAATGTACATCATAATAAGCCTTGCAAGCAAAAGACTAATGAGTTAGTCATGAGATGATGTATTACGGAACGAGTAAAGAGACTTTCCGGTAACGAGATTGAACTAGGTATAGAGATACCGACGATCGAATCTCGGGCAAGTAACATACCAATGACAAAAGGAACAACGTATGTTGTTATGCGGTTTGACCGATAAAGATCTTCGTAGAATATGTAGGAGCCAATGTGAGCATCCATGTTCCGCTATTGGTTATTGACCGAAGATGAGTCTCGGTCATGTCTACATAGTTCTCGAACCCGTAGGGTCCGCACGCTTAACGTTTGATGACGATCGGTATTATGAGTTTATGAGTTTTGATGTAACGAAGGAGTTCGGAGTCCCGGATGAGACCGGGGACATGACGAGGAGTCTCGAAATGGTCGAGACGTAAAGATCGATATATTGGACGACTATATTCGGACATCGGAAAGGTTCCGAGTGATTCGGGTATTTTTCGGAGTATATGGGCCTTATTGGGCCATACGGGAATAGAGGAGAAAGGCCAAAAGGAAGGAGGCGCGCGCCCCCCCTCTGGTCCGAATTGGACAAGGGGTGCAGCCCCCTTTTTCTTCTCCCTCTCCACCTCTTTCCTTCTCTCCTACTCCGGAAAGGAAAGGGGAATCCTACTAGGACTTGGGAGTCCTAGTAGGACTCCCCACACTTGGCGCGCCCCCTCTAGGGCCGGCCTCTCCCTTGCTCCTTTATATACGAGGGCAGGGGGCACCCTAGGACACACAAGTTGAATTGTTCTAGCCGTGTGCGGTGCCCCCCTCCACAGAAACACACCTCGGTCATACCGTCGCAGAGCTTAGGCGAAGCCCTGCGTCGGTAGATACATCATATCCGTCACCACGCCGTCGTGCTGACGAAACTCTCCCGTGAAGCTCAACTGGATCAAGAGCTCGTGGGACGTCATCAGGCTGAACGTGTGCTGAACGCGGAGGTGCCATACGTTCGGTGCTTGATCGGTTGGATCGCGAAGAAGTTCGACTACATCAACCGCGTCACTTGACGCTTCCGCTTCCGGTCTACGAGGGTACGTAGACACACTCTTCCCTCTCGTTGCTATGCATCTAGTAGATAGATCTTGCGTGATCGTAGGAAAATTTTGAAAATACTACGTTCCCCAACATCATGTTGTCTTATTTAGGTGTAGGCATGGACATAGGGGGAGTGTAGTTCTCTCAATGAACTCTCCCTCCCCCCATTATGCATAAATTGATCAAATCTTTCACATTCACCATTGTTGATGGTACTTGTGCTTCAAAGACGAGTTTTGGTAATGGGCCCAAGGATAATTCTTCGCGGTGCCATACCAAGTGACTCAAACATAGGTGGCTCCGGCCACCGCCTTCTCTTCGTGAGAAGTTTGGTTCGTGGTTTGTTCCTTCGTGTCTCTTTGCTTTCTTTGTGACCTCGTGTTTAGTGTTTTCTTCTATGCTCGTTTTGCGTGTCCGGTGGCTCGTAGTGTGTATTGCAAAGGCCTTTTTCTGTTTTTAACAAAACGTGCACTTTCTTGGACTTGCGGTACTACCATGGCTAGCCACAGCACTACCGCTGGAGGTGGGGTGCTTCTGCGTTTTCTCAACCGCACCCAAAGCACGGTACTAGCGCTTCCATCGCGGCAGTATTTTTTTACTGCCGCTGGAAGAGCGGTACTACCGCCCCGTGCATGGTACTTCTGCTCGGGCGGTACTACCACGGTGACCCACGGTACTACCGTGCTGTCGAGACCGCATGGGGGATAAGTGCGGGCAGGGGGAGTTCCAACTCCCCCATACCCATTCATCTCTTTCCCCCACCGTGACTCTCTCTCTCTCCCCCCAAGAACGGTGCCGGAGGACCTCGCCGGATCTCCCTCTCCGGCCACTCTCCTATCATTTCGACTGGTGGGATCATTCCCCACCTCGCCCTCTTGCCATGAACCTCGGTATCTTCGCTTGTCCCTCTCTCTTTGTCTCGTTCTTGTTCTTCTAGGTTTTGGGTGATGCATGTGTTGGTCTAGTGATTTGTGGCTAAATCTTTGCAAGAGGAGATTGTTGAAGAGTGGTAGTGCAGTAGATATGCTATTTGGTGTGATGTAACAACATAGTTTTGGTCAACGGTAGTACCAATTCATTTTCCCGGATGTTCCCAGATGAGTTTGTGCCAGATCCGCCCCGTGCGGTACTACCGCGCCACTGGAGCGGTACTACCGCTCGAGGAGCGGAAATACAAAATTACTTCCGCCCTGAGCACGGTACTACCGCGCCAATTGATACGTCCAAAACGTATCTATAATTTCTGCTTGCTCCATGCTTCTTTTGTGTGATATTGCTATGATATTGATGCACTTCCATACACTTTTGATCATATTTGGACTAACTTATTAACTCAGTGCACCACAGTGCCAGTTCCTGTTTTCTGCTGTTTTTCTATTTCAGGTTTTCCCCATATTAAAAGTGCTCCAAAAATTCCAGGAAAAATATAGGAAAAATCAGCGTACAGGAAGCTTCGCGAAGAACCAAAGATGGGCCAGAGGGGAGCCAGGGGAGGCCCAGGCGGCCACCTGGCGCGGCCCCACCCCTGGCCGCGTCAGGGGGGCGCCTGGGGCCCCTGCTCCGCCTCTGGCTGCCCCCCTTCGCCTATATATCCCTCTCGTCCCAAAACCCTCGAGGACAGAACCCTTTTTCGCGATCTCGCCTCTGTTCCGCCGCCGCAGCGCTTCCAAGATCGGGAGCATCAGGAGAACTCTTCCCGGCACCCTGCCGGAGGGGAGAACCACCACAGGGAGCTTCTCCACCACCATGGACGCTTCCCGGATGAGTCGTGAGTAGTCCACCTTGGACCATGGGTCCACGATCAGTAGCTATGTGATGTTCTCCTCCCCTCTTTGCTCTTCGTGATTTAGACCTCGTGAGCTGCCCTACATGATCGAGGCACATATGTAATCTTTCTACTGTTGCTTTGCTGAGTTTGCTGGGATCTGATGGATTATGATACTATGTTCAGATTGTGTTTGAGTAATATATTTGATTCACCTCTTTTATATCTTTGTTCTTGAGTAATTCTTGCATGTTCTCCGTTGCTGTTTATTGCTTTGGCCAAGTAGTAGGTAGTAACTCCAAGAGGGAGCGTTATGCTTGATTGTGGGTTCATGCCCCCTGATGACTAGCTTGAGTGACAAAAACATGAGTCTAGGGGATGTGTTGTTGCCACAAGGGAGAAAACAATGGTGCTTGTACTTGTGGGTGCAAGGATTGTTTACTTTACGCAAAGTTCTTTTAATGCAGTTGTCTGTTGCTTTGAGTTTACACTTTGGGTGGGATTCGCAACTTAATTCCAGCAAGATGTTCTGGATAGATATCTCAAGGTGGATGATTAGTAGTAGATGCAGATGGATTTCGGTCTACTTGCCTTGGCGTACCGCCCATGCTTTTGAGCCTCTACCTTTCTTTGCAGCATAGTTAGCATTGGTTTGCGCACATAATCCTGTCAATTGCCCAGCTGTAATTTGTTTACCTCGCTTTGCTGTTTTATCGTCTTTTGGGAGAGAGATATCACTAGTGAACATCATGGGACCCCGGTCCATATTACCACCGCTGATCACACCTTCTATTTACTTCCTGTTTTTATTTCCTAGTTGTAGTCATAGCTATCATTATTATCTCGTGTGCTTGATCCTTTGTAAACAACAAGGCCGGAGGGATTGACAACCTCTCTGTACTCGTTGGGAGCAAAGTTATCTGTATCTGTGTGCAGGTCCCGTCAACCGCTAAGTTTCTGGCGCCGTTGACACCTACTTGTCGACCCTCGGAGTCTCACGGGATTCGATCCTTGGTATCTTTGCCAAGGGAAATTTGCCGCTACACTACATCTCAACCTTCCACTTGGGGTAACCAACGAGGGGCGAGAAGCCATCAAGCAAGTTTCTGGCGCCGTTGCCGGGGACTCCACTCTTCAAGATAGGGGAGTTGCACGCTATCTTTTATCTTTGCTTTTTAGTCTTGTTAGTTTACCTTTCAGTTTTTGCTTTAGTATCCCTTACCAAAAATCACAAAAATAGTTATCTTGCTTGCTGCTGCTATGGGTTCCATCGAGAACACCAAGTTTTGTGACTTCAGTAGTCATAACAACAGTGAATTTATCTACATGCCTATTGCTACACCTGCCACTTCAGCACCTTCTTATGAGATTAAACCTGCTTTGCTGAACCTAGTTATGAAAGATCAATTCTCCGGTGCTGGAGATGATGTTGCTTTGCGCTTAAATAATTTTGTTGAGCTCTGTGATATGCAAAAGTACAAAGAAGTAGATGGTGATATTGTTAAGCTTAAGCTTTTTCCTTTCTCCTTGAGAGGAGGAGCTAAAATTCTGTTTCAATCCTTGCCTAGGAATAGTATAGATTCTTGGGACAAGTGCAAGGATGCCTTTATTGGGAAGTACTATCCCCCTGCTAAAATTATCCAATTAAGGAGTAACATAATGAATTTTAAACAATTGGATAATGAACACGTTGCCCAAGCTTGGGAACGCATGAAATCTCTTGTCAAGAACTACCCTACTCCTGGTTTGACTACTTGGATGGTTATCCAAACTTTTTATGCAGGCTTGAACTTTACCTCGCGGAACTTGTTAGATTCGGCCGCGGGAGGAACCTTTATGTCAACTACACTTGGTGCTGCCACGAAGCTTCTCGACGAGATGATGACCAATTATTCCCAATGGCACACCGAACGCGCTCCAACAGGTAGGAAGGTAAACTCTGTCGAGGAGATTTCCTCCCTAAATGAAAAAGTTGAGTTGATCATGTCTCTACTTTCCAAGCAATCTTCTATTGATCCTCATGATGTTCCTTTAAATTCTTTGACTGCTCAAGATCAAGTAGATGTGAACTTTATCTCTAGAAACAATTTCAATAACAATGCTTATAGGAGTAATTTTGGTAGCAACCCTAGACCGTTCCCCTCTAATTCCTATGGGAACAACAATACTTATCCTAGCACCAAGAACTCCACCCCTAGAGATAGTGACATGCCTAGTTATGAGAAACTTCTAGAAATAGAGAAGGCCACTAAGAACTACATGTGCACCCAATATGAACAAAACAAGACCTTCTCGAGGAAATTAGATGAGCATACTGCTATCTTGCAAGACATTGGTAGACAACTGGAGAGCCTAAATATTGAGATTTCTAACCTCCAGACTAGCCTCACTATCACTGAGACCCAAGTTTCCAATATGTCCCACACACAAGCCACTTTGATAAACCAAATGGCAGCTAAACCTGAAGTGGTTGCACCCCTGAAGGAGGAAGAAGATAGAATTAAGAGCCTTCCTACCCACCACACTGTTGCTACTATCCAAGTTGTTGAGGATATCCAAACTCTTAGCACCCAATGCACTCCTAGTCCCATTGGACCTATTAAAGGTGATACTATGACCTCAACCGTAGAAGAAGAAACTCTTATGACCATAGAAGCTACCAAACAAGTGAGCCTAAAGGACACCACTACCACTTTACTTGATAGTAGTGACCTTGATTTTGATAATTGCACCCTTTCTGAAGTTATTGGTTTTCTTCACAAGATGTCTAGAGATCCCCACACTAGCACACTTAATCTTGCCTTCACGGAGCATATCACTAATGCTCTTATCAAAGCTAGGGAGGAGAAGCTTAGGGTAGAAGCCTCCATACCTAGAAAGCTAGAAGATAGTTGGGATCCTATGATTAAAATTAAGTTGAATAACTTCTCTTGCTATGCTTTATGTGATGTTGGAGCTAGTACCTCCGTTATGCCCAAAAGAATGTATGATATGTTTGAATTGAAACCTTTTGATCCTTGTTCTTTTGGTGTTCGTCTTGTTGATCCTTCCGTAAAGAAACCTTTGGGGAAGATCGACGATGTTCTTATCATTGTCAATGACAATTATGTTCCCGTTGATTTCACTATTATGGATATTGAATGTGAACCTTCATGTCCAATTATTTTGGGATGTCCTTTTCTTCGCACCGTTGGTGCTATCATTGACATGAAAGAGGGGAATATAAAATTCCAATTCCCTCTCAAGAAAGGGATGGAACACTTCCCTATAAAGAAGATTAAGTTGCCTTTTGAGTCCGTTACACGGGCTAGCTATTCTCTTACTCTTGATAAAACTTGATCTTCTCTTTTTGCATCATGCCTAGCTTAAAGGCATAAAAGAAAGCGCTTTTGGGAGGCAGCCCACAACGAATTAGGTTTTATTTTGCTTTTGTTGTGTCTTGATGTTTGTTACTACAGTAGCATCATCATTGTATCTTTTCTTTTCAGCTTTGTGCCAAGTTTAGCCTCCGATTGCAAGAAAGTTCAAAAGTTGTGACGTGTTGTCCAGAAAACAGATTCTGTCCTTGGACAGAAAATTTCGAATAAAATCACTAGATCATCTTTTTGATCTGAATTTTCTTGACATCGTGCTCTATACAATTGGCTTTCGAGCATCTGTTCTGAGTTTTTTTATCTGAGTTGCAGAAGTTCCCCGAAAAAATTATTTACTACCTGTTGGTCTGTTTTTCACAGATTCTGTCATGTTTTACCTTTTCTTCGTTTTGCAAACCTTGAGCTTGCTTTTTCTTTGCAAAAACCTTTTGTCAATCTTGAGAAACAGTAGCTCTTCAAGATTATCTTTATTTCCAGTAGGGAAAAATTATTTTATTGTGGGTACTAACCTCGCTAATCAGAATATGATGAGTTATGTATGAAGGGAGTTTTCAAGTGTGCGAGGGAAGATGATAAAAGAAGATTCAGGAGGGTCAAACGCTCAAGCTTGGGGATGCCCCCGTGCACCCCCATGAAATATTCAAGAAGACTCAAGCGTCTAAGCTTGGGGATGCCCCCATGCATCCCCTTCTCCATCAACAATTATCAGTTCGTCTTTCGTTCCACTATAATTTTATCACTTCATGCGTTATGTGCTATGCTTGGAGCATCTTGCTCTTAGTTTCTTTTTTTTAGTTTTCTTTAGCTTTGCTTGCTGTTCATAACAAGTTAGAACCCAGCTTTCTTTGTGTGAGAGAGAAACACGCTCCGCTTCAACCTAGAACACAACGTAGGATTTTCATGCTTATCTTTGCTGTGTGTGTTCTTTGTCTTTCCATAGCTGTTGTCATGTTTAGCTCTTAGTTTTCATGCTTTTCTTGTTAAAGAGCTTTTGTTTAGTTGGTTGCTGAACTCTCTTGAGTTTTCATGTTTATCTTGTTAAGAGAGTTTGCCTATTGCACTGAGTTGTGTGTCTTAACTTAAAGTAGGTAATTGAGGTTGCTATTTAATTTTAGTAGTAACTTGCAATAGTTTTGAGGTATTGCCATGAGTAATGTCTAAACTTTTGGTGTCAAGAGCTTTAGCCTATTAGTGATAGATATCGTATTTTGGGCAATCCGTGTTTATTTTCGAAAACCTACAAAATAGTTGAGAACTTTAGCTACTACTCCCCCCGTCCCAAAATTCTTGTCTTAGATTTGTCAAAATATGGATGTATCTAGTCATGCTTTAGTGTTTGATACATCCGTATCTAGAGAAATGTTAGACAAGAATTTTGGGACGGAGGGAGTAGATGGATCACTAATCTTTGGAGGGATCGAATATTAGAGTACACTCACGTACCATGAGTCGAGGATGCGCAAGGATAACCAAACCCCCATACGATCCTCCTCGGGGTACTTGTCTCTTTGTGAACCTCCTAATTAGATTGAGAATTACCGATAATAAGTGCATGAGTTCTTCGGACTAATGTGAGTATTCGAAAGTTGACACTTCCACCTAGCCATATTTTTCTAGCCTCTTCGGTACCGTGCATTGCCCTTTCTCACCTCGAGAATTGGCGCATACTTCGCCGGTGCATCCAAATCCTTGGCATGATACACTCTGTCATCATAAGCCTCATTATATCCTTCCTCAAAACAGCCACCATACCTACCTATCAAGGCATTTCCATAGCCTTTCCGAGATACATTGCCATGCAACATCCATCTTCTCATGACTTGATCTTCATGTCATACATGCTTTTGCTTGATCGATGAGCCGCATGCTAGTTGGGCCTTGCCCTAATCATTGCTACATGACGCGCTAGTATCATTGCATATCCTGCTACACTGGCAGAGGCATACATTTGCCTACATCATGATAGTTTCATCTTCTTTATGTTGAGTACTCTTGTAAATTGTGAAAGATCTTCTATACTTCTTGTAATTTATAGAGTCCCCTAAAGTGAGGAAAAGATCCCAAAGAGGACAAAATCAAAAGATCCCAAAGAGGACAAATGAGAGTTAAATAGAAAGAGCCATTGAGGCCACAAAAAAATCGAAAAAAATAGAAAAAAGAGAAAAAGAAATAAAAAGAGAGAAGGGGGCACACTACTATTCCTTTTGAGAGATCCGCACGTGTACTCCATCTTATAGCTTGTACTCCATAGAGATTATCATTATGCATATCGCTATGTGGAGACCTTCACACTATAGAACTTGGCTTGTATATTCCAATGATGAGCCTCCTCAAAAGAGCTCTAGGTCTTCTTGAGCGAGCAAGCTGGATGCACCCCCACTAGTTCCATTGGAGAGCTTACCTTAGCTCATATGTGCATCCGTTGCATGGCAATCCCTACTCCTCACATCATATCTATCATTTGGCTTTCTCTCGCCTATGATTGTCCTCATTGATGTGAGCCTTTCCCACCTTTTTTGTCTTCCCCCTTCATCATTTTTCTCTCTTTGCCATCCTAAGTGTCAACTTTCTTGCTTACGCTCATCCATTGCATGAGTGCTCAAAATATCGAAAGGGAGTGGATCATTTTGACTTGTACCTGGCTAGTGGTCTGGGGATGAGTCAAGATAAGATTCCAAAGAAGACCAAGTGTGAAACTTTAGTAGATTAAGTTCTCAACAATAAAAAAACTATGTTTTACTCTCTCGTATATCCCTATCCCCTTTCTTGCACGCAAACACCATTTGGAGACATTCGAGTCACGGACAGCGAGAGCTCTTGCACCTTTATGTTCTTATGTTGCTTGTTACAATGCTAATATAGACTCTTTCTTGTTATGACTTGAATTGAATTACATGCCTTGATTGCTTTACTTAAAAAGTTCTTATATGGTTGGTAGCATGTCACCACAGAAATTATGCTTGTTATCATTTACCTACTCGAGGACGAGCAGGAATTAAGCTTGGGGATGTTGATACGTCCAAAACGTATCTATAATTTCTGCTTGCTCCATGCTTCTTTTGTGTGATATTGCTATGATATTGATGCACTTCCATACACTTTTGATCATATTTGGACTAACCTATTAACTCAGTGCACCACAGTGCCAGTTCCTGTTTTCTGCTGTTTTTCTATTTTAGGTTTCCCCCATATTAAAAGTGCTCCAAAAATTCCAGGAAAAATATAGGAAAAATCAGCGTACAGGAAGCTTCGCGAAGAACCAAAGATGGGCCAGAGGGGAGCCAGGGGAGGCCAAGGCTGCCACCTGGCGCGGCCCCACTCCTGGCCGCGCCAGGGGGCGCCTAGGGCCCCTGCTCCGCCTCTGGCTGCCCCCCTTCGCCTATATATCCCTCTCGTCCCGAAACCCTCGAGGACAGAACCTTTTTTCGCGATCTCACCTCTGTTCCGCCGCCGCAGCGCTTCCAAGATTGGGAGCATCAGGAGAACTCTTCTCGGCACCCTGTTGGAGGGGAGAACCACCACCGGGAGCTTCTCCACCACCATGGACGCTTCCCGGATGAGTCGTGAGTAGTCCACCTTGGACCATGGGTCCATGATCAGTAGCTATGTGATGTTCTCCTCCCCTCTTTGCTCTTCATGATTGAGACCTCGTGAGCTGCCCTACATGATCGAGGCACATATGTAATCTTTCTGTTGTTGCTTTGCTGAGTTTGCTGGGATCTGATGGATTATGAGAGTAATATATTTGATTCACCTCTTTTATATCTTTGTTCTTGAGTAATTCTTGCATGTTCTCTGTTGCTGTTTATTGCTTTGGCCAAGTAGTAGGTAGTAACTCCAAGAGGGAGCGTTATGCTTGATTGTGGGTTCATGCCCCGTGATGACTAGCTTGAGTGACATAAACATGAGTCTAGGGGATGTGCTGTTGCCACAAGGGAGAAAACAACGGTGCTTGTACTTGCGGGTGCAAGGATTGTTTACTTTATGCAAAGTTCTTTTAATGCAGTTGTCTGTTGCTTTGAGTTTACACTTTGGGTGGGATTCGCAACTTAATACCAGCGAGATGTTCTGGATAGATATCTCAAGGTGGATGATTTAGTAGTAGATGCAGATGGATTTCGGTCTACTTGTCTTGGCGTACCACCCATGCTTTTGAGCCTCTACCTTTCTTTGCAGCATAGTTAGCATTGGTTTGCGCACATAATCCTGTCAATTGCCCAGCTGTAATTTGTTTACCTCGCTTTGCTGTTTTATCGTCTTTTGGGAGAGAGACATCACTAGTGAACATCATGGGACCCCGGTCCATATTACCACCGCTGATCACACCTTCTATTTACTTCCTGTTTTTATTTCCTAGTTGCAGTCATAGCTATCATTATTATCTCTTGTGCTTGATCCTTTGTAAACAACAAGGCCGGAGGGATTGACAACCTCTCTGTACTCGTTGGGAGCAAAGTTATCTGTATCTGTGTGCAGGTCCCGTCAACCGCTAAGTTTCTGGTGCCGTTGACACCTACTTGTCGACCCTCGGAGTCTCACGGGATTAGATCCTTGGTATCTTTGCCAAGGGAAATTTGCCGCTACGCTACATCTCAACCTTCCACTTGGGGTAACCAACAAGGGGCGAGAAGCCATCACCAATCCGGCATGGTGCTACAGCGGTCAGAGCAGAAGTAACTTTTTACTTCTGCAACTTGGTCTGGTACTACTATTGACCTAAAAATCATGTTGTTTTGTCACACCCAATCTCACTTCTACTTTGTTTTGTTTTGTGCCTTGGACTTTGCAATGATTCTTCTTGTTCTTCTCATTTTTGTTGCGTTTTGTGTCGTAGGTGGTGTCTTTGGTTCCGATGCTCGGCGCTCAAATCCCGCCCGCAATACGGGGTCCAAGCGTCTTCGCAACCCCGATGCTCCGGAGGCTCCAATGCCCCTCAACGCAATGTCAAGACCTCATCTACCAAGATCAAGGCGCCAGTTGTCAATATGGATGAGATGCCACAAGCTGAGTTTTTGATTCGGAGGAAGCTCAACCCCTACGTCAACCCTAGGGAAGTAAGCAGGGGCAATGACTTGTTTTGGACCAAGCAACAACTCCTCATCTATCTCGATGTGATCAAGGCCAAGCAGAACATATATGTTCCCGTTCAGTGGATTGACATGGAGCACATGAAGAAGACCCGGGCCTATTTTGGTGAGCCCTTGGATTTGATAAAGCAGTTTGGTATTGAGGAGATCCTTAGATTCCACCTTGACTTTGACCCGGATATTGTGGCACAGTTCTTTGCTTCTGTCCACTTCCACACGGATGAGAAGCGGACCATGACTTGGATGACTAATGGTAAGAGGATTTCTGCAGAATGGAAGGAGTTCATGGATATGTTGAACATTCGTGATGAGGGTCTCGATGTGCCCGTTGGTGTCCGTCTACATGCCAACCATAAGTATGCTAATAAGAACAAGCTCCGACCCTATCTTGTTGAGATGTCTCTACCCAATGGCAAGAATACTAATGTGCTGAACCAGTTTCTTCACATCATGCACCGGATCTCCCGCAACACTCTTTCCCCACGCATAGGCGATAAGGACAAGGTGCATTCTTATCTAGTGGACATGATTCTTATCTATGAAGAAGCGCGTCATCAGCAACCGGATCCACTTGATGTCTCTCATATCATGTGGTGTGAGCTTCAGTTTGTAGTATTCCATCGCAAGGTGCCCATCTATGGCCCCTACTTGCACCTCTTGATCTCGACGACTTGGTAGAAGCTCTTTCCGCGGGAATATTTTGATGCTCCTAACTGGATCCACCATGGCCCCATCAGGCTTCGCCAGAAGAGCAAGTGGGCCAACACCACCACCAGGGCTGAGTTAGAAGTTGCCCGTATGGATGTTGATGAGGATGGGGATGAGTTTGTGGAGGAGGAGGCCGAGGACAGTTCTGAGGGGTATGCCCTCCCTCTGTTGAGCCATCTTGGGCTAAGAAGCTCAAGGCCAAGATGAAGGCTCTGTTCTGTATGCAGGCCAAGGGACAGTACAAGGCGCATGTGAATGCCAAGATGGCTCGTCGTCGCGACAAGGCTATTATGAGGCAGGTGGGTCTTGAGGTTCAGAGTGGCTCTGAGGAGAGGATCACAGATGAGGAGTCCCGGACCAGACATCACTGCAGTTGGACTGAGTCTGAGGAGGATACTGCAGCTCCTTCTTCATCTCGTGCTACTGAGGAGTCTGAGGAGGAGGAACACGACTGGTGATGCACTAGAGTTCTACCACCACCTGTGTCTTAGGTGTCCTCTCTTCCTTTTTGGTGTCTCGATGCCAAAGGGGGAGAGAGTGTAGGATTTGCATTTGTGCCTCTCTGCTTTCGTTGTTTTCGTTTTGTTGAACCTTCGTTGCTTTGCGTTTGTGTTTGTGTGTGTGAGACCAGGAGACTCTACCATATGGTGTGAGACATATGCACTCAAGCTTATCCTTATTGTCTAGTATGTTTAGTAGTTTGTGAGACTATATTATCTTGTGCCCTCTTACTTCATGCTCACTTACTTTACCTTGCTTCCATGCTTAGTGTCCTTTATATTGTTGCAAGGATTGCCTCGTTTATAAAATATAGAGGGAGTGTTGATCCTAGTGTGTGTGTTGTGCAGTCCAAAGCATATCTATAGAACACACACATCTAGGGGAGCCTGTGTATATTTTATAGAGGTTGGAGTTTGATGTTGCTCATTCTTATCCAATTACGCAAATCTCGTATTGTCATCAATCCACCAAAAGGGGCAGATTGTAAGGGCATATTTCTCCCTATGTGGTTTTGGTGATCGATGACATTACTTTTGCGGACTAAGCGTGTGCGTTGAGCATTTTAGATATCTCATGCCTAGGCACAAGATGATTCCTTGCCGCTCGGAACCTATCGAAGACCGTGTTTCTCTACATTTCTTTTCGGTGGATTTGAGTCGTAGGAAAGCCGTACTATTAAGATGGGGTCCGCTTCGGAAAGGTTAGGGTGGAATCATCACGTACACATCTATTCCTTTGCACCACCTTTCCTTCGCTTCAATGGAGCACCATCCGTTGCGTGCGACCATAGACCTCGTGGGTCCCAGCTGTCAGCCTCTCTGTAGTCCTCTTTCGATGACTCTTGTTTGTTGACCACGCCGCACAGAGCATAGCGAGGCGGTGGGTGACGGCGAGGCCCGGATAGGAATGACCTAGAGACGTGGGAGATGCGGCAGTGGAGTCGCAGCCGGAGAGGAGTAAGGCGTACGAGGGTTGACTGGTTCGACGCGATCTGGGGCTGAAGTCGGCGGAGAATAACAGGAGGGGTGGCCTAGCCGGCGGTGGAGTAGCGCTTTGCAGTGAGGCATGCTAAGCAGCGATGCTGGCCGTCGGAGGCGGGAGCAGGAAGTCCCGCCGGCACTGGATGAAGAAGACGAGAGATTGAAGATGCATGCCGGTTGTTGGATGTACATCCAACGACTACAGATGTCAGAATCATTTTGTTGACTAGTTTGACAACGCATTCTGTAGGCGACCTAATGGCCCACATGTCAGGCTCCTTGCTGGTGGGTCCTAGCTGTCAGGGGGAGGAATAATTGTTTTTTCCCCATAATAAGGAGGCACTTTCTTTTGTGCGAAGATGTATATGACACATTTTTCTGCATAATAAGGAGCCCGTTGCATGTGTGCACCCATGAACTAGTGCGTCCCCACTGTCAGCCTCAGCACATATTGTCCTCTTCTGACGACTCTTGTTTGTTGACCACGTTGACCAGACAGCGTCGAGCGAACCAAGGCAGTGGACGACGGCGAGGCCCCGTCCTGGAACAAGCTGGAGATGGAAGACATGGCAGTGGACTCATAGATGGAGAGGAGTATGAGGATTAACTGGTTCTGGTGTGGTGTTGGGATGGAGTCGATGGAGAATAACAGGTGTGGAGTGGTGGAGGGATAGCCTGGCCGATGACGGGGAGCGCTTCGTAGCGATGCGTGCTAAGGAGAGCCGCTAGCCACAGGAGGCCGGAGCAGGCGGCGCTGGAGGAAGATGCCGAGATTGAAGATGCATGCCGGTTGTTGGATATATATATATATATATATATATATATATATAT
>LR738712.1:53225073-53290333 GCA_902687465.1 Secale cereale | reverse complement strand
TATATATATATCCAATGGTTGTGGATGTCAGAATGATTTGTTGACTAAGTTGACAACGCCTGCCATAGGCTTCGACCTATTGGCCCACATGTCACCCTGTAAAAATGTGGCACATATTTAACTCATGTTTTCTAGAATTTATAGTTAGTTTGTTGGGCTGGGTGAACAAATAACATAGCGTCAATTCGGACCATTTCACTTGTTCTAAGAAATTACAACCCATCTGCACTTTCTTGAAATACACGAATTTGCTGGGCTTGTAGTAAAGATAATGTTAGGTTAGACAAAGCAATTAGTATCAAAAATTAAACCGGAGTTGGACATTATATTATATAGAAAATAGCAAATTAACGAGTTATTACTCAAAATAGAAATGAGTGTGTTATTATTACATTGGTCCTTCAATCTTCACAACTTTTTTTGTGCGCAATTACCAGGATTTTCAGTTCCTTAGAGTAAAAAACAACCAGGATTTCCCTTGCCAACTTCTATTAAATATTTATTTTCATAAGTCAATAAGACATGGGATGTTATTATAATGTATATGTAAGTTTCTATTAAATATATAATATATATATATATATATATATATATAATGTGGTTAGAAGGGAAAACATAAATTGGACCCGACATTCTTATTCTTATATATACAAAAAAAGAACAGAGATTTGCGTTTTATTAAAAAAAAAGATAAATTGGGTTGCCGATGTTTAAGAAAAAATAAAACCTAGGCTGGGAGGCCCATGCGCCGGCACATACATGATGGACCTCATAAAACAAGTTGAAACCACTGTGTCGGTATGTCATGGGTTGCGCATGTCGTGGGCTGTGCACTCTGAAAAATATACCTGCCAGATCCCCGATGCCCCTGAAAAAACTCGCTGATGACAGTCTTCGTTGTAAATTTATTTCGTTTATTGATTACTAGGTTGACAAACCCATGGGCCCAAAGCACGATATACATTTAGGAAGAAGCATTTTTTTCAAATGAGTTACTTGCTTGCGTACGGCCATGGACCTGGTGGGTCCCGACTGTCAGCCTCCGGATATATAGTCCTCTCCAGATTCCTTTCGTTTGTTGAGCATGTTAATGACGGAAGACGGCGGCGCCGCAACAGGCGCACAAAGCCGGAGGAGGATGTCGTGGACACGAAGGGAAACGAACCGGAGCTAGGGAATACGCCTTATAGAAATTAAAAAGAGCACCTTCATTATTTCAAACGTACCTCCAGTAGTCCGATCGCTACAGCCGTATCACCCAAAAGCAGTACTGTCCGGATTCGATTCCAATTGGTGCAGTTGAAAAATATATAATTATTTGCCTCAGCTATTACTGACATGTGGGTCCTGCCATGACATCTACACAAACCACCTCCACTACTTGCCAAAATTTCGTCCCTAGTTTACCCAGTTTTTCGCACACTCAACATTGTCTTGGCATTTTGAAAAAAGCATATATTTTTGACTAAGCATCATATGAAGATGTGCTATACATGAATTTTGATCAGCATGATGTTAACTTGTTGTTAGTTCCATTTTCGACCATGACTAAAATTTCCAACATTATGTTATCCATGTTTGAAAAGTGTGTGCTGATTTAAATGCTCTACCTCTGGAACATGCACTTTCTTATCTGAAACTGTAACTTGCAGTTTCTTCTCTGAGAATCACTTGGACAGGCAACCATTGCCGGTGGTGGATTGGATGCCGCCCTACTTCAATCTGAAAGTGCAACTATACCTGGGTGGTTTTGGTAATTACTAACAACATATAGCTCATTGAATGAATGCTATCTCGAGATGATATTTCAGGAAAGTTTAATGATTGGCATGGCATGGAGTAGGAATGTGGATCCCTCAAAATGCTTAGGACAAAGGATTGGCTCAAGCTTAAGACTCTACAATTTCCATTTTAGTGATCCAAGATCACATTGAGTCCATAGGAAAGCCAATACTATTAAAAGGGGATGAGGTGTTGCCAAATGGGTTTCTTGCTCAAAATGCTTAGTGATATACTCCAAAACCCTCAATCACTTTCTCACATCCACATATGTCCCAAACCAAAAGTCAAACTCGGCCCCTCCAAAAAGTTCTATCCGGCGCCACCAAGTTCATTTGACATAGCCACTGCCACTAAACCCTAATCACTTCGGTCTCATCGAAAGGGATCTCGGTCTCACCGAGATGGGATTGTAAACTCTCTGTTTCCCTTCGTAACATTCTGGTCTCACAGAGATGAGCGATCGGTCCCACTGAGTTCGTAATGCAAACTCTCTATTTCCTCTTCGTAACGTTCCGGTCCCACCGAAACGAGCGAATCAGTCCCACTGAGTTTGCCTGACCAACTCTCTGTAAGCTCATTACCAAAATCTGTCTCACCGAGTTTGTGTAATCGGTCTCACCGAGATTACATTATGCCCTAACCCTAATGAAATCGGTCCCATCGAGTTGATCATATCGGTCCCACCGAAAAGCCTAACGTTCACATTATGAACTAAATCGGTCTGACCGAGTTCTCTGAATCGGTCCCACCGAGTTTGGTAAATTGTGTGTAACGGTAAGATTTTGTGTGGAGGCTATATATACCCCTCCACCCACTCTTCACTCGTGGAGAGAGCCATTAGAACATACCTACACTTCCATCATACATGTTCTGAGAAAGAACCACCTACTCAACTGTTGAGATCAAGATATTCCATTCCTTCCATATGAATCTTGTTCTCTAGCCTTCCCCAAGTTGCTTTCCACTCAACTCATTCTTCCACCATATCCAAATCTATGAGGAGCTGTTTGAGTGTTGGGGAGTGATGGCTTCTCGCCCCTCGTTGGTTACCCCAAGTGGAAGGTTGAGATGTAGCGTAGCAGCAAGTTTTCTCTGGCAAAGGTACCAAGGATCGAATCCCGTGAGACTCCGAGGGTCGACAAGAAGGTGTTAACGGCGCCAGAAACTTAGCGGTTGACAGGACCTGCACACAGATACAAATAACTTTGCTCCCAATGAGTACAGAGAGGTCGTCAATCCCTCCGGCCTTGTTGTTTACAAAGGATCAAACACAAGAGGTAATAATGATAGCTATGACTGCAACTAGGAAATAAAGATAGGAAGTAAATAGAGGGTGTGATCAGTGGTGGTAATATGGACCTGGGTCCCATGATGTTCACTAGTGATGTCTCTCTCCCAAAAGACGATAAAACAGCTAAGCGAGGTAAACAAATTACAGCTGGGCAATTGACAGGATTATGTGCGCAAACCAATGCTAACTATGCTGCAAAGAAAGGTAGAGGCTCAAAAGCATGGGCGGTACGCCAAGGCAAGTAGACCGAAATCCATCTGCATCTACTACTAATCATCCACCTTGAGATATCTATTCAGAACATCTCGCTGGTATTAAGTTGTGAATCCCACCCAAAGTGTAAACTCAAAGCAACAGACAACTGCATTAAAAGAACTTTGCGTAAAGTAAACAATCCTTGCACCCGCAAGTACAAGCACCGTTGTTTTCCCCCTTGTGGCAACAGCACATCCCCTAGACACATGTTTCTGTCACTCAAGCTAGTCATCAGGGGGCATGAACCCACAATCAAGCATAACGCTCCCTCTTGGAGTTACTACCTACTACTTGGCCAAAGCAATAAACAGCAACGGAGAACATGCTAGAATTACTCAAGAACATAAATATAAAAGAGGTGAATCAAATATATTACTCACACACAATATGAACATAATCTCATAATCCATCGGATCCCAGCAAACTCAGCAGAGCAATAGCATAAAGATTACATATGTGCCTCGATCATGTAGGGCGGCTCATGAGGTCTAAACCATGAAGAACAAAGAGGGGAGGAGAACATCACATAGCTACTGGTCATGGACCCATGGTCCAAGGGGGACTACTCACGACTCATCCGGGAAGCGTCCATGGTGGTGGAGAAGCTCCCGGTGGTGGTTCTCCCCTCCGGCAGGGTGCCGGGAAGAGTTCTCCTGATGCTCTCGATCTTGGAAGCGATGTGGCGGCGGAACAGAGACGAGATCGCGAAAAAGGGTTCCATCCTCGAGGGTTTCGGGACGCGAGGAATATATATGCGAAGGAGGGTCACCAGAGGCGGAGAGGGAGCCCCAGGCGCCCCCCTGGCGCGGCCAGGGGTGGGGCCGCGCCGGGTGGCCGCCTGCCCCCCCCCCCCGGCTCCCCTCTTGCCCCACTTTGGCTTTTCTCGAAGCTTCCTGTACGCTGATTTTTCCTGTATTTTTTCCGGAATTTTTGGAGCACTTTTAATATGGGGGAAATCTGAAATAGAAAAACAGCAGAAAACAAGAACTGGCACTGTGGTGCACTGAGTTAATAGGTTAGCCCAAACATGATCAAAAGTGTATGGAAGTGCATAAATATCATAGCAATATCACACAAAAGAAGCATGGAGCAAGCAGAAATTATAGATACGTTTTGGACGTATCAACATCCCCAAGCTTAATTCCTGCTCGTCCTCGAGTAGGTAAATGATAACAAGCATAATTTCTGTGGTGACATGCTATCAACCATATAAGAACTTTTTAAGTAAAGCAATCAAGGCATGTAATTCAATTCAAGTCATAACAAGCAAGAGTCTATATTAGCATTGTAACAAGTAACATAAGAACATAAAGGTGCAAGAGCTCTCGCTGTCCGTGATTTGAATGTCTCCAAATGGTGTTTGCGTGCAAGAAACGGGATAGGGATATACGAGAGAGTAAAACATAGTTTTTATATTGTTGAGAACTTAATCTACTAAAGTTTCACACTTGTTCTTCTTCGGAATCTTATCTTGACTCATCCCCAGACCAACAGCCAGGTACAAGTCAAAATGATCCACTCCCTTTCGATATTTTGAGCACTCATGCAATGGATCAGCGTAAGCAAGAAAGTCGACACTTAGGATGGCAAAAAGAGAAAAATGATGAAGGGGGAAGACAAAAATGGTGTGAAAGGCTCACATCAATGAGGACAATCATCGGCGAGAGAAAGCCAAATGATAGATATGATGTGAGGAGTAGGGATTTCCATGCAACTGATGCACATATGAGCTAAGGTAAGCTCTCCAATGGAACTAGTGGGGGTGCATCCAACTTGCTCGCTCAAGAAGACCTAGAGCTCTTTTGAGGAGGCTCATCATTGGAATATATATACAAGCCAAGTTCTATAGTGTGAAGGTCCCCACATAGCTATATGCATGAATGATAATCTCTATGGAGTACAATGTATAAGATGGGGTACGAGTGTGGATCTCTCAAAAATAATAGTAGTGTGCCCCCTTCTCTCTTTTTATTTCTTTTTTCTCTTTTTTCTATTTTTTTATTTTTTTTATGGCCTCAATGGCTCTTTCTATTTATTTCTCATTTGTCCTCTTTGGGATCTTTTGATTTTGTCCTCTTTGGGATCTTTTCCTCACTTTAGGGGCAACACTCTATGTATTACAAGAAGTATAGAAGATCTTTCACACTTTACAAAAGTACTCAACATAATGAAAATGAAACTATCATGATGTATGCAAATGTATGCCTCTGCCAGTGTAGCAGGATATGCAATGATACTAGCGTGTCATGTAGCAATGATTAGGGCAAGGCCCAACTAGCATGTGGCTCATCGATCAAGCAAAAAGCATGTATGACATGAAAATCAAGTCATGAGAAGATGGATGTTGCATGGCAATGTATCTCGGAAAGGCTATGGAAATGCCTTGATAGGTAGGTATGGTGGCTGTTTTGAGGAAGGATATAATGATGCTTATGATGACAGAGCGTATCGTGCCAAGGATTTGGATGCACCGGCGAAGTATGCGCCAACTCTCGAGGTGAGAAAGGGCAATGCACGGCACCGAAGAGGCTAGAAAAATATGGTTAGGTGGAAGTGTCAACTTTCGAATACTCACATTAGTCCGAAGAACTCATGCACTTATTATCGGTAACTCTCAATCTAATTAGGAGGTTCACAAAGAGAAAAGTACCCCGAGGAGGAGTGTATGGGGGTTTGGTTATCCTTGCGCATCCTCGGCTCATGGTACGTGAGTGTACTCTAATATTCGATCCCTCCAAAGATTAGTGATCCATTTAGTAGCTAAAGTTCTCAACTATTTGTAGGTTTTCGAAAATAAACACGGATTGCCCAAAATACGACAACTATCACTAATAGGCTAAAGCTCTTGACACCAAAAGTTCAGACATTACTCATGGCAATACCTCAAAACTATTGCAAGTTACTACTAAAATTAAATAGCAACCTCAATTACCTACTTTAAGTCAAGACACACAACTCAGTGCGACAGGCAAACTCTCTTAACAAGATAATCATGAAAACTCAAGAGAGTTCAACAACCAACTATACAAAAGCTCTTTAAAAAGAAAAGCATGAAAACTAAGAGCTAAACATGACAGTAGCTAAGAAAAGACAAAGAACACACACAGCAAAGATAAGCATGAAAATCCTATGTTGTGTTCTAGGTTGAAGTGGAGCGTGTTTCTCTCCCACACAAAGAAAGCTGGGTTCTAACTTGTTATGAACAGCAAGCAAAGCTAAAGAAAACTAAAAAGGAAACTAAGAGCAAGACGCTCCAAGCATAGCACATAACGCATGAAGTGATTAAAATATAGTGGAACGAAAGACGAACTGATAATTTTTGATGGAGAAGGGATGCATGGGGGCATCCCCAAGCTTAGACGCTTGAGTCTTCTTGAATATTTCTTGGGGGTGCACGGGGGCATCCCCAAGCTTGAGCGTTTGACCCTCCTGAATCTTCTTTTATCATCTTTCCTCGCACACTTGAAAACTCCCTTCATACATAACTCATCATAATCTGATTAGCGAGGTTAGTACCCATAATAAAATATTTTTTCCCTACTGGAAATAAAGATAATCTTGAAGAGCTACTGTTTCTCAAGACTGCCAAAAGGTTTTTGCAAAGAAAAAGCAAGCTCAAGGTTTGCAAAACGAAGAAAAGGCAAAACAGGACAGAATCTGTGAAAAAACAGACCAGCAGGTAGTAAATAATTTTTTCGGGGCACTTCTGCAACTCAAATCAAAAAACTCAGAACATACGCTCGAAAGCCAATTATATAGAGCACGCTATCAAAAAAATCAGATCAAAAAGATGATCTGGTGATTTTATACGAATTTTTCTGTCCAAGGACAGAATCTGTTTTCTGGACAGCACGTTACAACTTTTGAACTTTCTTGCAATCGGAGGCTAAACTTGGTACAAAGCTGAAAAGAAAAGATACAATGATGATGCTACTGTAATAACAAACATCAAGACACAACAAAAGCAAAATAAAACCTAATTCGTTGTGGGCTGCCTCCCAAAAGCGCTTTCTTTTATGCCTTTAAGCTAGGCATGATGCAAAAAGAGAAGATCAAGTTTTATCAAGAGTAAGAGAATAGCTAGCCCGTGTAACGGACTCAAAAGGCAACTTAATCTTCTTTCTAGGGAAGTGTTTGATGGGCCTCGAACCCCTCGTTGGTTACCCCAAGTGGAAGGTGTAAGATGCAGTAAGTAGAAGTGTTTTCCCCTAGCAAAGATGCCAAGGATCGAATCCCCAGAGACTCCTAGGTTCAACAGGTAGGTGTCAACTGCTAACGGCGCAATTAACAATGAACGTGGACCTGCACACAGGTACAAATAACTTTGCTCCCAACGAGTACAGAGAGGTTGTCAATCTCTCCGGCCTTGTAGTTCACAAAGGGTTAAAAGCAATATGATAGTAGTGATAGATAATGTTTTGCAATAGTAAGTAAATAGCAAAAAGTAAATAGTGGATGTGATCAATGATGGTAATATGGACCGGAGTCTCATGATGTTCACTAGTGATGTCTCTCTCCCAAAAGACGATAAAACAGCTATGTGAGGTAACAAATTACAGCTGGGCAATTGACAGGACCACGAACGCAAACCAATGGTGACTACATTGCAAGAAAGGTTGAGGTTCAAAGCATGGGCGGTACGCCAAAGTAAGTAGACCAAAATCCATCAATATCTACTACTAATCATCCACCTTGAGATATCTATCCAGAACATCTCGCTGGTATTAAGTTGCGAGTCCCACCCATAGTGTAAACTCAATGCAATAGACAACTGCATTAAAAGAACTTTGCGTAAAGTAAACAATCCTTGCACCCGCGGGCACAAGCACCGTTGTTTTCCCCCTTGTGGCAACAGCACATCCCCTAGACTCATGTTTCTGTCACTCAAGCTAGTCATCGAGGGGCATGAACCCACAATCGAGCATAACGTTCCCTCTTGGAGTCACTACCTATTACTCGGCCAAAGCAATAAATAACAACGGAGAACATGCAAGAATTACTTATGAACTAAAATATAAAAGAGGTGAATCAAATATATTACTCAAGATCAATCTGAACATAATCTCATAATCCATCGGATCCCAGCAAACTCAACATAGCAACATCATAAGGATTACATAGGTGCCTCGATCATGTAGGCAGCTCACGAGGACTAATTAGTGAAGCACAAGAACGGGAGGAGAACATCACATAGCTACTGGTCATGGACTCATGGTCCAAGGGAGACTACTCACGAGTCATCCGGGAGGCGTCCATGGTGGTGGAGAAGCTCCCGGTGGTGATCCTCCCCTCCGGCAGGGTGCCGGGAAGAGTTCTCCTGGTGCTCCCGATCTTGGAAGCGGCGGCGGCGGCGGAACAGAGATGGGATCGCGAAAAGAAGTCCTCTTCTGAGGGTTACGGGGAACCCTTTAAATATATGCCAAAGTAGGGCACCGGGGGAGCCTCGGGGGGCCCAGGCGCCCCCCTGGCGCGGTCCAGGGGGCGCCCACAGGGCGCCTGGAGCCCTTGTGCCCCCCCCCCCCCAGGCTGCCCTTCGGACGCAGTGTTGTTTCCGGATCACTGATTTTTTATATATTTTTTCTGGATTTTTCTGGGCAGTTCTCGAAACGTGAAAACCTGAAATACAAAAACAGCCGAAAACAGAAACTGGCACTGGGGTGCACTGGATTAGTAAGTTAGTCCAAATATGATCAAAAGTGTATGGAAGTGTATGAATATCATAGCAATATCACCCAAAAGTGGCATGGAGCAAGCAGGAATTATAGATACGTTTTGGACGTATCAACATCCCCAAGCTTAATTCCTTCTCGTCCTCGAGTAGGTAAATGATAACAAGAATAATTTCTGTGGTGACATGCTATTAACCATATAGGACTTTCTCATAGTCATATGACAAAAGCTTATTGAGACAATGATTCTAAAGTAATTAAGTTGTCTCAAGAGAAAATCACAAATGACTGAAAGTTTTACAACATGAAACTGAAACATCAAAAAGATTTGCAATGAACATGATGTGCAAATATAATCAAGTGATATCTAGCTTGCCCCCTTTAGTGATGCAAAACATAAATGCAAGGGCACCTTCAAGGTTTAAGTGATGACTAGATACAATCATTTCAGAATAAACGATATCACAATCATGCAAAAGACAATGCTACTTTGGGACAATGCACATTACACTCAGAATGACAATCATGCTCTCAGTAGTTGGTGCTTGAAGTGCTAGAGCTTTTTTATTTTGAAACATGGAAGCAATTGTGTCAACGGTAGTAGTACTTCATATGTGTCATGCATAAAACATCTTATAAGTTGCAAGCCTCATGCATCGAATACTAATAGTGCTCGCTCCTTGTCCTAATTAGCTCGGATTCCCATGGGTTATCATTGCATTGCATATGTTTTAACCAAGTGTCACAAAGGGGTACCTCTATGCCACCTGTACAAAGGTCCAAGGAGATAGATCGCATTTGATTTCTCGTTTTTGATAGATCTCCACTTGAGGACATCCATACCGGGACAACATAGAAAATAGATGATGGGCTCCTCTTTAATGCATAAGCATATTCTCATGAGAGATTGAGGATTAAGGTCCAAGCTAAAACTTCCACCATGATGCATGGCTTTGGTTGGCGGCCCAATGTTCTTCTCTAACAATATGCATATTAATTCAACCCACGGTAAATCACCCTTACTTCAGACAAGACGAACATGCATAGCAACTCACATGATATTCAACAAGAGTGTGACAGTTGATGGCGTCCCCAGAAACATGGTTACCGCTCAACAAGCAACTCATGAGAAATAAGATACATAGGCAAAATATTCTTTACCACAATAGTTTTAAGGCTACTTTCCAATGAGCTATGTATTGCATGGTTAATTTGCTTAGTGCAGGTGGTGGTTAGAAAAAGACTGGGAGCGACCAACTAAGAGAGCAATGACGGTCATAATCATGCAGAGCGACAAAGCAATATTGAATCAGGCATGGTAGTTATATCGCTACTTAGAAACAAAAGATCATCAAGGCTTGACAGACTTTCTTTACAGTCTTAAATATGCGTGAGCATACGCCAAGTCAATCAAAATAAATTCTCGAAGGAAGATATTACTGGACCATACCATTTCATAGGCAAACAAATCAAGTTGGTACTCCAATAACACATTGGGAACCCCCCAGCTATCTGAGATTAACCATAAGAAAACCTGAACTACTAAGCACCATCATAAAAGTAGCATCTTTATCATAGACACATTAACCCATGCAACGGAAGCAAACTCTCTTAATAAGGTGAGCATGGTAATTAAAGAGAGTTCAAGCAACCAACTAAATAAAAGCTCTTGAAAAGATAAGCATGAATACTAAGAGCAGAGCACGATAGTAGCTATTAAAAGACAAAGAACACACACAGCATAGATAGACATGAAAATTCTATGTAATTTTCTAGGTAGAGGTGGAGCTTGTTTCTCTCCCACATAAAGGAATGCTGGGTTCCGACTCGTTATGAAAAACTAAAAATAAAAGTAAAAGCAAGACGCTCCAAGCATAGCACATAACATATGAAGTGATAAAAATATAGCGAAACGAAAGACGAACTGATAATGTTGATGGAGAAGGGGATGCACGGGGGCATCCCCAAGCTTAGACGCTTGAGTCTCTTTGAATATTTCTTGGGGGTGCACGGGGGCATCCCCAAGCTTGAGCGCTTGACACTCCTGAATCTTTTTATCATCTTCCCTCGCACACTTGAAAACTCCCTTCATACACAACTCATCATAATCTGATTAGCGAGGTTAGTACCCTTAATAAAATAATTATACCTTGCTGGAAATAAGGATATTCTTGAAGTTCTACTGTTTCTCAAAATTGCCAAAAGGTATTTTCAAAGAAAAAACAAGTTCTTAATTTGCAAAGTGAAGGTAAGGCAAAACAGGACAGAATCTGTGAAAAACAGAACAACAGGCAGTAATTGACCTGTTCGGGATACTTCTGCCACTCAAATCAAAAAACTCAGAACTGACGCACGAAAGACAATTATATAGAGAACGCTGTCGAAAAGATTCAGACCAAAAAGATGATCTGGTGATTTTATACGAATTTTTCTATCCAAGGACAGAATCTGTTTCCTGGACAGCACCTCACAACTTTTGAACTTTCTAGCAATCAGAGGCTATACTTGGCACAAATATGAAAAGCAAAGATACAATGATGATGCTACAGCAGTAAACAACATCAAGACACAACAAAAGCAAAAAAATTATTCATGTGGGCTGCCTCCCAAAAGCGCTTTCTTTTATGCCTTTAAGCTAGGCATAATGCATAGATCAAGTTTTATCAAGAGTAAAAGAATAGCTAGCCCGTACAACGGACTCAAAAGGTAACTTGACCTTCTTACGAGGGAAGTGTTCCATCCCTTTCTTGAGAGGAAACTGAAATTTTATATTACCCTCTTTCATGTCAATGACAGCACCAACGGTGCGCAAAAAGGGACGTCCCAAAATAATTGGACATGAAGGATCACATTCAATATCCATAACAATAAAATCAACGGGCACATAATTATCATTGACAACAATAAGAACATCATCGATCCTCCCCAAAGGTTTCTTTATGGAAGAATCAACGAGACGAACACCAAAAGAACAAGAATCAAAAGATTTCAATTTAAGCATATCATATAGTCTTTTGGGCATAATGGAAGTACTAGCTACAATATCACATAAAGCATAGCATGAGAAGTTGTTTATCTTAATTTTAATCATAGAATCTCAACCATCTCCTAGCTTTCTAGGTATGGAGGCTTCTACTCTAAGTTTCTCCTCCCTAGCTTTGATAAGAGCATTAGTGATATGCTTTGTGAAGGCAAGATTAAGCGTGCTAGTGTTGGGATCCTTAGCCATTCCTTGTAGGAAGGCGACAACTTCTGAAATACTACAATTATCAAAATCAATTTTATCATTAGTGGGCAGAATTGTAGTGTCATCCTCTTTGTTTAATTCGCTCTCTATTATAAGAGTTTGAACATCTTCCCAAGTTTTGGGAAGCTTAGGAGCAATTTTAAACTGAGGCTCATACTTTTTTCCTAGAAGACCATGCCATGGGCATAACTCTCCGTCATAACTAGTGTAATCACAAGGTTTATCCTTTTTGTAAACCCCGTTAGAGATAAGTGGGGCAATGGAAGTAGGGGTGTACTCCTCCCATTTAGTGTTTTTGGTAGAATCCATAGTAGCAAGCAAGCAAGATAACTATTTTTGTGATTTTCGGTAAAAAGGAACTAAAGCAAAATGATAGGTAAACTAACAAGACTAAAAAGCAAAGGTAAAAGATAGCATGCAACTCCCCTATCCTGAAGAGTGGAGTCCCCGGCAACAGCGCCAGAAAATACTCCTTGATGGGCCTCGAACCCCTCGTTGGTTACCCCAAGTGGAAGGTGTAAGATGCAGTAAGTAGAAGTGTTTTCCCCTAGCAAAGATGCCAAGGATCGAATCCCCAGAGACTCCTAGGTTCAACAGGTAGGTGTCAACTGCTAACGGCGCAATTAACAATCAACATGGACCTGCACAGAGATACAAATAACTTTGCTGACAACGAGTACAGAGAGGTTGTCAATCTCTCCGGCCTTGTAGTTCACAAAGGGTTAAAAGCAATATGATAGTAGTGATAGATAGTGTTTTGCAATAGTAAGTAAATAGCGAAAAGTAAATAGTGGATGTGATCAATGATGGTAATATGGACCGGAGTCTCATGATGTTCACTAGTGATGTCTCTCTCCCAAAAGACGATAAAACAGCTATGTGAGGTAACAAATTACAGCTGGGCAATTGACAGGACCACGAACGCAAACCAATGCTGACTACATTGCAAGAAAGGTTGAGGTTCAAAGCATGGGCGGTACGCCAAAGTAAGTAGACCGAAATCCATCAATATCTACTACTAATCATCCACCTTGAGATATTTATCCAGAACATCTCGCTGGTATTAAGTTGCGAGTACCACCCATAGTGTAAACTCAATGCAACAGACAACTGCATTAAAAGAACTTTGCGTAAAGTAAACAATCCCTTGCACCCGCGGGCACAAGCACCGTTGTTTTCCCCCTTGTGGCAACAGCACATCCCCTAGACTCATGTTTCTGTCACTCAAGCTAGTCATCGAGGGGCATGAACCCACAATCGAGCATAACGTTCCCTCTTGGAGTCACTACCTATTACTCGGCCAAAGCAATAAATAACAACGAAGAACATGCAAGAATTACTTATGAACTAAAATATAAAAGAGGTGAATCAAATATATTACTCAAGATCAATCTGAACATAATCTCATAATCCATCGGATCCCAGCAAACTCAACATAGCAACAGCATAAGGATTAAATAGGTGCCTCGATCATGTAGGGCAGCTCACGAGGACTAATTAGTGAAGCACAAGAACGGGAGGAGAACATCACATAGCTACTGGTCATGGACTCATGGTCCAAGGGAGACTACTCACGAGTCATCCGGGAGGCGTCCATGGTGGTGGAGAAGCTCCCGGTGGTGATCCTCCCCTCCGGCAGGGTGCCGGGAAGAGTTCTCCTGGTGCTCCCGATCTTGGAAGCAGCGGCGGCGGCGGAACAGAGATGGGATCGCGAAAAGAAGTCCTCTTCTGAGGGTTACGAGGAACCCTTTAAATATATGCCAAAGTAGGGCACCGGGGGAGCCTCGGGGGGCCCAGGCGCCCCCCCCCCCGGCGCGGCCCGGGGGGGCGCCCACAGGGCGCCTGGAGCCCCTGTGCCCCCCCCCCAGGCTGCCCTTCGGACGCAGTGTTGTTTCCGGATTGCTGATTTTTTATATATTTTTTCTGGATTTTTCTGGGCAGTTCTCGAAACGTGAAAACCTGAAATACAAAAACAGCCAAAAACAGAAACTGGCACTGGGGTGCACTGGATTAGTAAGTTAGTCCAAATATGATCAAAAGTGTATGGAAGTGTATGAATATCATAGCAATATCACCCAAAAGTGGCATGGAGCAAGCAGAAATTATAGATACGTTTTGGACGTATCAGTGTTCCATCCCTTTCTTGAGAGGTAATTGGAATTTTATATTCCCCTCTTTCATGTCAATGATAGCACCAACGGTGCGAAGAAAAGGACGTCCCAAAATAATTGGACAAGAAGGTTCACATTCAATATCCATGATAGTAAAATCAACGGGAACATAATTGTCATTGACAATGATAAGAACATCGTCGATCTTCCCCAAAGGTTTCTTTATGGAAGAATCAACAAGACGAACACCAAAAGAACAAGGATCAAAAGGTTTCAATTTAAGCATATCATACATTCTTTTGGGAATAACGGAGGTACTAGCTCCAACATCACATAAAGCATAGCAATAGAAGTTATTCAACTTAATTTTAATCATAGGATCCCAATTATCTTCTAGCTTTCTAGGTATGGAGGCTTCTACCCTAAGATTCTCCTCCCTAGCTTTGATGAGAGCATTAGTGATATGCTCCGTGAAGGCAAGATTAAGTGTGCTAGTGTGGGGATCTCTAGACATCTTGTGAAGAAAACTAATAACTTCAAAAAGGGTGCAATTATCAAAATCAAGGTCACTACTATCAAGTAAAGTGGTAGTGGTGTCCTTTAGGCTCACTTGTTTGGTAGCTTCTATGGTTATAGGAGTTTCTTCTTCTACGGTTGAGGGCATAGCATCACCATTAATGGGTCCAATGGGACTAGGAGTGCATTGGGTGCTAAGAGTTTGGATATCCTCAACAACTTGGATAGTAGCAACAGTGTGGTGGGTAGGAAGGCTCTTAATTCTATCTTCTTCCTCCCTTTCTCTAGCCCATCTCTCTTTAAGTTTAGCCATCATCCTAATGTTTTCATTAATTTGCACTTGAATAGCATTCATAGGAGTGGTCTTCCTCTCCTCAAGAGGAGAAGTTCTAATTTTAAGCAACTCTACCTCATGGGCTAAATTGTCTACCTTCGAAGAGAGATTATCTAGTTTGTCTAGTTTTTCTTCTACACTCTTATTGAAGGCCTTTTGGGTAGTGATGAAGTCTTTAAGCATAATCTCTAGTTCAGAAGTGGAGTTCTTGGTGCTAGGATAAGCATTGTTGTTCCCATAGGAATTAGAGGGGAACGGTCTAGGGTTGCTACCAAAACTACTCCTATAAGCATTGTTATTGAAATTGTTTCTAGAGATAAAGTTCACATCTACTTGATCTTGAGCAATCAAAGAATTTAAAGGAACATCATGAGGATCAATAGAAGATTGCTTGGAAAGTAGAGACATGATCAAGTCAACTTTTTCATTTAGGGAGGAAATCTCCTCGACGGAGTTTACCTTCCTACCTGTTGGAGCGCGTTCAGTGTGCCATTGGGAATAATTGGTCATCATCTCGTCGAGAAGCTTCATGGCAGCACCAAGTGTAGTTGACATAAAGGTTCCTCCCGCGACCGAATCTAACAAGTTCCGCAAGGTAAAGTTCAAGCCTGCATAAAAAGTTTGGATAACCATCCAAGTAGTCAAACCATGAGTAGGGCAGTTCTTGACAAGAGATTTCATGCGTTCCCAAGCTTGGGCAACGTGTTCATTATGCAATTGTTTAAAATTCATTATTTTACTCCTTAATTGGATAATTTTAGCAGGGGGGTAGTACTTCCCAATAAAGGCATCCTTGCACTTGTCCCAAGAATCTATACTATTCCTAGGCAAGGATTGAAGCCAGATTTTAGCTCCTCCTCTCAAGGAGAAAGGAAAAAGCTTAAGCTTAACAATATCATCATCTACTTCTTTGTACTTTTGCATATCACAGAGCTCAACAAAATTATTTAAGTGCAAAGCAGCATCATCTCCAGCACCGGATAATTGATCTCTCATAACTAGGTTCAGTAAAGCAGGTTTAATCTCATAAGAAGGTGTTGAAGTGGCAGGTGTAGCAATAGGCGTGCAGATAAAGTCATTGTTGTTATGACTAGTGAAGTCACACAACTTGGTGTTCTCGGTGGAACCCATAGTAGCAGCAAGCAAGATAACTATTTTTGTGATTTTTGGTAAGGGACACTAAAGCAAAAACTGAAAGGTAAACTAACAAGACTAAAAAGCAAAGATAAAAGATAGCGTGTAACTCCCCTATCTTGAAGAGTGGAGTCCCCGGCAACGGCGCCAGAAACTTTGCTTGATGGCTTCTCGCCCCTCGTTGGTTACCCCAAGTGGAAGGTTGAGATGTAGCGTAGCAGCAAGTTTCCCTTGGCAAAGGTACCAAGCATCGAATCCCGTGAGACTCCGAGTGTCGACAAGAAGGTGTTAACGGCGCCAGAAACTTAGCGGTTGACAGGACCTGCACACAGATACAAATAACATTGCTCCCAACGAGTACAGAGAGGTTGTCAATCCCTTCGGCCTTGTTGTTTACAAAGGATCAAACACAAGAGGTAATAATGATAGCTATGACTGCAACTAGGAAATAAAGACAGGAAGTAAATAGAGGGTGTGATCAGTGGTGGTAATATGGACCTGGGTCCCATGATGTTCACTAGTGATGTCTCTCTCCCAAAAGACGATAAAACAGCTAAGCGAGGTAAACAAATTACAGCTGGGCAATTGACAGGATTATGTGCGCAAACCAATGCTAACTATGCTGCAAAGAAAGGTAGAGGCTCAAAAGCATGGGCGGTACGCCAAGGCAAGTAGATCGAAATCCATCTGCATCTACTACTAATCATCCACCTTGAGATATCTATGCAGAACATCTCGCTGGTATTAAGTTGCGAATCCCACCCAAAGTGTAAACTCAAAGCAACAGACAACTGCATTAAAAGAACTTTGCGTAAAGTAAACAATCCTTGCACCCGCAAGTACAAGCACCGTTGTTTTCCCCCTTGTGGCAACAGCACATCCCCTAGACTCATGTTTCTATCACTCAAGCTAGTCATCAGGGGGCATGAACCCACAATCAAGCATAACGCTCCCTCTTGGAGTTACTACCTACTACTTGGCCAAAGCAATAAACAGCAACGGAGAACATGCTAGAATTACACAAGAACATAAATATAAAAGAGGTGAATCAAATATATTACTCACACACAATCTGAACATAATCTCATAATCCATCGGATCCCAGCAAACTCAACAGAGCAACAGCTTAAAGATTACATATGTGCCTCGATCATGTAGGGCATCTCACGAGGTCTAAACCATGAAGAAGAAAGAGGGGAGGAGAACATCACATAGCTACTGGTCATGGACCCATGGTCCAAGGGGGACTACTCACGACTCATCCAGGAAGCGTCCATGGTGGTGGAGAAGCTCCCGGTGGTGGTTCTTGTTGGGTAACGTAGCATAATTCAAAATTTTCTACACTTTCACCAAGATCCAACTAAGGAGACATCTAGCAACGAGCAAGTAAGAGTGCATCTACATACCGTTATGTAGATCGCGAGCGGAAGCTTTCGAAGAAGCGTGGATGAAGTAGTCGTACTCTTCGCGTTCTTCGTCACCGATGATCTAACGTCGAACGGACGGCACCTACGCGTTCAACACACGTACGGTGCAGCAACGTCACCTCCTTCTTGATCCAGCAAGGGGGGAGGAGAAGTCATCAGAGATCCGGCAGCACGACGGCGTGATGACGGATGCAGTGGAGATCGCAGCAGGGCTTCGTCGGGCGCCCTGCGTTGGAGTATGGAGGTGTGACGGGAGGGGGAGAGGCGCCAGGGCAAGGGTGCGGCTGCCCTCTCCCTCCCCACATATATATAGGGGGCCAGGGGGTGCGCCAGGGCCCCTGCAGATCCAATCTGCACGGGGGGCGGCGGCCAGGGGGAGTTCTTGCCCCCCAAGGCAAGTGGTGCCCCCCCTCCCCTTAGGGTTTTAACCCTATGCGCATGGGGAGGTGGGCCCCTAGTGGTGTGCCATCCCAGAGGGGCTTGACACTTCCCCCCGCAGCCTAGGGGCCCCACCGGGATGGGTGGCCCCACCCGGTGGACCCCCGGGGCCCCTCCGATGGTCCCGGGACGCTCCCGGTGACCCCCGGAGATCACCCGATGGCCGAAACTGGACTTCCTATATATCAATCTTTACCTCCGGACCATTTCGGAACTCCTCGTGACGTCCGGGATCTCATCCGGGACTCTGAACAACTTTCGGGTTTCCACGTGCATTTATCTCTACGACCCTAGCGTTACCGAACCTTAAGTGTGTAGACCCTACGGGTTCGGGAGACACGTAGACATGACCGAGACCACTCTCCGGTCTATAACCAACAGTGGGATCTGGATACCCATGTTAATTCCCACGTGTTCCTCGATTATCTTCATCGGATGAACCACCGTGTCAAGGATTCACTCAATCCCGTATGTTATTCCCTTTGTCCATCGGTACGGTACTTGCCCGAGATTCGATCGTCGGTATTCCCGATACCTTGTTCAATCTCGTCATGGCAAGTCTCTTTACTCGATCCGTAATCCATCATCCCGTGACTAACTACTTAGTCACATTGAGCTCATTATGATGATGTCTTACCGAGTGGGCCCAGAGGTACCTCTCCGTCATACGGAGTGACAACATCCCAGTCTTGGTTCATACCAACTCAACAGACACTTTCGGAGATACCATATGCGTACCTTTATAGCCACCCAGTTACGTTGTGACGTTTGGCACACCCAAAGTACTCCTACGGCATCCGGGAGTTGTACAACCTCATGGTCTAAGGAATAAATACTTGACTCCGAAAAGCTTATGCATTACGAACTATACGATCTCGTGTTATGCTCAAGTTTGTGTCTTGTCCATCACATCATTCTCCTAATGATGTGATCCCGTTATCACTGACATCCCATGTCCATGGTCAGGAAACCGTGACCATCTATTGATCAACGAACTGGTAACTAGAGGCCTACCAGGGACTCATTGTGGTCTATGTATTCACACATGTATCGCTGTTTCCGTACAATACAATTCAAGCATGAATAACAGACAATTATCATGAACAAGGAGATATAATAATAATGATTTTATTATTGCCTCTAGGGCATATCTCCAACAGTCTCCCACTTGCACTAGAGTCAATAATCTAGTTACATTGTGATGAATCGAACACCCATAGAGTTCTGGTGTTGATCATGTTTTGCTCGTGAAAGAGGTTTAGTCAACGGGTCTGCGACATTCAAATCCGTATGCACTTTACAAATATCTATGTCTCCATCCTGAACATAATTCCGGATGGAGTTGAAATGGCGCTTGATGTGCTTGGTCTTCTTGTGAAACCTGGGCTCCTTGGTAATAGCAATAGCACCAGTGTTGTCACAGAAGAGAGTCATCGGGCTTGACGCGCTTGGAATGACTCCTAGGTCGGTGATGAACTCCTTCATCCAGACTCCTTCCTGCGCTGCTTCAGAAGCAGCTATGTACTCCGCTTCACATGTAGATGCTGCCACGACGCTTTGCTTGCAACTGCACCAGCTGACTGCCCCTCCGTTCAAAATATACACGTATCCGGTTTGAGACTTAGAGTCATCCAGATCTGTGTCGAAGCTAGCATCGACGTAACCCTTTACGACAAGCTCTTCGTCACCTCCATAAACGAGAAACATATCCTTAGTCCTTTTCAGGTACTTCAGGATGTTCTTGACCGTTGTCCAGTGTTTCGTACCGGGATCACTTTGGTACCTCCCTACCAAACTTATGGCAAGGTTCACATCAGGTCTGGTACACAGCATGGCATACATGATAGAACCTATGGCCGAGGCATAGGGAATGACACTCATCTTTTCTCTATCTTCTGTCGTGGTCGGCGACTGAGCCTTGCTCAATCTCATACCTTGCAAAACAGGCAAGAATCCTTTCTTTGACTGATCCATATTGAACTTCTTCAATATTTTGTCAAGGTATGTACTTTGTGAAAGACCAATGAGGCGTCTCGATCTATCTCTATAGATTTTGATGCCTAATATGTAAGCAGCTTCTCCAAGGTCCTTCATTGAAAAACTTTTGTTCAAGTAGGCCTTTACATTTTCCAAGAATTCTATATCATTTCCCATCAGCAATATGTCATCCACTTATAATATGAGAAATGCCACAGAGCTCCCACTCACTTTCTTGTAAATACAGGCTTCTCCATAAGTCTGTATAAATCCAAACGCTTTGATCACCTCATCAAAGCGAATATTCCAACTCCGAGATGCTTGCACCAGCCCGTAAATCGAGCGCTGGAGCTTGCATACCTTGTTAGCGTTCTCTAGATCGACAAAACCTTCCGGTTGCATCATATACAACTCTTCCTTGAGGAAGCCATTAAGGAATGATGTTTCGACGTCCATTTGCCATATCTCATAATCATAGAATGCGGCAATAGCTAACATGATTCTGACTGACTTCAGCATCGCTACGGGAGAGAAAGTCTCGTCGTAGTAAATCCCTTGAACTTGTCGATAACCCTTAGCGACAAGCCGAGCTTTATAGATGGTCACATTACCTTCCGCGTCTGTCTTCTTCTTAAATATCCATTTGTTTTCTATGGCGTGCCTATCATCAGGCAAGTCCACCAAAGTCCATACTTTGTTTTCATACATGGATTCTATCTCGGATTTCATGGCTCCAAGACATTTATTGGAATCCGGGCCCGCCATCGCTTCTTCATAGTTTGAAGGTTCACCGTTGTCTAACAACATGATTTCCAGTACAGGGTTTCCGTACCACTCTGGTGCAGAACATGCCCTTGTGGACCTTCGAAGTTCAGTAGTAACTTGATATGTTTCTTCATGATCATTATCATCAACTTCCTCCCTTGTCGGTGCAGGCACCTCAGGAACAGTTTCCTGCGCTGTGCTACTTTCCGGTCCAGGAGGGGTGACTGTCACCTCATCAAGTTCTACTTTCCTCCCACTCACTTCTTTCGAGAGAAACTCTTTCTCCAGAAAGCATCCATTCTTGGCAACAAAGACTTTGCCTTCGGATCTGTGGTAGAAGGTGTACCCAATTGTTTCCTTTGGGTATCCTATGAAGACGTATTTCTCCGATTTGGGTTCGAGCTTTTCAGGCTGAATTTTCTTGACATAAGCATCGCAACCCCAAACTTTTAGAAACAACAGCTTTGGTTTCTTGCCAAACCAAAGTTCATACGGAGTCGTCTCAACGGATTTCGACGGAGCCCTATTTAAAGTGAATGCGGCAGTCTCTAAAGCATAACCCCAAAAAGATAGCGGTAAATCGGTGAGGGACATCATAGATCGCACCATGTCCAACAGAGTACGATTTTGACGTTCGGACACACCGTTACGTTGAGGTGTTCCGGGCGGTGTCAATTGTGAAACAATTCCACAGCTCCTAAGGTGTGTGCCAAATTCATGACTTAAATATTCACCCCCACGATCCGATCGCAAGAACTTTATTTTTTTTGTCACGTTGATTCTCAACCTCATTCTGAAATTCCTTGAACTTTTCAAAGGTCTCAGACTTGTGTTTCATCAAATAGATATACCCGTATCTACTCAAGTCATCTGTGAGGGTGAGAACATAACGATAGCCTCCGCGAGCCTCAACACTCATTGGACCGCACACATCGGTATGTATGATTTCCAACAAGTTGGTTGCTCGCTCCATTGTTCCGAAGAACGGAGTCTTGGTCATCTTGCCCAAAAGGCATGGTTCGCACGTGTCAAATGATTCATAATCAAGAGACTCTAGAAGTCCATCTGAATGGAGCTTCATCATACGTTTGACACCAATATTACCAAGGCGGCAATGCCACAAGTATGTGGGACTATCATTATCAACTTTACATCTTTTGGCATCTACACTATGAATATGTGTATCACTACGTTCGAGATTCATCAAAAATAAACCATTGACCAGCGGGGCATGACCATAAAATATATCTCTCAAATAAATGGAACAACCATTATTCTCCGATTTGAAAGAGTAGCCATCTCGCATAAGACGAGATCCAGAAATAATGTTCATGCTCAAAGCTGGTACTAAATAACAATTATTGAGGTTTAAAATTAATCCCGAGGGTAGATGTAGAGGTAGCGTGCCGACGGCGATCACATCGACCTTGGAACCATTCCCGACGCGCATCGTCACCTCATCCTTCGTCAGTCTCCGTTTATTCCGCAGCTCCTGTTTTGAGTTACAAATATGAGCAACTGCACCGGTATCGAATACCCAGGAGCTACTACGAGTGCTGGTAAGGTACACATCAATAACATGTATATCATATATACCTTTGACGTTGTCGGCCTTCTTGTATGCTAAGTATTTGGGGCAGTTCCGCTTCCAGTGACCCGTTCCCTTGCAATAAAAGCACTCTGTCTCAGGCTTGGGTCCATACTTTGGCTTCTTCCCGGCAACAGGCTTGCCAGGCGCGGCAACTCCCTTGCCGTCCTTCTTGAAGTTCTTCTTGCCCTTGCCTTTCTTGAACTTAGTGGTCTTATTGACCATCAACACTTGATGTTCTTTCTTGATATCCACCTCCGCTGATTTCAGCATCGAATACACCTTGGGAATGGACCTCTCCATCCCCTGCATATTGAAGTTCAACACGAAGCTCTTGAAGCTTGGTGGGAGCGACTGGAGGATTCTGTCAATGACCGCTTCATCTGGGAGATTCATTCCCAGCTGAGATAAGCGGTTGTGCAATCCTGAAATCTTGAGGATGTGCTCACTGACAGAACTGTTTTCCTCCATCTTACAGCTGTAGAATGCGTCGGAGACATCATATCTCTCGACTCGGGCATGAGCTTGGAAAACCATTTTCAGCTCTTGGAACATCTCATATGCCCCGTGGTGCTCAAAACGCTTTTGGAGCCCCGATTCTAAACTGTAAAGCATGCCGCACTGAACCAGGGAGTAATCATCACAACGCGACTGCCAGGCGTTCATAACGTCTTGGGTCGCCGGGAGAACGGGTGCATCACCTAGCGGTGCTTCTAGGACATATGATCTCTTGGCAGCTATGAGGATAATCCTCAGGTTACGGACCCAATCCGTATAGTTGCTACCATCGTCTTTCAGCTTGGTTTTCTCTAGGAACGCGTTGAAGTTGAGGGAAACCTGAGCGTGGGCCATTTGATCTACAAGAGATATTGTAAAGAATTTAGACTAAGTTCATGATAATTAAGTTCATCTTAATCAAATTTTAATGAACTCCCACTCAGAATGACATCTCTCTAGTCATCTAAGTGACACACGATCCGAATCGACTAGCCCGTGTCCGATCATCACGTGAGACGGACTAGTCATCAACGGTGAACATCTTCATGTTGATCGTATCTTCTATACGACTCGTGTTCAACCTTTCGGTCTTCCGTGTTCCGAGGCCATGTCTGTACATGCTAGGCTCGTCAAGTGAACCCTAAGTGTATCGCGTGTGTAAATCTGTCTTACACCCGTTGTATGCGAACGTTAGAACCTATCACACCCGATCATCACGTGGTGCTTCGGAGCAACGAACTTTAGCAACGGTGCACAGTTGGGGGAAACACAATACTTGAAATTTTAGTGAGAGATCATCTTATTTACTACCGTCGTTCTAAGTAAACAAGATGCATAAATATGATAAACATCATATGCAATCAATTAAAGTGACATGATATGGCCAATATCATCTTGCTCCTTGGATCTCCATCTTCGGGGCACCATGATCATCTTGTCACCGGCTCGACACCATGATCTTCATCATCATGATCTCCATCATCGTGTCTTGAAGAAGTCGTCACGCCAACTATTACTTCTACTACTATGGCTAACGTTTAGCAATGAAGTAAAGTAATTACATGGCGTTATTCAGTGACACGCAGGTCATACAATAATTAAGACAACTCCTATGGCTCCTGCCGGTTGTCAAGTTCATCGACATGCAAGTCGTGATTCCCTATTACAAAAACATGATCGATCTCATACATCACATATATCATTCATCACATCTTCGTTTTGGCCATACCACGTCACAAAACACATGCTGCAAAAACAAGTTAGACGTCCTCTAATTGTTGTTGCAAGTTTTACGTGGCTTCTATAGGATTTCTAGCAAGAACGTTTCTTACCTACGCCAAAACCACAACGTGATTTGTCAACTTCTATTTACCCTTCATAAGGACCCTTTTCATCGAATCCGATCCGACTAAAGTAGGAGAGACAGACACCCGCCAGCAACCTTATGCATCTAGTGCATATCTGTCGGTGGAACCAGTCTCACGTAAGCGTACATGTAAAGTCGGTCTGGGCCGCTTCATCCCACAATACCGCCGAATCAAGATTGACTAGTAACGGTAAGAAAGTTGAACAAAATCAAAACGCCCACAACTGCTTTGTGTTCTACTCGTGCAAGATGCTACGCATAAAACCTAGCTCAGATGCCACTTTTGGGTAACGTAGCATAATTCAAAATTTTCTACGCTTTCACCAAGATCCAACTAAGGAGACATCTAGCAACGAGCAAGTAAGAGTGCATCTACATACCGTTATGTAGATCGCGAGCGGAAGCTTTCGAAGAAGCGTGGATGAAGTAGTCGTACTCTTCGCGTTCTTCGTCACCGATGATCTAGCGCCGAACGGACGGCACCTCCGCGTTCAACACACGTACGGTGCAGCAACGTCACCTCCTTCTTGATCCAGCAAGGGGGGAGGAGAAGTCATCAGAGATCCGGCAGCACGACGGCGTGATGACGGATGAAGTGGAGATCGCAGCAGGGCTTCGCCGGGCGCCCTGCGTTGGAGTATGGAGGTGTGACGGGAGGGGGAGAGGCGCCAGGGCAAGGGTGCGGCTGCCCTCTCCCTCCCCACATATATATAGGGGGCCAGGGGGTGCGCCAGGGACCCTGCAGATCCAATCTGCAGTGGGGGCGGCGGCCAGGGGGAGTTCTTGCCCCCCAAGGCAAGTGGTGGCCCCCCTCCCCTTAGGGTTTTAACCCTAGGCGCATGGGGAGGTGGGCCCCTAGTGGTGTGCCAGCCCAGAGGGGCTGGACACTTCCCCTCGCGGCCTAGGGGCCCCACCGGGATGGGTGGCCCCACCCGGTGGACCCCCGGGGCCCCTCCGGTGGTCCAGGGACGCTCCCGGTGACCCCCGGAGATCACCCGATGGCCGAAACTAGACTTCCTATATATCAATCTTTACCTCCGGACCATTCCGGAACTCCTCGTGACGTCCAGGATCTCATCCGGGACTCTGAACAACTTTCGGGTTTCCACGTGCATTTATCTCTACGACCCTAGCGTTACCGAACCTTAAGTGTGTAGACCCTACGGGTTCGGGAGACACGTAGACATGACCGAGACCACTCTCCGGTCAATAACCAACAGCGGGATCTGGATACCCATGTTAATTCCCACGTGTTCCTCGATGATCTTCATCGGATGAACCACCGTGTCAAGGATTCACTCAATCCCGTATGTTATTCCCTTTGTCCATCGGTACGGTACTTGCCCGAGATTCGATCGTCGGTATTCCCGATACCTTGTTCAATCTCGTCATGGCAAGTCTCTTTACTCGATCCGTAATCCATCATCCCGTGACTAACTACTTATTCACATTGAGCTCATTATGATGATGTCTTACTGAGTGGGCCCAGAGGTACCTCTCCGTCATACGGAGTGACAACATCCCAGTCTCGGTTCGTACCAACTCAACAGACACTTTCGGAGATACCCGATGCGTACCTTTATAGCCACCCAGTTACGTTGTGACGTTTGGCACACCCAAAGTACTCCTACGGCATCCGGGAGTTGTACAACCTCATGGTCTAAGGAATAAATACTTGACACCGAAAAGCTTATGCATTACGAACTATACGATCTCGTGTTATGCTCAAGTTTGGGTCTTGTCCATCACATCATTCTCCTAATGATGTGATCCCGTTATCACTGACATCCCATGTCCATGGTCAGGAAACCGTGACCATCTGTTGATCAACGAACTGGTAACTAGAGGCCTACCAGGGACTCATTGTGGTCTATGTATTCACACATGTATCGTTGTTTCCGTACAATACAATTCAAGCATGAATAATAGACAATTATCATGAACAAGGAGATATAATAATAATGCTTTTATTATTGCCTCTAGGGCATATCTCCAATAGTTCTCCCCTCCGGCAAGGTGCCGGGAAGAGTTCTCCTGATGCTCCCGATCTTGGAAGCACTGCGGCGGCGGAACAGAAACGAGATCGCGAAAAAGGGTTCCGTCCTCGAGGGTTTCGGGACGCGAGGAATATATATGCGAAGGGGGGTCACCAGAGGCGGAGAGGGGGCCCCAGGCGCCCCCTGGCGCGGCCAGGGGTGGGGCCGTGCCGGGTGGCCGCCTGGGCCACCCCCAGCTCCCCTCTAGCCCCACTTTGGCTTTTCTCGAAGCTTCCTGTACGCTGATTTTTCCTGTATTTTTTCCGGAATTTTTGGAGCACTTTTAATATGGGGTAAATCTGAAATAGAAAAACAGTAGAAAACAGGAACTGGCACTGTGGTGCACTGAGTTAATAGGTTAGCCCAAATATGATCAAAAGTGTATGGAAGTGCATAAATATCATAGCAATATCACACAAAAGAAGCATGGAGCAAGCAGAAATTATAGATACGTTTTGGACGTATCTAGGAGACTATCATTTGAAGCATTTGAGCAAGGAGTTCATCATCAACACACCGTCTATTACCTTTTGGAGAGTGGTGTCTCCTAGATTGGTTAGGTGTCACTTGGGAGCCTCCGACAAGATTGTGGAGTTGAACCAAGGAGTTTGTATGGGCAAGGAGATCGCCTACTTTGTGAAGATCTACCCTAGGGAGGCAAGTCCTTCGTGGGCGATGGCCATGGTGGGATAGACAAGGTTGCTTCTTCGTGGACCCTTCGTGGGTGGAGCCCTCCGTGGACTCGCGCAGCCGTTACCCTTTGTGGGTTGAAGACTCCATCAACTTGGATGTACGATAGCACCACCTATCGGAACCAAGACAAAAACATCTGTGTCTACACTTGTGTTTGCTCCCTCCAAACTCCTCCCTTTACCTTCATATTCAATTGTTTTACATTCCGCTGTTATACTCTTAGAATTGCATGTGTAGGTTGATTACTTGGCTTGTGCTAAGTTGCTAAAATCTGCCAAGAACTAAAATTGGGAAAAGGCTAGATTTTTATTTGGTCAAGTAGTCTAATCACCCCCCCCCTCTAGACATACTTTCGATCCTACAAGTGGTGTCAGAGCTTTGGTCTCCATTTGCCTTGATTTCCATAGCTTTGGTGATCATAGCCTTGATTTCACAACCTAGGAGAGTATGGCGTCTAGCGAGGGAAGTTATCACCGTAGAGGTCCTTATTTTGATGGTACTAATTTTGCTAGTTGGAAGCATAAGATGAAAATGCATATTCTTGGACATAACCCCGCCATTTGGGCTATTGTGTGTATTGGTTTGCAAGGTGAATTCTTCGATGGGAAGGAACCGAATCGTGAAGCTACCGCGGAAGAGTTGAAGATGTTGCAATACAATGCTCAAGCTTGCGATATCCTCTTCAACGGATTGTGCCGTGAAGAATTCAACAAAATCAGTTGTCTTGAGAATGCAAAGGTAATTTGGGATACTTTGATTGATATGCACGAAGGTACCGACTCCGTTAAGGAATCCAAGTTGGATGTGCTTCGAAGTCAACTTGACAAGTTCAAAATGAAAGATGGTGAAGGTGTCGTTGAAATGTACTCTAGTCTTGCTCTCATCACAAATGAGATTGCCGGCTTAGGAAGTGAAGAGATGACCGACAGATTCATCATCAAGAAGATCCTAAGAGCCTTTGATGTAAAATATGATACCGTGTGCACATTGATCCAAATGATGCCCAATTACAATGATCTCAAGCCAACGGAAGTCATTGGAAGAATTGTTGCTCATGAGATGTCACTCAAAGATAAATAAGAGCTTCACAACAAGTCTAGTGGTGCTTTCAAAGCCTCATGTGACGCTCCTACATCATCAAGTGAGAAACAAGTCCTCAATGAAGAATTAAGCTTAATGGTGAAGAACTTCAACAAGTTCTACAAGAGTAGAAGCAAAGAGAGAAGTTCCAAGTCAAGGTCCTACAATGACAAGAGATCTTCAAGTCCTTATCGGAAGTGCTACAATTGTGGAAGACCCAGACACTATTCCAATGAGTGTACGACTCCCCACAAGAGAAGAGAAGACTCACCCAAAAGGAGAAGTAGAAGAGAAGAATTGCCACCAAGAGAGAGAAGGAGTAGAGATGATCGTTATGAACGAAGACCTTCTCGGAGAAGCAAAGACTCGAAAAGGAAGGAGAAATCATCAAGGAGCTATACAAAACGAAGACATCAAGCTCATGTTGGTGAATGGGTATTCGGTTCCGACTCCGATGACCACTCCGAGAGAAGCTACTACTCCAACTCCGAAGATACTCAAGATGAAGGTGTTGCCAGAATTTCTCTTGTGTCAACCAACTCCTATGACATATTTGACTCACCAAATGAAGGAATTGGAAGATGCTTCATGGCTAAAGGCCCTAAGGTATCACATCCCGAGTATCTTGATTTTGATAGTGATGAAGATGATTTGCTAGGAGATGATGATTTACTTGTTGGTAGCAATAGTGATGAAACCTATGATGAAAACTATGATGAAATTGCTATTAATCATGCTAATCAAGATAAAACGAATGACAATGATAAGGAGAAGATTGAGAGTCTAACTAAAGAACTAAACACTCTTAAGTTAGCTCATGAAACTACCTTGCAAGATCGTCGAGAACTTATAAAGACTCATGAGAAGTTACGCTTTGAAAAACTCAACCTTGAGCAAGAGCATGAGTTCTTAAAGCAATCAATGATGATCTTCGCAAGAAAAGTTCTTCTTACATTGCCAAGCGTTTACTCTTGTCTACCTACATGCCACAAGTAAAATCTAGCAACAAGAACAAGAAAGATTCTTCCTCTAGTAGTAACAACAATCATGCTAAATCCAATGATGTTGCTTCTATTAGTTCTCTTGATTCCACTAATGATTCTCTTAGCCAAGTTACACTTGAGCAAGAAAATAGCTTATTGAAGGGAATAGAGAAAGGTGTATACAAGAGCCTTGTCGGGAGTAAGCAATTTGAGGAGATTGTACGCAAGCAAGGAAGGCACCGGAAGAATCAAGGTGTTGGTTTTGAACGGAAGTTTAATGCAAATGGAGTTGAGTGGGAAGAAGATCAATACCCCAAGACGAAGTTTGTTCCTCAACAAGAGAAGTATGATCCTACTTCTTTTCAAGGGACACAAGCACAAGATGATCTTCCACCACAAGACCACAAGCTAAAGGGCAAGGATAAGCTTCAAGAGGAGATTGATGCATTTGAAGAAGCTCCTAAGTCCTTGGTCAAGTGGGTTCCCAAGACTACGTCAAATTATACTTCATCAAGTATGACTACAACTCCAAGGATTCCCATCAAGATGGTGTGGATCCCTAAGAAGAAGAACTAGAGAGTTCTTGAGGGTGACTCCGCCAACATACTTCACTCATATCATTTTGGCGAGGACAAGTGCAAACAACTTCCATATCTTGCACTAGTTCGAGGAGTCACAAACCCTCTTGTTGGTAAGACAAGTGACAAGGTAACCTAATGCTTTCATGGACATCATCATGTGTGCAATTCACTCTATGTCTATGGATATCCTTGTTTGTTCCTTGTGGGACTAACCCGTGTAGGTATTGAAAGTGCAACTCACTCCAATGGATTGCTCCAAAATGATCTACATCAACATTGAGCATCTACATCTTCAACACCTACATGAAGTCATCATCGACAAAACCCAAGGTTAGTTCATCCCTCTTAAGGGGGGATATCACATCTAGGGGGAGCTTTACTCTAACAATTGAGCTAAAGCAACTCTAATGATGTGAACACAAGAATGCTTTATGTAAAGGTAACCCCACTTGTGCTTAAACGATGAGTATGACCTATGATCAAATGTTCTCATTTGACTCCTAAGTCAATATACTCATATATATATGACCTAGTCATCGCTAATTGCTTGATAGATGCTAGAATGGTTGTTCATGCTTTGCCACATGTTTCATTTGCTATCTTATTGTGTGAGCATGTTGAATGCATATTTTTCTCATTCGAGGACATCCATTTGTTTCTTTGATTGTTTGGCTCTCTTTCTTTTGCCAAATGGATGGACAAGAATGCCTAAGAACACTCTCTAGCTATCTATGCGTTTCTCGCCTCAAACTCTATTCATGCTACATCAAAAAGTTTGATCAAGTCAGATTCGAACCACTCTGTGTGAGGAGCACTCGGAGTCCCCGATTCGTCATAGACTTAAACTTCCCAAACCTCTTTGTGCATTTCGGTATGACCGAGTCATCCATTTCGGTCACACCGAGTTCACTAAGTTGATCTAGGTTTTCCATCTCGGTGCAACCGATTTGAACTTTTCGGTCACATCGAGTTGCAGTAACTGCTAGCAGTTTTGCATCTCGGTGCCACCGAGTCATTCCACTCGGTCACACCGACAGGGTCGGGTTATACATACCGACGGGTTGAATTTTGGAAAAAAAAAAAAATCGAAACTCTTCGCCCGCGCATAACCTGCTCTGCCTCATCGGGTCCTCGGATTGTCTCCTCATCACCAGTGACCTCCCGCCGCTGGTCTCCATCGCCGTCAACGGAAATCTCAGCCGACGTTGCCGCCGTAGGAAGTTCAACACCAAGTTAGGGTATGACCTTGACACTTTGTGCTATTCTTTATCTCCGATTCGTAGCACATTGCTTTGCCATGATTCTTGCCACGTTTGAAATCTTCCTATCCAGCAGAAACTCCGTAGAAAGTAGTTTTGATTCGAAAAATTTAGGGTTAGGTCTCCGCCGAACTCATCTTGGACCGACCGAATTGTAGAAATCGGTCTCACCGATTTGGCTTAGGCCATTGCACAAGTGATTTTCGGTCTGACCGAAAATTACAAATTGGCGCGACCGAGTTCAACTCTCTGTGAAACCCTAGCAATATCGGTGCCACCGAACTGTGACTCGGTCTGACCGAGTTCACTAGTTCAGGCTCCAGAATTGCTCCAGTATCACCGACTTTAACAAATCGGTAGCTCCGAAATGGTTTCTGTAGAGAACTAAAACTAAGTTTTTCTTGTCATCTGTTTTGCAAAAGTTCTGTGCTCTGTGATTCTCATCCACTCTACCTCATCTACATCTATTCACATGGTCAGTTTTTTCAGTTTGTAGTGCCAAGATGTCTGTCTAGAGTGATAGCCAGAATTTGTCTGAGGAGCAAGTCAACTTGAGTGAGGGCACTAGTCCCTCTAGCAGCTATGATGAGGGTAGCAGGAGCACACCTAGCAACTTTCCCAAGGAAGCTACCAAGACCAGGAAGAAGAAAGCCTCTGACAGTGATGATGAGGACTTTGTGGCTGATGAGGCCACTTTAAAGAAGAAGGTGCTCAGGAAGGAGTATGGCACAGCTGAGGCAACTAAGCCAGGTCCGAAAAAGAAGATCCCTGCCAAGAGAGTTCCTATGTCGAAGGCCAGATCATCTACTCAAGAGACTATGGTATTCACACTTGAATCCAGAGATGATGAGCCAGGAGGAACAAAGAAGAGAGCTAGAAAGACAACAACTAGAGTGATTGGCAAGCCATCCATGAGGGATGATGAAGCTGCAGAAGAAGAAGAAGAGGTTGCTGCACTAGCTCCTAAATCTTGGAAGCTTATGGGCGATGCTATCAAGTCTGGGGCTGGCCTTCTAAGCCCAAGACTGCTCCCAAAGCTGCTCAAGCCACCAAGTCCGCACCCAAGAGAAGCACTAGAAACATTCCAGCTTCAGAGAAGAACAAGGCCCCAGTGCCTGAGGTTGATGAAGAAGCTGAGGCCCAAGTGCTCAGAAAGTTGAAGCCCAAGATCCCTGGTCACAATGATGCTCATCTAGTAGCAGAAGACATGAAATTGAGGAAGGATGCAGGTCTCAGAATATGGAGACAAAGTGATCCATATGCTGTAAGGAGAAAGATTGTTGTGGAATACAGGTTTCACACCAAGGAACAACAAGACTTCTATGAGACAATTCTGCTCGACAAGAAGCCCATAGCGTGTGATATGAAGAGGGTGGACTAGGACTTCATTGATGAGAATGCAGATTATTTCCCCAATGTGCATGAAAGCTTCAAAGCATGTAGAGTTGACAAGTTTGTGGCTCAGAAGTTGACAAAGTGGAATGATGAACTCATCATGCAATTCTACTCCACGGCTCACTTTTATCCTGATGGTAGAATTGTATGGATGTCTGAAGGTACAAGGGACCAGTCAACTATAGATGAGTGGGCCAAGCTGATTAATGCCCCTGAAGAGCATGATGATGATTTGGATGTGTATGCCAGGAAGAAGCAAGACCACAACTCTATGGCCAATATGTACAAGGAGATCCCTGATGATGACTTGGAGACACATAAGTTTGGATATGTACATCACTTGCTGTCTGGTCTAGCCACTATCAACACAATCCTGAGGCATACATTGTTGCCCAAATCTGGAGATGCAAAGATGATCAGAGGACATTCAATCAACTTGCTGCATATATTTGATGTGCCTCGGAAGTTCAAAGTTATGAGCCTGATTGTAGAGACAATCAAGAGGACCGCTGCAGACCAAAAGAGATCATGTGGGTATGCTCCACACATCCAGATGCTCATCAACTCCAAGATGGGCACATGCACATACTTATTGGAAAGAGGATATCTTCCCTTGGTGCCTGACTTTGAGGACAACACAGTTGTCATGGATGAAAATGAACCATCATCAGTGCAAGCACATGAAAGGAAAGAGAAAGCCAGAGCTGAGAAAGCTGCCAAGATGCCAAGTGTTGCAGAAGCATCTCAAATGACCCTCAAGTCCAAACAAGACCAAATGGCATATCTGATTCAAGCAACTATGAGGATTGAGAAGGGCTTGGCCACCCTGACTCAGAATCAGGAGAGCTTGGAGAGGATCATTGAGACTAAGTTCTATGGTCTTGATCTGAAAGTGACAAAGATCAAGCCTACAGTTGAGAAGCTTCAGGAGGAAGCAGAGGAGAGGGGAGGACATGCTACCACAGATGCATTCCAGCAAGTGCCTCGAGGTCAGAGATCTGCTGTAGTGCTAGTGCCTGATACGAGCGCTACTACATCAGCACCAACAACCACAGCTTCAGTGCCACCTCCAGCAGCCACTCCACCAGCTCCAACTACGTCATATGAAGCCTTCGTTCTTGGAGTTCTCTCTACACCACCTCCCGAAGACCAAGCCTGAGAGACGCATAGCACTATGCATTTTCAAACTTTTTGATAACGTGTTGCCAAAGGGGGAGAAATATGTAAGATCATAGGCTTCGAGAGAGAGTGTTTTGCCTCTTTGTTCTCTCTTACTTTTGGTTGAACCTTATTGTGCGTTTGCCTTATACTCTATATCCGTGTGTGAGATACTTGTTTGATCATGTGATTGATCATATGCTACCTTAATGCTTGCTTGGATGATACTATCTTTTGTATCTTTATATGATCATTTACTTTGCTTCGTGATGAGTGCATGTTTTTCAGTTTATATCATTTTGAGCGCTCCACCAAGATGTATGTGACATGGAAGAGTAACTCATGATCCTAATCGATTGTGCATTTGCATTCAAACACAAATTTTAAATAATGCACAAATTTAGGGGGAGCTCTTGTTTATCACATACTTCTCAAAGCGACGATGTATTTAAATCTTATTATCTTTTGTCGAAGCTTTGATCTATATGTTGTCATCAATTACCAAAAAGGGGGAGATTGAAAGTGCAACTATCCCTGGGTGGTTTTGGTAATTACTAACAACATATAGCTCATTGAACTAATGCTATCTCAAGATAATATTTCAGGAAAGTTCAATGATTGGCATGGCATGGACTAGGAATGTGGATCCCTCAAAATGCTAAGGACAAAGGATTGACTCAAGATCAAGACTCTACATTTTCCATTTTAGAGATCCAAGATCACATTGAGTCCATAGGAAAGCCAATACTATTAAAAGGGGATGAGGTGTTGCCTAATAGGTTTCTTTCTCAAAATGCTTAGTGGTATACTCCAAAACCCTCAACCACTTTCTCACATCCACATATGTCCCAAACCAAAAGTCAAACTCGGCCCCTTCGAAAAGTTCTATCCGGCGCCACCGAGTTCATTTGACATAGCCACTGCCACTAAACCCTAATCACTTCGATCTCATCGAAAGGGATCTCGGTCTCACTGAGATGAGATTGTAAACTCTCTGTTTCCCTTCGTAACATTTCGGTCTCACCGAGATGAGCGATCGGTCCCACCGAGTTCCAATGCAAACTCTCTGTTTCCTCTTCGTAATGTTTCGGTCCCACCGAAACGAGTGAATCGGTCCCACCAAGTTTGCCTGACCAACTCTCTGTAAGCTCATTACCAAAATCGGTCTCACCGAGTTTGTGTAATCGGTCTCACCGAGATTACGTTATGCCCTAACCCTAATGAAATCGGTCCCACCGAGTTGTTCATATCGGTCCCACCAAAAAGCCTAACGTTCACATTATGAACTGAATTGGTCTGAACGAGTTCTCTGAATTGGTTCCACCGAGTTTGGTAAATTGTGTGTAACGGTTAGATTTTGTGTGGAGGCTATATATACCCCTCCACCCACTCTTCACTCGTGGAGAGAGCCATCATAACATACCTACACTTCCATCATACATGTTCTGAGAAAGAACCACCTACTCAAGTGTTGAGATTAAGATATTCCATTCCTACCATATGAATCTTGTTCTCTAGCCTTCTCCAAGTTGCTTTCCACTCAAATCATTCTTCCACCATATCCAAATATGCGAGGAGCTGTTTGAGTGTTGGAGAGACTATCATTTGAAGCATTTGAGCAAGGAGTTCATCATCAACACACCGTCTATTACCTTTTGGAGAGTGGTGTCTCCTAGATTGGTTAGGTGTCACTTGGGAGCCTCCGACAAGATTGTGGAGTTGAACCAAGGAGTTTGTACGGGCAAGGAGATCGCCTACTTTGTGAAGATCTACCCTAGTGAGGCATGTCCTTTGTGGGCGATGGCCATGGTGGGATAGACAAGATTGCTTCTTCGTGGACCCTTCGTGGGTGGAGCCCTCCGTGGACTCGCGCAGTCGTTACCCTTCGTGGGTTGAAGTTGTCATCAACTTGGATGTACGATAGCACCACCTATCGGAACCAAGACAAAAACATCCGTGTCTACACTTGCGTTTGCTCCCTCCAAACTCATCCCTTTACCTTCATATGCAATTATTTTACATTCCGCTTCTATACTCTTAGAACTGCATGTGTAGGCTGATTACTTGACTTGTGCTAAGTTGCTAAAATCTGCCAAGAACTAAAATTGGGAAAAGGCTAGATTTTTATTTGGTCAAGTAGTCTAATCACCCCCCCCCTCTAGACATACTTTCGATCCTACACAATCCCGCGGCAGTGCTAGGGGAAAGAAGATGAAACTTCCATCCCGTGCTGGTGGTTGGGGAATGGAGTGAACTGGATTTAACAGGGGGCGTGGGGCACGCCGCGAGGCAGCGCCGCTGGCCCCTGAGCGGTAGCTGGCAGTCCGGCCGTGCTGCTGGTTTGGGCATGTTACAATCTGACTGTACATTCTAACAATCTCATAGTATACATTCTAACAAGTTCACACACAAGTACAACAGAAAAGGTAAACATTCAGATGAAACTCAGGTTCACATGATACATTCATATTCATAGTCAACATTCAGAATCAACTACTCAAAAGATTCATGTATAGACAAGTACATGTGTATGCATCCAAATGATTCATAGATCACGAGCCAATATTCACAGCTAACATTCACAAAAATATTCAGATATACACAAGTTCCGCATGTTTACTCATCCAAATGATTGAGACAACACATCCAATATCATCCATCGACACACTTTAATTACCTAGAGTACAGACTGGTAAGTGGTGTTCACTCCATGGTACTTCCTGCTAAAATTAATGCTATTATGAGTAAACTTTCGAGTACATAAGAGGCATCATAGACCATCCGAACTTTGCTTGCAGGTTTATCCTCATGATAGTGGCCTCGATACCGCGAGCGGTTTGAGAAACGTGTCCACTACTTTCATCCAACTAGTTTACTGGCTCATCTTTGTCCTGTAGCTCGCCAAAATTCTGCATTGCAGACAACAAATTGAACCACCAAAAAATTTTGTGCAGTTCAACTAAAATGGAGCATCCCAGGTGTTCAGACTGGTTAGGTGCCATATGAATATATGCGTCTACCAACTTGTCTGGAATCTTTAGACTCCATGGAATATAGTTCGCTACCATCATACGTGTTGATAACCTAAAAGCGCAAGTTGGGACCAAAGACTTGCTGCGTAATTCTGGGCTATGCGCTAAGCAATATTGTTGGCGCTCACTTTGGCACTTTTTCTTGTCAACATTGATGCTTGTCTGAGTGAACTTTGGAGTACAACATAGCAGTAGCGTAAGTATATGTCCATCTTATCTTTTTGTGCAGTTCTACTGAAATAGGCTAATGTAACGATTTGCCTACAAGTTCAGACTCCAAGCTACTCCTTTATGAAATCGGTCAACAGTAGCACATTACCAAATTACCAATAGATATGACAAGCACAATAATCAGGATCAAGACCTGTACCAACCTGTGTGACGAAGCATATAAATTACCACTTCTGTTGACTGGAAGCCGAGATAAGCGACTGACAGGAAAGGAAGGAAGCAGTCAAGGCAATGAACCACTCAAAGTTTTTCTGTAGTTCCATTGAAATAGAGCATCCTTGTTGGTACATATATTGAGAAAGTGATATTACTGTAATAGTAGTTGATGAAACATAGACTAACAAATAGAAGCATCCTCATTATCTTAATGGGTAAAGTTAGCAACATAGTAGCCTTGCTTAAAAAAGAGGTATTAGTTTATTTTATCAGTGCCAATTAGTTCAATACTCGCATTGCCATGTATCATAGGCTGCAAAGATGTAACGTGCAAATATAAAGGACTTTCTCACGACAATTGCAAAACAGCAACACCATACAAATAGAGATGACAACACACTAATCTGAATGAAGGCCTTAGGCCCGTACCAACCTGAGCAAGGAAGCTTATTCAAATAGTCCCAAAAGAGAAAATAAAGCACTGACTGGAATGATTCAACATTATATATTTTTGTGCACTTCCAATGTACGGTTGACATCACTCTTGTTTACGAGTAGTGAGATTATATCACGAGAGATTATCAAGACATGTGTGCTGGCCGCACATGTACGAGCATATCCTTGGGAGACACGGTACATGCTAGTGCAAGAGGAAAACGATGTCGACATACCCATAACCCATGTTTTCCTTTTTCCTACTTTTGTAAGAGTTGTCTTACAAAAGTTGGATAATTTTACTATACGGGCACTGGCGCTCTTTAAAAAGAGCCAAATGAAAATATGACCCATGCGTCGGCGCCAAGTCCACGGAGCCGATGTTGATTTAGTTTGGTTTCATCCTAAACTAGAAGGTTTAGGCGTGTGTTGTTGGGATTTCATTAAGATAAAAAATGGTTTTGGCGTGTGGGGAAGATGATGAAGTGTGTTTTCTTTTTTTTATAATGGGCTTCCTCGGGGTGGTGTGATTCTATGTCATCTGCTAATCAATCAATACTTATATGAAGAAGTTTCTTGTGTTGGTGGTCACATGTTAGCGTTCGTTTGAACTGGCGCTTCTTTTTTTAATAGTAAGAGGGTGCGCATGTCTAATGTGTTTTTACAGGCTAGTTGATGTCGATTAACTTAAGAACCGCCGGTCGAGTCAAAGTCATAAATCAAATCTAAAATTAAATATCTCAATTGAATGAGAGAGCTTATTGAGAAATAGTTGCCCCGATCAAAATCATGAACCAATCAAAAAATTGAGCACCTCGACTGGGAGGGCTATAAAAATTACGGAGCATAGTGAATTAGACAATGACGAGGAAAAAAGAAAGGCTCCCAAGCATATAGGGTTTGTCTTCTGTCTCGTCTTCTGTGACCTTAGGGCCATGAAGGCTTTGTCTTCAAAGTGTTTTTTAATCTATTTATGGTTTGTGTCATGTTCAGGAAGTCTGAGGCGGCGATGGCTCTGAAGATGGAATAAGCTTCTCCCCGCCTTGCCCTCTTCCCTGCGGTGTGTCCTGCGTCTTCGGAGGGTGTGTGGAGATGTGTTTCCAGCGGATCTCATGGGATTTGACTGGTGTTTATCTTCAATTGATCTGCATGCATCTGATCTTTGTTCGTCCGTGTTTCTTGTGTCTATAAGCTGAATCCTTCCAATCTGCATCTCTCTTCATGGCGACGGTTACTGTTTTGTTGTGTTGGTCTTTTGGGACCTTACGACGACGACTTTTCGACTGACTATTACAATAAGGTTTGTCCGACTCCGATGAAGAAGTGTGATGACTGCGGCACACCTTCAGTTCGCTCTAGTGCTTATAGTCGTCGCAAGGTGATCTATAGACATTTATGTATTTTTTTCCTATGACATTTGATGAATAAATCAGAGGGTTTCTTTTAAAAAAATAATTAGCTGATGGCGTCTAACCCCTCCTCACGTCGCCACCATGTGTCAAACCAAAGAGACGTTATCCCGGTTTAGAAACGGAAATCCAAAATACGCAGCCCTCACGCACACGCTCTCCTCAACCAGACACGCAGGTCCGTGTACATAATCCATCACACGTGCGGGCTCCCACCCATCCCCCCACACGTGCGCGCGAACCGAGAGCCCGGCCGCCTCTCTCGGGTCCCGGCCCATCCCAACCGTCCGATCCCCAGCCGATGGCGGCGGACGGCCAGGATCCACCGCTGGCGGATGCCGCCGCCGCCGCCTCCGGCGACGACGACGCCGCGGCGGCGGACGCGCTCCTGAGCGCGGCCTCGGAGCAGCTGACGCTGGTGTACCAGGGGGAGGTCTACGTCTTCGACCCCGTCCCGCCCCAAAAGGTCGCCCCTTCTGCACCATTCGCTTCAATTTTTTCTCCCTTCGGTTTCGTTGAACCGTGTTGACTTTGTCTGCGAGCGCGGGCTCCGAATTGCGCCCAGAAAATATACGTTTATTGGTGGATTTCGATCATTCCGTCGATATTCATGTTCGCTGCAGCCGAATTGCACTGTCATGGAGATAGCTCCCTCAATTTTCAGCCTAGTAATATCTGTCGAATTGCACTGTCGAAATGTTTTTTTTGTTCTGTTGATTGATTGAACTTTCAGAGGAATTGGCTATGTGCTATGGATAGATTGAATATTTGAAGCAGCAGGGGTTTGTTTGCGCCCTTTGCTGAATTGAATTGCGCCAAGAATGTGTCCTCTGTCGTTCGAGCGTTTAGGAAAGGGGCTAATATGTTCTTACGTTTGATCAACTTTTGTTGGTTCGACTATATTCTGTCTTGCTGGAATCGAGTTTGCTGTGCTTGATTGCTAAAGTGTGCCATTTTCTTAGATAGATTTTAGACGATTCTTCGTGCTTTGATGTGCTTATGCATGCTTGCTTATGCTGCCAGACTTGGCGAAGTATGATTGTTTTGAATGAATTTTTACCCTTTTCTCTTGTTCTGCTTGATGTTGTTCCTTATTCCTTATTGCTTTTGCGTGGCCATCCATCTGTCAGTGATTTTGCAGGTGCCATAGTTCAGTGTTAGGGTACGGTTCTTGATTGTTCTTTTACAAAAGATTCACCATCTTAATGATGTTTGTCAGCCATGCACTCCTATGTGTTTATACCGAATTGCACAAAAACGGAAGTCCATTTTCTATGCTTCTGTGCATACATGTTTTTTTTTCCTTTGACAAAACACAAAAAGCTTCGAGCCTTGATGCATTGACCGAAGGAACAGTTATGTGCAAGCCCATGGAAGGGCCAGCACCCCAAAATTACAACACTACGCTCATAAGTGCTAGGCACCACCGGAAGAGACGTCTCTGGACATACCATATTACGTTCAAGGGTGATTGCATGATCAAATCACTATTTGTTAAATCATCGTTCAAGTGTTTCTGGTGATCAGTTCATGGTCATTTGTAATTGGTTTACTTGATTAATTTTCTTAGTGTTATACAGGTTCAAGCTGCTCTGTTGGTGCTTGGAGGGTGTGAGGTGCCTCCTGGTTTAGTAAGCATGGCTGGGCCTACTGCATATGGTGAAAAGGTACCATCAGCTGTAGAATCTCTACAACAAGGTTGTGTGAATGCTTTTAGTTCTAAGCTTCGTCTCATGTCTGCAGAGTACAACTGTGGCTGCCAAAAGGGTTGCTTCCTTAATGAGGTTCCGTGAGAAGAGGAAGGAAAGATGTTTTGATAAGAAAATAAGATACGGAGTGCGCAAGGAAGTTGCCCAAAAGTACAGACTCAATCCATGCCCATTCTCTTGTAGGTGCTTTCGTAGAGTTATTAGCGTACAAATGCTCTTTTACATTATGGAAGCAAGCAGGATTTGATTAGTAATCACACATTTAGATCATATGAATGGGAATATACTCCAGCTTTCTGCATTCGTTATGCCACAAGCAAGCAGGACTTGATTATTAATCACACGTTTAGACCACATTAATGAGGGTGTACTCCAGCTCTCTGCATTCGCAATGCCACATTCTTCTTTGGCACAAATCTAGAATTTTACCTAATTTATCGGCCTCTTTGGTTTGATGTCTATCCTACCAATCTGAGACAATTTTGTTAGTCTTGAATAGTTCCTCAATCACCAATGTCTGAGCAAAAGTTGAACAGTTCCTCAATCACCAATGTCCAAGCAAAAGTTGAAGTACTAGTAACATGTAATAGTCCGGAATATGGATCATGGAATGTTAATTCTGAGAATATTGGTGCACTGAGGCTTTTTTTTACTAGGAGTAAAGCAGTTTAGCTCTGGTACATTTTACTAGTCTACTTGTGTGTAGTTGCTATAGGTTTTCATAGTCCTCAGAAGCAAAGGCAATTTTTATAGCACTTCATTGCAGTTGGTTATCAAGCTCTTCATGTTTGTTGGTTTAGGAAGAATATCACGTTGCTGCTTACATGAGTCAGCACCGAATAAAGAAACTAATTCGGATTTCTACAGTTATGATTTACTGTACCTTGGAAGGTAGTCATGTTCTGTTTACTATTCCTGGTACAAAATCATATCTGGTAGTCAAGAGATTGCTCTTGAGATTTATTTTTTCCGTTGTGGATTATTTATTTCATACATTGCACAACATATATACTCATTAATTGTCGCTAGCAGGATGAAACGGCGTAAAGGACAGTTTGCTGGAAGGGCAGATTTTGGTGATGCTGCAAGTTCTTCTGCAGCTTGTGTCTCTGCAGCCGATGGCGAAGATGATCATTTCCGAGAATCCCAGTGAGTGAGTTGTGATGACATGTGTACGTGCAAATCACGTTTCATCACTTCATACACAGAAGGTTTTTCCCTGTGTTTATTATGGGCTAATGTTGGTTTGCTTTCCTAGTTGTCAAAATTGTGGCGTCAGCTCAAGGCTTACTCCAGCAATGCGTCGGGGGCCGGCTGGCCCAAGGACCCTCTGTAATGCTTGTGGCCTGATGTGGGCAAATAAGGTACTTCCTCACTTTAGTGATGCCTGTTATGTTTCCTTTCTTTCAAGCGTGGAAAAATGCAAAAGCAGCATGCTCGTGAATCGAACTAAATTCCTGAGGTTTAACTGGTTTACAAATTGCCTAACTGATTATCTGCTGATGTTTATGACACCTGCTAGCAGTTTGCTACGTTGCTACTACTTATCCTCAGATAATTTCAGGGTACTCTGAGAAGTCCTTTGAATGCTCCCAAAATGACCGTGCAGCATCCCGCCAATCCGAGTAAAATGGTGCGTTAATTCTGTGATATGACTTATTTGATTGGAACATCTCATGTTTAGTTTATTCGTGTTTCTTCATACACAGGAGAGTGTGGATGATGACAAAGCAATTGTGTGTGCTGAGCGTAATCATACCGCAGTCAAAATGGATTCTGATATGTAAGCACGCCTTCTTTACTGCATCTCAGATCACTGTCTAGCAGCCAGGAGTATATTTTACAAGGTCCTCATGTCAGGGTTTAAATGGGAAACCTCATGGCTTAGGAGAGGTCTCTCAAAACACCAACTTTGTACCATTATCTAACTTCATTGATCTTTCTCCTTTTTTGTGTGGGGATTCTACTTTCTTGATCAGGAGTCCGGAACAAGAACAAAAACCAGAACTGCGCCCAGCGACCGAAGGCGACAGCATGGCTGATTCATGACAAGTGTATATAAATTGAGACATAGGTTTTTGTCAGATATTTCCTGACTTTAGAATGATGTATAAGGCAACAAAACTAACAAAAGCATGCATCGACATGCCACATTTATCCCCTCCATGTATTTATATTACAAATTGTATACCCCAACAGTTCTGCAATGCTGAGAATTCAGCAATGCAATGCAATCCATGACATCATCATCACATTCGTGCCACTTGTATGCTACTGATTTGCCTCATCATTGAACATATAAAGGATGAGCTGGGTACTAGGCACAACCACAGCCTCCACGTCGTCTCTGAACAGTGCGCAGCGAGAGAAAAGCGAGAGGAGCGGGCACCGCACGACCAACATAGCGCCTTTTCCCACCCTCCTCCTTTTTTCCCTCGCTCGTCAGCCGCCGCCGCCGCTTCCCTCCCCGCGCAGCCGCAGCGGCCGCCGCCTGTAAGGGAGGTCAAGTCCCGCTCTGACTCGCTCCACGCCAGGCGCCGCATCGTCGACCTCCACGCCTCCCGCATGCTCGACATGCTCCGCCGCCGTGAGCTCTCCATCGAGGCCTCCGTCTCACTCATGCTCTCCCGACTTGACGCCCTTGCCAAGTCCCCCGCGCCGAAGATGGACCGGGCGGACGGAGACCGCCCCCATCCCCGCCCCGCGTCGAAGCCGGACCGGGAGGACGGAGACGGCCCCCATCCCCACCGCTGTCAGACAGTGGCGCTCAACGAGATTCGGCCATGGAGAGGACCGTGGTGATAGCGCAACCTCGCCTCCTCTAGCGCAAGAGATCAGCACACCATCGAACAGAGGTGAGCCATGGCTAGCCCCGACCCTTCTCTTCCAGCGCCCCTTTCTATGTCATCCGCTCGCACTGCTGCTCTGGTCGGCATCCTCCTCATCCTCAGTGCTCAATAGGTGAAGCCCTCTCAAGCAGGTGCACATTTCCTAATTTTTTTCCTCCTTCCAATGCCTTGCTCCCTGAGTTTCTCATCTTTGCTTGTGCAGATTTTTTTCTGTATGCATACAAGGTGTTCGATGAAAATCCTAGAAGGCTGGCAGAGGACGATTGATGTATGTAAGCCATGTGATTTCGTTCTTCGAAAAAAATAGTTCCATCCAATCATATCCGCACGCCTCATTTCCGACGGTGCTGCTGGTTCCTCAGATTCCTAGGGGACGCCTCATGGTTATCATTTATGGGAGGAGAGGAGGACAGCCACAGCAGCAAGCGGCGTGCTGCCCCAGCGCGCCGTCGTACATAGCCGAGTCGATTTTGCGTTGCCTTGCCTCCTGTTGTTTGATTTTTCGCTTTTGCTCACTTCTCCTTCCAATGCTGGTGCAGGATCGTTCGGTTCATTGTTCGTTGTTCGGCTGGCTGCTCAGGTTTGCCAACGACATCAGTTCGTTATTTGCTCCTGAAGGTAGGATCATTTCTGCTCGTCTCCTCATCGATAAAATGACTATGAGTCGAGACATTTTATGTTCAATGTTTCCTTCCCTATGCAGGTTCTTTGTTGATTCGTTGGATGTGTGTGATGTTGACCAACAAGGTTAGGTTTCCTCTGATTGTCTTTCCTGATAAGGTTTGTACACATTCATAAACTCGCGTGTTTGTGCGGTCAGGTTGGCTGTCTATATGTTTTGGGGTTCGCCTGCTCGCTGTATTGACAACAATAGAAAAATATAGCAAGAGTAAAATTAGGCTTGTTGGTTGAGATAATTCGTTTACATGATAAATAAATTGGAGTGGTTTCAAACTCTTGATTAAGGCCCTTGACCGGCCAGAGAAAGACAGGTTGAACTGATCTCTGTATATATAGTGTTATCTAATCTTGTGGTGCTTTTAACTTTGATCTTGCAACTGAACCTGCAGGCTACTTGTTTTTGTGGATGGGTAAACCTGAATGTATATGTAGTGTTATCTAATCTTGTGGTGCTTTTAACTTTGATCTTGCAACTGAACCTGCAGACTACTTATTTTTATGTATGGGTAAACCTGAATGTCAGAAACTAAATTTGTGGCCTTGGGTTCAGTGGCGTTCAAGTACGACAAGATCATATTATGACAGGAGCATAAAGGCATAAACACGAAAGCATGAAACTAACTGTGTTCCCTGGGTGGTCCTATACATTGAGGTCAACTATCTTGAACATCACTCTTTATTTCAGTGCAAGAGGACCATACTGTGACATGAAGTTTTATCTTTGCTCCTAGGCATACTGCTCTTTTGTTGATATATCTGAAGGCGTCTGAATCTGGTTCTTTTAAGGCATATATTTTTATATTATAAATGCGTTTTACATAGTGAAATTGTCCCTAATTATTCCTTGTTGTAGTTCAATGTTTTTTTTGTTTGGATAGACGGTATTATCTTTGAAAATATGCCTTGATCTTAGTGCATTACTAAAGTAAGAAGTGGCTACAAAGGATGCCGTGGCAAAGACACTCGGGGAGGTTATTTAGTAACTTAGTATGCTTGCAACTTCTCTACGTGGTCACTATTGTTAATGCTGTTATGGAAAGATAGAATAACTGTATATAGAGATTGGAACTACAAAATGATTTGATATGGAGAAATGTACTATTATCTAGCTTATTGTACACACGATTTAAGAATTAAGAGATAATGCAAATTTTGATGTAGTCTTAGGTATTGCCTGTATTAATGTGATTTCATCAAAAAAATCAGCGAGGCCTTTGTATTCTCCGATTTGCAGACTAGATACAAAAGGTTCCGCAAAGAGGGACTCAAGTCTACAACCACCAAAGAGATAAGGCCATGGAACAATAGTACGTTGCCGTGCTGTGCAAATTTTCTCTCATCGAGGTATGCCTCTATCTCAATGGGCCAAGACTCGACTTGCCTGCCGCATATTTATTTTCTTTGCTGCACGATGTTGTGAGATTCGGGTGTGTTGAGTATGCAATCCTGATTCCAGGAAAAAAATGATTACGCAGTTTGTTGGATGTGTTCAGTTTGGAGGGGGTATGCAGGTGGTGGTTATGATTTTGTTTCCATTTGATGATTTCTTCAAATGATACAGGAGTAAATCCAAGGCCATTATTTGGTTCTACCTGGTGCAAAATCTCTCGTTGTTCTACTTATACCTCATGTAGAAAAGTGAATATTATCTGTTGATCTGCCGCCGCGAGCTCTCCATCGAGGCCTTCGTCTCACTCACGCTCTACCGCCTTGACGCCCTTGCCAAGTCCCCCGTGCTGAAGCGGGACCGAGAGGATGGAGACGTCCCCCATCCCCGCCACCGTCGGACGGCGGCGCTGGCGTCATCGAGGGCCTCGTCTCGCTCTACCCCATGGACCGGCCCGCCGTGAGATCCCCCGCCGACCTGGCCTGGGCCTGCGTGCTCATATCCGCGGCAGAGTGTGAGAGGTGACGCCGGCCGGCCACCGCCTCACCATCGGCTCCTGTTTGCCGGCGGCAAGGAGAAGGGCGGCAAGGAGAAGGGCACCGAGGATGTGATGCTCTGTCTCGGGGCTCAACACCCTCTTGGGCGTAGAGGTTGGCGGGCTCTCGCTCTGCACCTGGGTTGCGACGGTCGCGCTTCGTGTGACAACGCTTGATAGCGGCCAGAAGGAAAAGCACAGTCTGCCCGCGACGCCAGGCCGTCGGACCTCTTCCCTCAAGCTCAAGGCGGCAAGGAGATGGTTGGGATGGTGCTGCTGCTCCGCTGGTACGACTTCTGCAATGTTTTTTGCTCTCTCAACTTGCCTCCCCTTGTATAAATGGACGCAGAACAATGTGTTGACAAACTACATGAGGTTAGGCTTTGTGATTCCACGTGTTTGTGTGCTGGCAGGGAGGAAAAACCAAGAAAAAGTGTTGTTGTTTTGCTGGATTCTTCTTCCTTTGATTTCAGCAAACTTTGTGCCTGTGGTTGGCTTCTCGACTCTGACACTGTGTATGGACTAGCCAGGTCTTTGCCCAGAGGTTCTAGAAGGTATCCTTCCACCAAATGACCCACATCTGAATAATGCACGTGGCCTAAATATTTACAACTTTGTTATCTGGATTATTAGGTACGCTGCTGAAAATTCAGTAGAACATGGTGCTCCTGGAAATACTGATAGTCCGGAACTTGGCAACCATTGGCTTTTGAAGTTTGGTAGTCTGTAAAAGAGCAAATTGATCCAAGTGAGAAGATCACGATACTTACCGATGGACCTCTTATAAATTTGGCCAATATTGTACTCTTTGACAGGAATCCAAGTTTTGTGATAAAGGTCAGTTGTTCTATATGTTTTGGTTTCATGCAGTATGAACTGCATTTTGAACTATGATTTGTTAATATTGAATTGCATGTTTCTCTCTTCTGCGGAGTGTATATGTTGTTGGAGGCCATATCAGAGATGAAAATGATTCAGGCGGCAATGTGTTCACTGTTCCGTCTAATAGATACGTGGAGTTCAATCTGTTTCTTGACCCCCTAGCCGTGAAAGTGTTGTGTATTTAAAATATTCATTTAAGAAAACATTTATGAGGTAATTTAGATAGTTTGAAAACAGTCCTATCTACAGATATGCTCATATGTAACAATTGGAGAGGAACATTCCTGTATTCGTAAATCAAAATTATTGTTCATGATGCTAACTACACTGCTTTTGTATATTCTAACTATAAAATAAAGGCCATTATATGAAATATCTTTTTGTTTAGATCCAATTATTCCCCCATGTTACCTGAATAACATAACAAATTATGTGCTTTAGTATATATTTTGAAAGATAAGTCATTTTGATTTTTTTTTCATATAAAATGGGTTACATCATGTACCCTATGTGCTTGCTCAAACCTAAAGGTGCATACAAATATAATACGGGCATTCAAAAATATCTTTCGAATTAGATCAGGTGTGAAAAAATGTCGAAAATGATGTTTTCTTTTTAGTCCATCTCTTCTCCCTTTTCCAGATCTTTGTGTATCACTTGATAAAAAGCACAATGGTTGCCTACTTGATAAAAGAAAACAAACCAAATAGCTATGTATATCACTTGATAAAAAGCAAGATTAGTGTTTTCTTTTTAGTCCATCTCTTCCCCCTTTTCCAGATCTTTGTGTTTAGATGCCGCTGCCACACCACATGCTAATATGTAGTTCTCATGCTACAGAACTTTTCAGGAGACAAAAACAGAAGGAAGATATGTTTTTACTTGCAGCTCATTTTTACGTTCTTCCAGGTTAATCTTCACTATTTGATTTAGCTCAATTTAATGTTGCATTTCCTCTATACACACGTCATCAAAACTGAACCAAGAGGCATCATATTTGTCTAGATGGTTGCCTTAGGGTTTTGATAATTGTAATCCTCTCATTAATTTTACTCTCTTATGTAGGTTATGCACTCTAGGAATTTGTGGTTGCTTTCCATGATCCCTGTACATAAGATGTGTAAAGTTTCAGCAGATTCGAAGAAACTGTGAGCGTGCCTCTCCCACATTTCTTGGAATTGTGACAATCAATGCTCCTTCTAGCTCTCTATACTTATTGACGATCATCTTGCCGGGATTAAAATTGTCCAATACAGATTCACACGTTGTTATACTTTGCTAAATCAGTTAGTCCATGTAGTGAATGTTAGTATTCTCTGCTGCATGCTGCCAGAAATATGCAGAAATATGTACGTGCCTCATGTTTGATTCGATGAACAACAAAAGCAATGAGTGGAGAAAATGATAAATACAGAGTAATTTCTCTACAAATGTATGAAATGTATGTTGAAGTTCATCTCATATAACTATGTATTGTACCCCATTAACTATTATTGTTGCTCTCACAATACAACATGTTATTATTTATTCAGTTCGAGTATTTCCTTTTGATTTGTGCTTCTTACCTTTGGATCTTTTAGTCTTTTATTTACAGTGTCCAGCCTGGCCCAATACATTTCGATTTCAGTTGGCCACTTCGATTCCCACTTTCTATGATGTGATCTAGATGTAGATAATTTGACATTACATTCAAAATATAATGCATTATTTAGAAGTTAATAATAAAAAAAATACTGGATCTGTTACTTGCTTACTCCTATTAACAATCCAGACACTTTTTTAGGGGAAATGGAATGCCTAAGATACAATGTCATGTTAACATTTATTCAGTGCCTAACCTCAAAATCATTGATACATTGTTTTGAGTTTTATGACATCCGCTGTTCTTTATGTCTTTGAGTGATTAATTTCAAGTTGAAGTCGAGACTACTTGCTGATCACATGCTTCAAGTAGTAGTAATTGCAATCTTTGTCTCTGTTTGAGATGCAAAAATGGATTATTTTGTACTTCAGATTAGTTGAGTTGGGAGCTATATATGTACCAGTTTTGTCTAATCAAACATGCGCTCTACTGTAATCATCTCTGACACATTGTTTAGATTTCTGAATCCCTGTTGAATCTTTGTGTTTCATCGTGGCCGCGAGGATCGGCCTAACTGACAAAATCTTAAGCCCGGTCAAGGGTGTTTTCTGGGTTTGCAAAGAGAAAAAATGAATTACTTACATCCATATAATTATGTATCTATTTATGATGACATCATATATCATGCCTTACCATTCATTCTTTCTTATTTTATCGGATGTGCTGACCTTTTCTAAGGCCAATGTAAATAAGCAATCAGGACTGCGTTCATAACTTTCTTTCGGGTTATCATGCAACTGCAATATAGACATATCTTTGAACACTATGTATCATCCCTAGGCACTTATTTTCATATGCTTTAATCTGTGTTTGAATATTTTTATGTGGACTCTTTTAATACATGGCTTGCTCTCGCCCTTTGCGCCATCGGCGCAACGGGTCATCTAGTAAGAAGAAAGGGAAAGAAATTCTTATATCTAAACTAACATATCGTTTCTATCTTTGGCTACGGAAGAGTAACAACACAGGTCTGCAATCCAATCGGGCGCGCATCAGAATCCGGTACGCATCGGAAAGATTAGGCGTGGCGACTTCGGCCGCTGCTGCTGCTGCCTCGCGGACTGCAGCGCCCGGCCGACCATGGCGGCGCGCGATGCCGGCGACACGGGCGCGCTGCCGTCCAGCGCGCGCTGGTAGGCCTCGTCGTCCACCACGCTCCCGGCGCCGCCCAGCGCCTTGCGCACGACGCGCTGTATGTCGTACGACGTCACCTCGTGCTCCTCCGTGAGCTCGGGCCCGTCGGAACGCGCCTCGAAGCCCGACAGCAGCAGGTACGACGGCGCCCCTCCTCCCCCTCGCGCGAGGGCGCCGCGGTACGGGCGCACCGTGAACTGGGCGCCGCAGCCGTCCTCGTCCTCGTCGTCCTCCTCGTAGTCGTATTCGTAGCCGGCGTCCGTCTGCTGGCCGCGCAGGCTGCGCGCGCCGCTCAGATCGAACTCCCCAAACTCCCGCTCTCGTCTTCGTCGTCCTCCTCCTTCTCCTCGGACGCGTCGTCGATGAACACGACGCGGAGGCGGAACTCCACGCCGCGGAGCCCGTCGCGGTCGGCTCCGCACCTCGCCCGGACGCGCGCCGCGGCCGCCGCGGTCTCGGCCGCGACCTCCGGGCGCAGCACCGGGTTGTCGATCCGGGCCACCAGGTCCTTGAACGCCCGCTCCGCCGCTCCCTGGCGGCCCAGGTCGGCGAGCGGCACGCGGCAGGCCACGTCCTCCATCGTGTCGACGTCCGCGGGGCCGGCGCCGTAGTCGCTGCACAGCTCGACGAGCAGCCGGAGCGTGACCGCCGGCTGCGAGTCGCGCGAGCCTGAGGCCGGGATCTCGGCGAGCAGGACCTGTTTGTCCGGCTGGCTGAGCAGAACGTGCTCCTTCACGGTGGCCATGGCCATGTCTAGCTGCTGCGATTGCGCGGGCGGACTGCGGAAAAGAGAAGGATCTCGGGCCACGGGTGTTCCTTCACGAGTTTGCTTGGTACGTACCTGCGGGTCTGGGGCTCCTTTTATAGCAGGAAGGTGCGATTGAGACGAGAGAGAGCCGGGCTCGATTCGGACGCGAAACCCCAATACCGAATCCGAATTGCAGTCCGGTCGACGAAGGGAGATGAATCATCATTGGTTGCATTAAAAAAAAATTGCCAGATCATCATTGGTTGCATTAACGTGTTCTACAAAAGGAAAATGTCCAAAACAAACATTGAATTTGTAGGCGAAAGCTAAACCAAACTCCGAATTCTCAATCCCTGAAATCAGCACACCAAACTCTCTAATCCCGGTCTATTTTAAACCTTGAGAGGTCTTCGCCGATATTAGCTGAATTGGGTCAGCCTAGTAGCGCAGTCGCTCTCGCGCGCGCACTAATTTGTTTTTTTCTTATTTTCTTCTTTTACGTTTTCATTTCATTTTCATTTTTACACATGTCTAATTTTTTTACAGTACCCAATGTACATTTTTAGCGCATACATTAAATATTTGATAAACTTTTGATATTTTCAAATAAATTGTGTGCATTTTTAAATTAAATGTTTTCAAAACTTTTTTGAATACATGGTAATAGTTTTTCAAATACATGTTTTACATTTTCTTAATGACAATAAATATTTTATAAAACTACACGAGCACTCTTTTACATGGTTCAACATTTTTTAATTTGCATACACTTTTTGCAAACACATGTCACATATATTCTGTTAACGTTATGACACATTTTTTTACAACACGCAAACATTGTTTTACATTGTACAAAAAGTGTTCGCACTTTAAACTGTTGTTCAGGTTTCAGAAAAAAAATATGTTTCAAAAAGTATTTGCACTTTATAATTTTGTTCAGGTTTAAAAAATGTTTATGTTTCAAAAGGTGTTCTCTTTTTGAAAGTTGTTTGTTTATTAAAAGTATTCGAAATTTTCAAAAATGCACTTTATAAAATGTTCAAAATTTCAGAAATAAATACAAAATGTGATTATTTTTAAATGCGAATAGAATATCGATTCCAAATAATTTTTAGAAAACACAAAATGAATTGAATTCGTGCCAAAAAGATAAAACAGGAACATGTTTTCACTTCTGAACAATTTTAGAAATGTGCGAAAAAAATTTAAGCTTCACGAATTCTTGTTGTGTTATAGTGGGCCGGCCCAAATTCCTGGCTGTGAGAGTCGCTGGTTATCCCGGCCGGGATTGTAGTTTTCCCGGTGTGCCAAACAGGTGAAGGAGCCAAAATAGACCGGGATTATAAGTTCAGAGTGCCAATTTCCGGGATTCAAAGTCCAGGGTTTGATTTAGATTTCGTCTACAACTTCAAGGTTTATTTTAGACTTTTTTCTTCTAAAAATTAAGGGAGCGCTACGCGTCCGGGTCCGATCTCTCCACGTGAGTGCCAAACCTTTGCATCTTGAAGGTTTAGGTCTAACTGACATTATCGACAACCAAAATCCTACACTTACGGGAAAACCACTACGGGCTGATCTTACGGGAAGATGTGTCGCCCTCTCCACTATAAATTCTTCCCCCGTGATTGTAAACTGACCCCACCTTCTGATTTTAATTGGGCCATGTCAGCCTGTAACCTCCTCTCCGTGAGAATTGCCTCGTAGATATAGCAAAGCTCTATCGACAAGGCGGTCAGTGAAGGCCGTTCAGGATGGATCACAATGGACGTTCTCTTACGGCAGCAACAGACGATTGAAGGTACGAACATGACCGAGCTGGTGATCATTCGCTTCTTGGTATATATGGTGGCAACGAAGGCAAACTACAATGGGAGAGACCATCCAGGCTCCGGATCGCACATCTATCTCAATCCAGGTTTTGGCGACGAATTACACCAGAGCATATACGCCAAAACAACTGGTCCGTCAATATGTTCATATGTGGAAGAGGCCGCTGACGGGAATTACTGAAGTGAATGTTGATGCTTCCTTCCACTATGAAACAATGTCACGTGCAACTAGCGTTGTTGCCCGAGACGGCCATGGAAATTTTATAGCAGCAAATGCATGGGTTTCGCCAAGAATTTCCAGTGCTGAATCAGTCGAGATCAATGCTATTCGAAACGGCCTATACTTAGCACCGCATGTGGGTTGTAATCATGTGTTAATCGAATCAGATTGCAAGGAGGTTGTTGACGTGGTGATGGGCATCCAAAAATAAGAGAAGAGTGCCTCACCGAGGCTCCTCAGCGATTTGAAAGATCTGACCGTCCATCTTGATTCCTTGATGCGATTCTGGTCGTCGGATCGAGAGCTGGGAGGAGCTGGGCCGTCGGATCGAGCCAACGGCACTGTAGAAATGAATAGTTACTCCCTTTTCGTGCCACCGCGTGTTAATTTAGTACCCCGCCAAGGGCATTTTGGTCATTTCGCATAGGTGTATAAATCAGCGATGCTAAATCCCGTGCTAAAACCTAGCGGCCTCCTCCTCCAGCGCTCGCGCGCCGCCTCTACTCGCCTCCAGAAATAAGAGAAGAGTGTCTCACCGAGGCTCCTCAGCGATTTGAAAGATCTGACCGTCCATCTCGATTCCTTGATGCGATTCTGACCGTTGGATTGAGAGCTGGGAGGAGCTGGGCCGTCGGATCGAGCCAACGACACTGTAGAAATGAATAGTTACTCCCGTTTTGTGCCACCGCGTGTTAATATAGTGCCCCACCAAGGGCATTTTGGTCATTTCTCATATGTGTATAAATCAACGATGCTAAATCCCGTGCTAAAACCTAGCGGCCTCCTCCTCCCGCACTCGCGGGCCGCCTCTACTCGCCAGCCCTCTCCCACCACCCGATTCATTCCTCCTCGACCTCGCCACCCCACCCACATCGCCGCCGACGCCGCTCGTCAGACCTCGCCGCCACGGACTTCTCTCCTCATCTCCCTCGCACCACGCCGCTCGCAACCTCCCCTCTCCCGTCATGAGAAGGGATGGGAAGAGAAGAGGAAGAGCGAGCAGGTCAGGCGGTGGCCATGGCGCTCGCATATCTGCCGGAGATGTTGTCCGACCCCGGCCCCCGAGTGCTTCTGCTCAGCGGCGTGACGTGCGGGCTGCCTGCTTCGCACTCATACCATGGCCTGCTCGGGACGCCGCCTCCCCCCTGCTCCAACCCTAACCCTGGTGTTGCTGCTGCTGCTCCAGATGCGCTCCCTTCCTTTGCCTCCTCTTATTCATATGCCAACCTGTGAGAGCTGGGAGGAAGGGCTGGAGGCCATGGAGGTCATGGGGGAAGGAAGAAGACGAGGACATGGAGGTTGTGGGGGAGATACGGAGAGGAATAGGAGGCAACAGGGGAGGAAGAATATGTCCCCCTCGTTCCTAATTTCGTCTTCGCGTAATTTCATTGCACGCCCCTTGTTCTTTTGGTCACTTCGCCTTATCTGTTGCTTCACGAGTCTATTCATTCTCGCTCGTTGGCTGCTGATCATCAATGACATTTCTTTGTTTTTCCTGGAGATTTGTCCGTTGTTACTAGATTATTATGCTTTTAGTCTATCCCCTGGCTGGTGTCTCCTTTGATATGTGCTTGCGCATCATCTGGTAGCAGCCTCGTGCATCTCCCTTCATGGATCTGCAGGTCAACACCTCTTCTCCTCCTCCTTTCCACTCCTCTTCGTTTCCACGGCTTGGTGCATGGTTGTATGGCCATATGATTGGTGTGCAGGCTGGCCAATGAGGGCCTTTTGTTTCTTGTCTTGTTTGTGGAAAAGTCAAGTGTATTATTATCTTTGCTTGTTTTTTGTATGTACATATACGCCTTTTGTTCCTTGTCCGAATCCTGGTATGACATGCATTTGTTGTTTCTTGTGCATGGAATGCTGGTGGTCTTGTTCCTTTGTGCATGATTACTCGTCTAGCTAGGATCCAAGGAAGAGAGATCTTTGTATATATGTTGGATAAAAAAATATCAACATGATCATCATCTGCTCCTTTGCTTTTACATGGTTCACATGTTTTTCAGCCTTTCTATGATTTAGAGTAAAGAAATGAAGTAGATAAATCTGCAGTGATCATTTTTTTTCTTTCCTTGTATGCAGATCTCATGATCACTTGAATTCTTTGATACTTAATTGAGAGTTTTACTCTTATATGGTCAACTGCACATCTAGATCTCTCTTGCAGTAAAACACCATCGAAGCAAACATGATCCTCATTGCATCGAGGACAAGGACGGACTATGGCTCCCCCTTTAACGACTATTTTTTAATAGATAATTGATGTTGATTTAGGCTCTATGGATCATGGCATAGTTTATTTGAGTGTACTTGTCACTTATAGTTCAGTTTTAGATTTAGTTCAATGCTCTGCATTTTTTCCATGACTTTCATTAAAAATCACAATTGGCTACTGGTTTACAATGTTAGCTACGGATGCCCAGTCGAAAAGTAAATTCCATGTTTCTTCCCTTAACAACACATTAATATCTCAATTTATCTTAGTTTCTTTCACGATGTCGAGTCTTGTATTTAGATTCAAAGGGCTCGCAAGGTCGTTTGAAATTTTGCCAATGTTTTTATAAAAATGGTATCTTGAGAGCAAGCCATGTTTGTGGAAGTTTCTTAGCTAGATCTGTTTTAGGTGCATGTGGCCATTTACTTTCTTCAGGTGGAAGTATCCACTGGTTCTTACTCCCTCCGTAAACTAATATAACAGCGTTTAGATCACTACAATAGTGATCTAGACACTTATATTAGTTTATAGAGGGAGTACATCATAACTCAATGTGATTTCCGAGTTCTAGCTTGCTGTTTCTCGTAGTTTTCTAATTTCTCCTCTTTGTACTATTTATTTCAATATATGAAATAAGGATGGCGATCTTGGTGGCTTCTTACTCACACTTTGATAAATCCATATGATATTTTCAGGAAGAGTTCAATCTGAATGTGCGTTATTGTCCAAATAAGAGAGCATGGAAATTTATTTAACCAATTAATCTCTTCGCATCTAAATAAGCGTGCGAACTATTTTGTTGGGTGTTCTCATAACCTGTGATTATAAACCATATGTGACTAGAAGACAAAAAATAATGGCAAACAGACGTGACGTTGTCATGTCAAAGACATACTCATCACTGAAAGGATTCGATTGACAATTAAGGGTTTGGTACTAATTTTGATCACTATATGGTTCATTTGCAGGTTTGGTATGATTTCCCTGCATTATGAAGCACCATGATTTGTACTTACAACTCTATACCAGTATATGAAGAAGTTTAAAGTTCCAATCTATACATTGATGTATATTCCAATGATCCAATGTAAGATCCATTCTCGGTAATCCTTACAGCTTTGGTTTAGATGTGATGCCATTGCTTGACTCCTCCCCATGGTGCTTTTCATATATCACTCTTCTGTCTAAAGAAAGATCAGTTATCTTGTTTTTATGTTTCTTTGGTTATACCATTCTTAGATATGTACACTAGCATGCCAATACCTTAGCATTTACCTCCTGGTTATGCCAAAACTTTATTCAATTTAGATAATTTGGTTGAACTATCATGTACTCATGTATTATTCTTGTGAGAATTTTAGTTGCCAGACTTCTCTGTATCTTATGGTTTTCAACCATGTTTGACTGCTTTATTGATGATCATGCCCTGCCTTGTGGAGGTTGCAAATAATCGACTAATTATTTTTCTTTCTGCTTCTACAAAAGGATTATACATAAAACATTATTGAGTTCTAGAGGCGAGGGTTTCCATATGCTCATATCCTTGTCTGCTTGAGAGAAGGTGGTCTACAGATTGGTACGGATGTTATTCATTTTTGTTTTCATTTCTGCGGAAATCCCAGATCATGTTCTTGATCCCTTAGAATATTCTATGGTTTCTAAATTTTTGCTGCCTCTATTGTCATGCAATTACCTTTGCTTTTGTTTACTTTTCTGTTGTAATCACTCATCCAGAAAGTATATACAGCGCACCTGTAAAGCACTCAAGAAAATAACCATAGACCTTTCTTGCTAAATTAGAATATAGCAGTACTAATCAGCTAGATGGGTTGTTGATGCTTCTCATTATTACTCAATGATAGGACAAAACGTTAGCTACTCTCACCACAAACAATTTATCTAGAGATTGGACAATCAAAGAAGTTACTCCCTCCGTCCCATAATATAAGACGCTTTTGCAAGATAACAAGCTTGCAAAAATGTCTTATATTGTGGGATGGAGGGAGTACTATATAAAAGCAATCCTCTTGACCTGCTAACCAACCACCAACCTCCCTATCCAATCCGCTCTCTAGGTTACATACTTTATTTGCACGCTCTGAAGACACAAAGCCAAATCTGTGTTTGTTATGTTCATTCATCTCTGATCACCGAGTTTCTTTTTCAGGTGACCCAATTGGTTTCTTCCCCATTACTTTCTACTCCGTTGATAAAAGATCAAAGGATCCTTGCAAGGCACATAGATGTCGTGAGGTACCTCTGTCTCTTTACCATGTCTGTGTTTCAATTTTCTGTGACACTATCATTTCAACAGGCAACACTAAAATATTTCCTTTTAGTTGATACCCCTGCTTTAGTTAAAACGTACATGCGGTGGAAATTTGATTTTAGCCAATCAAATTTAATGGTGATACTCCCTTCTGCATTTAATTGCAACATGGTGATTTGTCCCCTTCAATTCGACCACTATATATGCGTTAGTTAGGATGGATGGAGCAGGATTAGTTATTGGACCAGACCTCAGATGCGTAGCAATCAGTAAGATTTGTGCAGATTGGTTGGTGATGCGAAACCCTGTGATAACCATAAGCGTCAACACAAAACATGGCGATTTGTCCCCTTCAATTCGACCATTATAGTTAAGGGTTTAGAGTCTGCTACTCCCTGGTGTAGAGGTCAGGGAGTTTCATGTCCCAAATAAAGGATTGTCATGTAGTTTGGTACAATGGGCTTTGCATTAGTGCAGTGCGAGAGCAAGTATTCTTGGATTCTCATGCTAACATTAATATATTTTGACCCTTATCTGTGGTTCAAAAGATATATGATCAGTGCAAGGTTGAAGTTAATTATTTATTTGTATTAGAAAACTTTCCAGTTATCATAATTCAATTATATGATTGCCTCTCAGTGCTTTCTTTCATATGTTGATCTTATGAAATTTAACTTCTATCTAATCGCCCAATTGTTTCTTTTTTGACATTCTGTAGGGATGGGAGGGTTTTATAATTTATAGTTCTCGTCGTGTGTTATCTTGAAAATTAAATTCCAACATAGTACTTATTCACATTAAGCATGGGAGCATCATATCGTTTACATTATGAAACATTTTGGAGGCCTGTTTGAGTGTATCCTTGAATTAAACAATTTCTTTTCTCCATTTTTCTTATTTGAGAAAGCTAATCAGATGTCTAAATGATCCGAAGATCTAATTTATTTGGTGTTGGGAGTCTCTCTTTTATGTATAATCACAATGCCTCTTTGCTTAATCTGCTGACATTTCTAATTACAGTTCCTTCCTCAGCTCCTAACTGATCTTTAGAGTTAATATTTATTATATTTTGTGATACAACACAATTAGTGCCCGGTGAAACCTGTTTACCCTCTAATGTCACTATTGTCTGTTTTCATCCTTTTATCCATTATAACTCAGCTTCATATATTCACTGCAACATAAATATTCCCTGTTAACCGTGTTATGAACTGGGTACTTTGTTGAAAAAATATGTACTGAACCTCTTATGTACTGAACTTGGTCCAAGCTTTTCTATTAGGTACTAAAACAGATGAATTTTCTATTTTTATGGAGCTTATAATGCACTGGTTGTTTATGCATTTCATGTTATTTAGTGGACTTTTCAGCAAACTTTACTTAAGTTTTGTTCAATTTTTTAGTGAACTTAATTTTTATTCCAATTTAGTTACCATCGTTGAAAACCAGTACGTCGTCTATTATGTACTGAAACATGAGCTTTTCTATTGAATTTTTAGTTCTGTTCCAATTTGCATGTTAGGTACTAAAACCTGAGCTTATTCCCCAACTTGTACCACTTGATCTGTACAATTTAGGCTGTAAAAGTTAAATTAAGCTGTAATTTTTTTAGATCAGGCTTGTTTGTTTCAGGTTTATACGAGGTGATCCTTATGAAGTACATCGACAAGGCAGATGAATTACACCTCTTTTTAGTATACTTAGTGATTATGGCTCCGTAGTTAGCTCTCCTTTATTTTGTTCATGTTCTTATTACCCACTTTGTCTTCTCACTTTTGGTATCGAACTTCATGTCGAATAGCTACCTTTTGTGGTTGTATGAATGCACCAAACTTTATCCTGACTTGTAATCTGATATTGATCATGAGCTCCATTGTGTCTTACTTATATCAGAACTGAATGCCTCTTTACTCTGTTATTATCCTATATAGGTGAAATGCTATACATGGGTTCCTACTAACATAGTGTTACATGCTTTGGCAAAACGCTCGGACCGGCACCCTCGCGCCAAGGCGCGATCCTGATCTAGTAAAAGATTATCACGGTATGTTTTAGTAGATGCTGAATGTAAACTTTTGACTCTAGATTTTGCTAGTGTTGGCTTTGCCTTTTGTCCTAGAGAAGCTAATGAGGTAGCAAATAGTTTAGCTAAGCATTCTTATTATACTAGATTTTCCTACTCTTGGGAACTATCCCTGACTTTATTCTCTCCAACATTGTAAATGATATGGCTCCCATTTGAGGAATAAAGTCTCTTATTTTCAAAAAAAAAACCTTTGCATCTTGATATTTTTTTGAGCGGTAAACCAAGCTTTACTAAGAACTAGCAGTACGATTTACAGGGATGACAACTTGATCGTGGGGTAAGCACAGCCACAAATAGCGACCAACATCTAAAGAAGAAGCAAATTTAACTAAATTGTGAGCCTCCATGTTCATAGTGTGGCCTTCAAAAATGAAATCGCAACTTCTGAATTCTCTCGTCCGAGCTGAAATCTCCTTAGTGATCGTGTTGTACCTTCCATCGGTTCCACTTCTTATCTCTGCCACAATTGTTTTATTGTCGCATGCAATAACAACTTCCCCTATGGATAAATCCAGTGCAAGACCCAGAGCCTCACGACAAGCTAGTGCATCAAGGGTCGGGGGATCAGTTAGATTTCTGAGAACCATAGTCGAAGACCCTAAAAAGAGGCATGTGTGATGCTACTTCTCGAGCTTGCGTTGTATTCCCTCGAAGAGGAAAGGGAGATGCAGCACAGTAGCGTAAGTATTTCCCTCAGTTTTTTAGAACCAATGTATCAATCCAGTAGGAGACCACGCGCGAGTCCCTCGCACCTGCACAAACAAATAAGAACTTCGCAGCCAACTGATACGTCCAAAACGTATCTATAATTTCTGCTTGCTCCATGCCACTTTTGGGTGATATTGCTATGATATTCATACACTTCCATACACTTTTGATCATATTTGGACTAACTTACTAATCCAGTGCACCCCAGTGCCAGTTTCTGTTTTCGGCTGTTTTTGTATTTCAGGTTTTCACGTTACGAGAACTGCCAGGAAAAATCCAGAAAAATTATATAAAAAATCAGCGTTCCGGAAACTACCGTGCGTCCGAAGGACAGCCGGGGGGGGCCACCAGGGCTCCAGGCGCCCTGGCGGCGCGCCCCCCCTAGGCCGCGCCGGGGGGGCGCCTGGCCCCCCCCGAAGCTTCCCCGATGCCCCCCTTTGGCATATATTTAAAGCGTCCTCCGAAACCCTCAGAATAAGAACTCTTTTCGCGATCCCATCTCTGTTCCGCCGCCGCCGCCGCTTCCAAGATCGGGAGCACCAGGAGAACCCTTCCCGGCACCCTGCCGGAGGGGAGGATCACCACCGGGAGCTTCTCCACCACCATGGACGCCTCCCGGATGAGTCGTGAGTAGTCTCCCTTGGACCATGAGTCCATGACCAGTAGCTATGTGATGTTCTCCTCCCGTTCTTGTGCTTCACTAATTAGTCCTCGTGAGCTGCCCTACATGATCGAGGCACATATGTAATCCTTATGCTGTTGCTATGTTGAGTTTGCTGGGATCCGATAGATTATGAGATTATGTTCAGATTGATCTTGTGTAATATATTTGATCTACCTCTTTTATATTTATGTTCATAAGTAATTCTTGCATGTTCTCCGTTGTTATTTATTGCTTTGGCCAAGTAGTAGGTAGTGACTCCAAGAGGGAACGTTATGCTCGATTGTGGGTTCATGCCCCTCGATGACTAGCTTGAGTGACAGAAACATGAGTCTAGGGGATGTGTTGTTGCCACAAGGGGGAAAACAACGGTGCTTGTCCGCGGGTGCAAGGATTGTTTACTTTACGCAAAGTTCTTTTAATGCAGTTGTCTGTTGCATTGAGTTTACACTATGGGTGGGACTCGCAACTTAATACCAGCGAGATGTTCTGGATAGATATCTCAAGGTGGATGATTAGTAGTAGATATTTATGGATTTCGGTCTACTTACTTTGGCGTACCGCCCATGCTTTGAACCTCAACCTTTCTTGCAATGTAGTCAGCATTGGTTTGCGTTCGTGGTCCTGTCAATTGCCCAGCTGTAATTCGTTTACCTCACATAGCTGTTTTATCGTCTTTTGGGAGAGAGACATCACTAGTGAACATCATGAGACTCCGGTCCATATTACCATCATTGATCACATCCGCTATTTACTTTTTGCTTTTATTTACTATTGCAAACATTATCTATCACTACTATCATTGCTTTTAATCCTTTGTGAACTACAAGGCCGGAGGGATTGACAACCTCTCTGTACTCGTTGGGAGCAAAGTTATTTGTATCTGTGTGCAGGTCCACGTTGACTGCTAATATCTGGCGCCGTAGCAGTTGACACCTACTTGTTGAACCTAGGAGTCTCTGGGGATTCGATCCTTGGCATCTTTGCTAAGGGAAAAACTTCCACAACACTACATCTTACACCTTCCACTTGGGGTAACCAACGAGGGGTTAGAGGCCCATCAAGGAGTTTTTCTGGCGCCGTTGCCGGGGACTCCACTCTTCAGGATAGGGGAGTTGCATGCGATCTTTTACCTTTGCTTTTTAGTCTTGTTAGTTTACCTTTCAGTTTTTGCTTTAGTATCTTTTATCGAAAATCACAAAAATAGTTATCTCGTTCTTTAGTTGTCATTATGTCGGGTCCTTTTGTCTTTGACGAGGCAGAAGTTCTCACCTTTAAACAAAGAGGTGGAGAAAGTTTGAAAGATGCTTGGTATAGAATTAATGATTCACAAAAAAGAGCCACCAAGAAGCAACCTACTACTATCTTACTTAGAAATTTTTATGTTGGAATTACTTCTTGGAATAGGTTTATTCTAGATACTGATATCAATGGGAATTTCCTGGAGGCCCCAGTTTGGGAGTCTCTTAGTATTATTGAAAATCTTGTTGGGAATCTCCCTGTTGTTAGCATTCGAGAAGACATCACCCTAGCTCACATTATGAAAAAACTTGAAAAGATAGAGCTAGAGATGCCAAGCATTAATAAGATAAATGAGTTGGATCGTAAGATCCAAGGGAATTTGAATAGGCTTGATAGCTCCATGCATAAAATTTTCAAAATTTTGGAGACCGTCAAATTCCATGACTCTGACTCTTCTAGGATAGACAAGATTGAGGAAATATTTGATACCTTAGGAATTACCTTCTCCTCGATCAAAACCAAAAAGGTAGAAACTCCGGCAAAGAAGGAGCCTAAGTTCGTTCACATTCCAAAGGCTCCCCGTTCTAAAAATAATCCATCTATTGCCAAAGGGGTTGAAACCGTAAAGACCTTGGAAGAAACACCTGTCTTTGATAAATTTATGAATGAATCTTCCCTTGACTTTTATCCTTTTGGTCTTCTACCTAGAAGTATCTCTATGAGGCCTTTATTTGAGAGTCCTCTTAATACTAGTTGTATTATTGAAGAGCTTTTTGATGATCTTGATGATGGTTCAATTGATACAACTTGATCTCTATGCATTATGCCTAGCTTAAAGGCATAAAAGAAAGCGCTTTTGGGAGGCAGCCCACATGAATATTTTTTTTTGCTTTTGTTGTGTCTTGATGTTGTTTACTGCTGTAGCATCATCATTGTATCTTTGCTTTTCATATTTGTGCCAAGTATAGCCTCTGATTGCTAGAAAGTTCAAAAGTTGTGAGGTGCTGTCCAGGAAACAGATTCTGTCCTTGGATAGAAAAATTCGTATAAAATCACCAGATCATCTTTTTGGTCTGAACTTTTTCGACAGCGTTCTCTATATAATTTTCTTTCGTGCATCTGTTCTGAGTTTTTTGATTTGAGTTGCATAAGTATCCCGAACAGATCAATTACTACCTGTTGTTCTGTTTTTCACATATTCTGTCCTGTTTTGCCTTTCCTTCACTTTGCAAATCAAGAACTTGCTTTTTCTTTGCAAAAACCTTTTGGCAATCTTGAGAAACAGTAGAACTTCAAGTATCTTTATTTCCAGCAAGGTATAATTATTTTATTAAGGGTACTAACCTCGCTAATCAGATTATGATGAGTTATGTATGAAGGGAGTTTTCAAGTCTGCGAGGGAAGATGATAAAAAGATTCAGGAGTGTCAAGCGCTCAAGCTTGGGGATGCCCCCGTGCACCCCCAAGAAATATTCAAGGAGACTCAAGCGTCTAAGCTTGGGGATGCCCCCGTGCATCCCCTTCTCCATCAACATTATCAGTTCGTCTTTCGTTCCACTATATTTTTATCACTTCATGTGTTATGTGCTATGCTTGGAGCGTCTTGTTTTTAGTTTTTCATAACGAGTCGGAACTCAGCATTCTTTATGTGGGAGAGAAACACGCTCCACCTCTACCTAGAACATAACATAGAATTTTCATGTCTATCTATGATGTGTGTGTTCTTTGTCTTTTAATAGCTACTATCATGCTCTGCTCTTAGTATTCATGCTTATCTTTTCAAAGAGCTTTTGTTTAGTTGGTTGCTTGAACTCTCTTTAATTATCATGCTCACCTTATTAAGAGAGTTTGCTTCCGTTGCATTGGTTAATGTGTCTATGATAAAGATGCTACTTGCATGATGGCGCTTAGTAGTTCAGGTTTTCTTATGGTTAATCTCAAATAGCTGGGGGGTTCCCAATGTGTTATTGGAGTACCAACTTGATTTGTTTGCCTATGATGTGGTATGGTTTAGTAATATCTTCCTTCAAGAATTTATTTTGATTGACTTGGCGTATGCTCACGCATATTTAAGACTGTAAAGAAAGTCTGTCAAGCCTTGATGATCTTTTGTTTCTGAGTAGCGATATAACTACCATGCCTGATTCAATGTTGCTTTGTCGCTCTGCATGATTATGACCGTCATTGCTCTCTTAGTTGGTCGCTCCCAGTCTTTTGCTAACCTCCACATGTACTAAGCGAACTAACTTTGCAATACATAGCTCATGGGAAAGTAGCTTAAAAACTATTGTGGTAAAGAATATGTTGCCTATGTATCTTATTTCTTATAAGTTGCTTGCTGAGCGGTAACCATGTTTCTGGGGACGCCATCAACTGTCACACTTTTGTTGAATATCATGTGAGTTGCTATGCATGTGCGTCTTGTCTAAAGTAAGGGTGATTTGCCGTGGGTTGAATGAGTATGCATATTGTTAGAGAAGAACATTGGGCCGCCAACCAAAGCCATGTATCATGGTGGAAGTTTTAGCTTGGACATTAATCCTCAATCTCTTATGAGAATATGCTTATGCATTGAAGAGGAGTCCATCATCTATTTTCTATGTTGTCCCGGTATGGATGTCCTCAAGTTGAGATCTATCAAAAACGAGAAATCAAATGCGATTTATCTCCTTGGACCTTTGTACAGGTGGCATAGAGGTACCCCTTTGTGACACTTGGTTGAAACATATGTAATGCAATGATAACCCATGGAAATCCGAGCTAATTAGGACAAGGTGCGAGCACTATTAGTATTCGATGCATGAGGCTTGCAACTTATAGGATGTCTTATGCATGACACATATGAAGTACTACTACCGTTGACAAAATTGCTTCCATGTTTTCAAAATAAAAAGCTCTAGCACATAACCATTCTTTTACTTTAAAGCACCAACTACTGAGAGCATGATTGTCATTCTGAGTGTAATGTGCATTGTCCCAAAGTAGCATTGTCTTTTGCATGATTGTGATATCGTTTATTCTGAAATCATTGTATCTAGTCATCACTTAAACCTTGAAGGTGCCCCTGCATTTATGTTTTGCATCACTAAAGGGGGCAAGCTAGATATTACTTTATCATATTTGCACATCATGTTCATTGCAAATCTTTTTGATGTTTCAGTTTCATATTGTAAAACTTTCAGTCATTTGTGATTTTCTCATGAGGCAACTTAATTACTATATAGTCATTGTCTCGGTAAGCTTTTGTCATATGACTATGAAAAATTCCTATATGGTTAATAGCATGTCACCACAGAAATTATTCTTGTTATCATTTACCTACTCGAGGACGAGCAGGAATTAAGCTTGGGGATGTTGATACGTCCAAAACGTATCTATAATTTCTGCTTGCTCCATGCCACTTTTGGGTGATATTGCTATGATATTCATACACTTCCATACACTTTTGATCATATTTGGACTAACTTCCTAATCCAGTGCACCCCAGTGCTAGTTTCTGTTTTCGGCTGTTTTTGTATTTCAGGTTTTCACGTTACGAGAACTGCCAGGAAAAATCCAGAAAAATTATATAAAAAATCAGCGTTCCGAAAACTACCGTGCGTCCGAAGGACAGCCGG
>LR738712.1:53176532-53224808 GCA_902687465.1 Secale cereale | reverse complement strand
GGATGTGCTGTTGCCACAAGGGGGAAAACAACGGTGCTTGTGCCCGCGGGTGCAAGGATTGTTTACTTTACGCAAAGTTCTTTTAATGCAGTTGTCTGTTGCATTGAGTTTACACTATGGGTGGGACTCGCAACTTAATACGAGCGAGATGTTCTGGATAGATATCTCAAGGTGGATGATTAGTAGTAGATATTGATGGATTTCGGTCTACTTACTTTGGCGTACCGCCCATGCTTTGAACCTCAACCTTTCTTGCAATGTAGTCAGCATTGGTTTGCGTTCGTGGTCCTGTCAATTGCCCAGCTGTAATTCGTTTACCTCACATAGCTGTTTTATCGTCTTTTGGGAGAGAGACATCACTAGTGAACATCATGAGACTCCGGTCCATATTACCATCATTGATCACATCCGCTATTTACTTTTCGCTTTTATTTACTATTGCAAACATTATCTATCACTACTATCATTGCTTTTAATCCTTTGTGAACTACAAGGCCGGAGGGATTGACAACCTCTCTGTACTCGTTGGGAGCAAAATTATTTGTATCTGTGTGCAGGTCCACGTTGACTGCTAATATCTGGCGCCGTAGCAGTTGACACCTACTTGTTGAACCTAGGAGTCTCTGGGGATTCGATCCTTGGCATCTTTGCTAAGGGAAAAACTTCCACAACACTGCATCTTACACCTTCCACTTGGGGTAACCAACGAGGGGTTAGAGGCCCATCACCAATGCAATAAGGGGTTGTCAATCCCTTTACGGTCACTTACGAAAGTGAGATATGATAGAGCTGATAGTTTATATTTTTGGTATTTTTGTTTATAAGAACAGAAAGTAAAAGTGGAAAAAGTAAAGTAGATGTAGATTGATATGTTGAGAATAGACCCGGGGGCCATAGTGTTCTCTAGTGGCTTCTCTCATGAAAGCGATATTCTACGGCGGGTAAACAAATTACTGTCGAGCAATTGATAGAAAAGCGAATAATTATGAGACTATCTAAGCATGATAATTGTATATAGGCATCACGTCCGAGACAAGTAGGCCGACTCCTGCCTGCATCTACTACTATTACTCCACACATCGACCGCTATCCAGCATGCATCTAGTGTATTGAGTTCATAAGAACAGAGTAACGCCTTAAGCAAGATGACATGATGTAGAGGGATAAACTCAAGCAATATGATATAAACCCCATCTTTTTATCCTCGATGGCAACAATACAATACATGCCTTGCTGCCCCTACTGTCACTGGGAAAGGACACCGCAAGATTGAACCCAAAGCTAAGGACTTCTCCCATTGCAAGAACTATAGATTTAGTAGGCCAAACCAAACCAATAATTCGAAGAGACTTGCAAGGATATTATGAGAGCACATAAAGAGTTCAGAAAAGAACCAAATATTTCTCATAGATAATCTTGATCATAAACTCACAATTCATCGGATCTCGACAAACACACCGCAAAAAGAAATTACATAGAATAGATCTCCTCGAAGACCGAGGAGAACTTTGTATTGAGATCCAGAGAGAGAAGAAGCCATCTAGATACTAGCTATGGACCTGAAGGTCTGTGGTAAACTACTCACAACTCATGGTGAGGGCGATGATGATGATGTAGAAGCACTCCGTGATGGATCCCTGATACATCTCCAACATATCTACTTTTTCAAACCCTTTTGCCCTTGTTTTGGACTCTAACTTGCATGATATGAATGGAACTAACCCGGACTAATGCTGTTTTCAGCAGAACTGCCATGGTGTTGTTTTTGTGCAGAATAAAAAGTTCTCGGAATCGCTTGAAAATCAACGGAGAATTATTTCAGAAAATATAAAAAATATCTACAAGAAGATACTCACCAAGGGGGCCCATGGCCTGTCCTCGAGGGTGGGGGTGCGCGCCCCTGCCTCGAGGGCCCCCCGATGCTCCATCGACGTACCCGCAGGTCCTATATCTTCCGTTTTGGGGAGAAAAAAAATAAGGGAGAAGGAATTATCATGTTTCACGAGACGGAGCCGCCGCCAAGCCCTAATCTCTCTCGGGAGGGCTGATCTGGAGTCCGTTCGGGGCTCCGGAGAGTGGAGATCGTCGCCATCGTCATCATCAACCTTCCTCCATCACCAATTCCATGATGCTCACCACCGTGTGTGAGTAATTCCATCGTAGGCTTGCTAGACGGTGATGGGTTGGATGGGATCTATCATGTAATCGAGTTAGTTTTGTTAGGGTTTGATTCCTAGTATCCACTATGTTCTGAGATTGATGTTGCTATGACTTTGCTATGCTTAATGCTTATCACTAGGGCCCGTGTTCCATGATTTCAGATCTGAACCTATTATGTTTTCATGAATATATGTGTGTTCTTGATCCTATCTTGCAAGTCTATAGTCACCTACTATGTGTTATGATCCGACAACCCCGAAGTGACAATAATCAGGACCACTCCCGGTGATGACCATAGTTTGAGGAGTTCATGTATTCACTATGTGTTAATGCTTTGGTCCGATACTCTATTAAAAGGAGGCCTTAATATTCCTTAGTTTCCAATAGGACCCCGCTGCCACGGGAGGGTAGGACAAAAGATGTCATGCAAGTTCTTTTCCATAAGCATGTATGACTATATTCGGAATACATGCCTACATTGCATTGATGAACTGGAGCTAGTTCTGTGTCACCCTAGGTTATAACTTCTACATGATGAATTGCATCCGACGTAATTTCCCATCACCGATCCAATGCCTACGAGCTTTACCTATATTGCTTGTTGCTTATTTACTTTTCCGTTGCTATTATCACAAAAGCTACAAAAATACTATCGTTACTTTTATTGCTGCTATCGCCACTATCATATTACTTTGCTACTAAACTATCTTGCTGCAGATACTAAGTTTCCAGGTGTGGTTGAATTGTCAACTTGGCTACTAATACTTAAGAGTATTCTTTGGCTCCCCTTGTGTCAAATCAACAAATTTGGTTTTAATACTTTACCCTCGAAAACTGTTGCGATCCCCTACACTTGTGGGTTATCAAGACTATTTTCTGGCGCCGTTGCCGGGGAGCATAGCTCTATTCTTTTCACTTGGGATTTATATCTGTTTATCACTATGAAGAATTTGAAGGATTCAAAAACCAAGATGTTACCCTCAACTATGCGGGGAGGTAAGGAACTGCCATCTAGCTCTGCACTTGATTCTCCTTCTGTTATGAGTAAACTTGCGACACCTATTCCTGCTATTGAATCTGATATGTCGTATGTTCTTGATGACGCTACTTCTGCTATGTATGAGGAAACTATCTCTATGCCTGATACTGTGCCACTAGGTGAATTTCTAGATGAACAAATTGCTAAGGTTAGGGAGGGTGCAAATGTTGATGATATTTATGAAAGTGATGATGAAACTACTTCCAATATATATGAATTGCCTGTTGTGCCTGAGGGTTATGTTATGGATGAAGAAATTGCTAGAGACTTTCTTGCTTGCAATGATAGATATGATCTTAAGAAGTTATTAGCTAAGCTGAAAGAAAAGTCCTTGAATGCTAGAATGAAACATGACCCTGCTTTTGCTACTTCACCTATATGTGTCACTGATAAGGATTATGAATTCTCTGTTGATCCTGAGTTAATTACTTTGGTTGAATCTAATCCTTTCCATGGCTATGAGTCTGAAACTGTTGTGGCACATCTCACCATGTTGAATGATATAGCCACCCTGTTTACCAATGATGAAAAGATTCGTTACTACTATATCCTTAAGTTGTTTCCGTTCTCGTTAAAGGGTGATGCTAAGACTTGGTTTAATTCTCTTGATCCTGGTTGTGTGCGTAGTCCCCAGCATATGATGTATTACTTCTCTGCTAAATATTTTCCCGCTCATAAGAAACAAGCTGCCTTACGGGAAATATATAACTTTGTGCAAACTGAAGAAGAGAGTCTCCCACAAGCTTGGGGGAGGCTTCTCCAGTTACTTAATGCTTTGCCTGATCATCCTCTTGAGATGCATGATATACTTGATGTCTTTTATAATGGATTAACCGATGCTTCTAGAGACCACCTGGATAGTTGTGCTGGTTGTGTTTTCAGGGAAAGAACAGTGGAACAAGCTGAATTACTATTGAATAATATGCTAGCCAATGAAAACAATTGGACACTTCCTGAACCAGCCCCTAAGCCAACTCCGAAGAAAAGAGGTGTTATGTTTCTCAATCCTGAAGATATGCAAGAGGCAAAGAAATCTATGAAAGAAAAAGGTATTAAAGCTGAAGATGTTAAGAATTTACCACCTATTGAAGAAATACATGGTCTTGATAACCCGACACAGGTAGTAAAGGTAAATTCTTTTTATAGATTTGATGAAGGTGATATTCCTCGTTATAAGTCTGCTAGCCAATGCTTAGATGAGTTTGACAATTTTATTGTGAAACAAGAAAACTTCAATGCTTATGTTGGTAGACAACTACAACACAATGCTTATATGATTGAACGCTTGAGTGATTATATGTCTAGTGCTAAAAGTGAACTGAAACTTATTAGTAAACATGCTTCCATGGTCACCACTCAAGTAGAACAAGTACTTAAGGCTCAGAATGATTTCCTCAATGAATTAAATAGTAAGAATAATGACTATGATGTTAGAGTTGCAACTAGAGGTGGTAAAATGACTCAGGAACCTCTGTATCCTGAAGGCCACCCTAAGAGAATTGAGCAAGATTCTCAGAGAGCTAATTTAGATTCACCTAGTTCTTCTAGGAAGAAGAAAAGAAAAATGATAGAACTTTGCATGCTTCTAGTGAACCTTTAGCTGACAAACCTGAGAATCCCAATGATATATCTGTTTCTGATGCTGAGACACAATCTGGTAATGAACATGAACCTAGTGATAATATTAATGATGATGTTCATGTTGATGCTCAACCTAGCAATGATAATGATGTAGAGATTGAACCTGCTGTTGATCTTGATAACCCACAATCAAAGAATCAACGTTATGATAAGAGAGACTTTGTTGCTAGGAAGCACGGTAGGGAAAGAGAACCGTGGGTTGAGAAACCCATGCCTTTTCCTCCGAAACCATCCCAGAAAAAGGATGATGAGGATTTTGAGCGCTTCGCTAAAATGATTAGACCTATCTTTTTGCGTATGCGTTTGACTGATGTGCTTAAAACAAATCCTTATGCCAAGTATATGAAAGACATTATTACCAACAAAAGAAAGATACCTGAAGTAGAAATTTCCACCATGCTTGCCAATTAAACTTTTGAGGGTGGAATGCCTAAGAAATTAGGAGATCCAGGAGTACCTACTATACCTTGCTCCATTAAGAGAAACTATGTTAAAACTGCTTTGTGTGATCTTGGAGCCAGTGTTAGTGTTATGCCTCTCTCTTTATACCATAGACTTGACTTGAGTAAGTTGACACCTACTGAAATATCCTTGCAAATGGCTGATAAATCAACTGCTATACCTGTCGGTATTTGTGAGGATGTGCCTGTTGTAGTTGCAAATGTTACTATTATAACGGACTTTGTTATACTTGATATTCCCGAGGATGATAGTATGTCTATTATTCTTGGAAGACCTTTTTTGAATACTGCAGGGGCTGTTATTGATTGCAACAAAGGCAATGTCACTTTTCATGTCAATGGTAATGAGCATACGGTACACTTTCCGAGGAAACAACCTCAGGTTCATAGTATCAATTATATTGGAAAAACTTCGACTATTACTATTGGAGGTTTTGAGTTTCCTGTTCCTACTATCAAGAAGGCATATGACATACTTATTGTTGGGGACATACATATCCCCATTGAGGTAACATAGTGTTATTCGAAAATTCTCCGGTTTCATGTTACTCGGAAAGACTTTATTAACAAGACCTGATCAACCTTGTTAATGGATTCCTTTTGATGAACATGGGATAGGTGAATCTAGATGGCACAAACCTTCTGTACCCTCCTTTTACTTTCTGTTAATTATGTTAAATAAAAGAAAAATAGCATTATCTGTCTGTTTCCAGACTTATCCATGCAATAAAAAAAATATCCCGAAAATAAAAGTTCTCCAAATGCCATGAAAATGAAATATGATTTTTTCTAGAATATTTAAGAAAATATGGCACTGGACACACAGCGAGGGGAGCCAACACGTGGCCACGAGGGCACAGGGCGCGCCCCCCTGCCTCGAGGGCCCCACATGGCCCCCCTCCACTTATCCTTTCACCCATACTCTTGTTCTTCCTCCCAAAAAAATCCTCAACCAGCTCAAACCCAAGTTCTAGCTCATTTTGCTGCCATTTTCGATCTCCTTGCTCAAAGCACCATTCACCAAACTGTTTGGGAGATTGTTCCTTGGTATGTGACTCCTCCATTGGTCCAATTAGTTTATGTTCTAGTGCTTTATTTGTTGCAAATTTATGCTGCTGTGGTGACCTTGTTCTTGAGCTTTCATGTCGAATTTTCTTAGTCCCAAGTAATTCTAATGGTTGATATAGCCTCTAGGCACTAGTAGGAGTTGTTGCTATCAATCTTGTTGAGTTTGGTTAACTTTTATTTTGAGTTACTAAAAATTTCAGAAAATTTCAGAAAAATGTCTAGGAGAAACTTCCAAGGTGGTCCTTCAAGGAAGCAAGAACCGAGGCTCGCGTTCCGTGAGCCGGACGATAAACCACCGAGGGATGCTGATGTGCGGCCTTGTGAATGGCCGTCAGATGAATTTATGGGTCAAGCAGGCATCAAAGATGAATTTTACGCATATGTGCGTAACGCTGACCTCGAGGACTTCATGCAAGATAAGTGTCTGCAATACCATGGCTTAACTGATAGCTTTGTGAGAAGGTTTAAAATTTCATATTCACGTAATTCTCACACTGTCCTGTTTGACCTTTATGATAAATCTTATACCATGGACTTAGATGATTTTAATGTTGCCTGCAAGCTTCCATAGTGGGGCAGTATGAGTGATCCTCGCAAATCTGAATTTAGAGAATTCCTAGCTAGTATTACAGTGGGGGAATCCAGGGACATTACACAAGCTACCACGGGGAGCATACATTTTCCTGCTATTCATTACTTTGCTCTATTTATTGGTAGATGCATAAACGGTAAAGATGAGGCTTGTCATATGTGTGTCCCTGATCTTAGTGTTCTCAGGAGTGCTGTGCTAGGTGATAGGCAATATAATCTGGGAGCTATTGTTGCACGTAGACTACACCATAATGGTTTGCATGGTGATTTATTTGGTGGGATCTATGCTACTCGCATAGCCCGCTATCTTGGTGTGTCTATGCACACGTACGATGAACCTTTACCGCCTGCTTATTTAGACTGTAATGCTATGGCGAGTCATCGGTTTATAGAGTAGGATAATCAAACTCTCAAATATCGACTAATCTTTGACCGACAACATGCCATCCCTATTTTTCTTCCTGCCCCTACTTTGTTTAACTTTTAGGAAAAAGGAAGATACACTATAACTATGGAGGAGGCAAATGCCTATTATAACATGACAGAGGCAACCCGCCTTCGAGCTGCAGCATCTGCTGCATCTCAATACGACCCAAACTACAACTTTGGATATCCGTCAGGCCAGTACTGGCCATAGACCAACTTAGGTCAAAAGCCTAAGCTTGGGGGGGTACGTGTTTCTCACCGACTTACATTCATGTTCACACTTATTCTAGTTGTCGATGCTCACACTCTTTCACTGTACCATCCATGCTTAGTTTAAACTTCTTTTTCTTAGTCTTTTTCTTTTGTGCTAGAAAAACCCAGAAAAACAAAAAAATTAGTTGTAGCTTCTAGCTAGTTTACTTTCTTTTCTTGTAGTAGTAACCAAAAAATGAAAACCCAAAAAGATTTCCCGTTCTTCTTTTGCTTGTTGGGAGCTTTCCCGTGTAAATAGTTTCTTTTCTTTTCTTTAGAGGTTAAGAGTAGAAGACCATGATTGAAAATGCTTAGTGGCTCTCATATGCTTTGATTGTTGATTTAATCTTGAGCCATATTACCTTGTCTTCTCTCTTGTATTAAATGTCTGCAGATTCCAGCTTAGTCCAATGCACGTGCACTATTATTATTTTCCACACCGTTCGGTCGTGCGAGTGAAAGGCAATAAGGATGATATATGATGAACTAATTGAGATAAGAAAAGCTGGTATGAACTCGACCTCTCTTGTTTTTGTAAATATGATTGCTTATCGTTCTTGATTTAGGTTGTTATGAATGAAACATGTTTGCAATGACAATTAGAGATCATAGCTGCTTATGCCATGCTTAATTAACTGAGAGTTTATAATGGTCTATCTTGCGTGCCAACATGATATTAAAATGGTTGTGATGTGGTATGATGGGTGGTATCCTCCTCCGAACGATTTAAGTGACTTGACTTGGCACATGTTCACGCATGTAGTTGAAACAAATCAACATAGCCTTCACGATATTTATGTTCATGGTGATTTATATCCTGCTCGTGCTTGCATTCATTGTTGATTAATTTTAATGCATGTTCATGACCGTTGTTGCTCTCTAGCTGGTCGCTTCCCAGTCTCTTTCTAGCCTTCACCTGTACTAAGTGGAAATACTGCTTGTGCATCCACTTCCATAAACCTCAAAGTTATTCCACATGAGTCCACTATACCTTCCTATATGCGGTATTTACCTGCCGTTCCAAGTAAATTTGTATGTGCCAAACTCTAAACCTTCAAATGATATTCTGTTTTGTATGCTCGAACAGCTCATGTATCAACTAGGGATGTCTATATCTTCCATGCTAGGTGGGTTATTCTCACGATGAGTGGACTCCGCTCATCATTCATGAGAAAATGGCTAGTAATCGGGATGCCCAGTCCCATGCTCAAAATCATAATAATTAAACAAAACTCCCCCAGGGCTGTTGTTGGTTTGGACGGTACCCGTTGTTTCGGGCTAGCCGTGGAGTGTGCTTGTTCGTGGTTGGGGGAGTATAAACTTTACCATTCTGTTTGGGAACCGCCTATAATGTGCGTAGCATGGCAGATATCGAGATTCTTGGTTGTTATGTTGACAATGAAAGTATACCGCTCAAAATATTATTCAATCTCTATTTAAAAATCGAGCTCTGGCACCTCTACAAATCCATGCTTCCCTCTGCAAAGGGCCTATCTATTTACTTTTATGCAGAGTCATCATCCTCTTATCAAAGAGCACCAGTAGCAGAGCACCTCTGTCGTTGCATGTATTACTATTAATTTGCATTGAGTATGATCATGACTGGATATCTTTTACCATGAATTACAATGTCTAGTCAGTCCTTGATCTTTAAAGGTGCTCTGCACTTATGTTTTGCGGTCTCAGAAAGGGCTAGCGAGATACCATCTTGTTATATCATATCATGATTGTTTTGAGAAAGTGTTGCCTTCCGAGGTTTATTATTATTGCTCGCTAGTTGATTATGCCATTGATGTAAGTAGTCTTGAGACCTGAAAGTTATTGTGAATGTGGTTAGTTCATGATCTTGTTGAAAACCTGAATGCTAGCTTACATATTTACAACAACAAGAGCAAACAGAGTTTGTCAAAGTTTTTCTTTATCACTTTCAGTTTATCAACTTAATTGCTTGAGGACAAGCAAAGGTTTAAGCTTGGGGGAGTTGATACGTCTCCAACGTATCTACCTTTCCAAACCCTTTTGCCCTTGTTTTGGACTCTAACTTGCATGATTTGAATGGAACTAACCCGGGCTGACGCTGTTTTCAGCAGAACTGCCATGGTGTTGTTTTTGTGCAGAATAAAAAGTTCTCGGAATCGCCTGAAAATCAACGGAGAATTATTTCAGAAAATATAAAAAAATATCTGCAAGAAGACACTGACCGGGGGTCCACAGCCTGTCCTCGAGGGTGGGGGGTGCGCCCCTTCCCAGGGCGCGCCCCCAGTCTCGAGGGGCCCTCGATGCTCCACCGATGTACCCCTAGGTCCTATATCTTCCATTTCGGGGAGAAAAAAATAAGGGAGAAGGAATTATCGTGTTTCACGAGACGGAGCCGCCGCCAAGCCCTAATCTCTCTCGGGAGGGCTGATCTGGAGTCCGTTCGGCGCTCTAGAGAGTGGAGATCATCGCCATCGTCATCATCAACCTTACTCCATCACCAATTCCATGATGCTCACTGCCGTGTGTGAGTAATTCCATCGTAGGCTTGCTGGACGGTGATGGGTTGGATGGGATCTATCATGTAATCGAGTTAGTTTTGTTAGGGTTTGATCCCTAGTATATACTATGTTTTGAGATTGATGTTGCTATGACTTGGTATGCTTAATGCTTGTCACTAGGGCCCGGGTGCCATGATTTCAGATCTGAACCTATTATGTTTTCATGAATATATGTGTGTTCTTGATCCTATCTTGCAAGTCTATAGTCACCTACTATGTGTTATGATCCGGCAACCCCGAAGTGACAATAATTGGGACCACTCCCGGTGATGACCATAGTTTGAGGAGTTAATGTATTCACTATGTGTTAATGCTTTGGTCCGGTACTCTATTAAAAGGAGGCCTTAATATCCCTTAGTTTCCAATTGGACCCCGCTGCCACGGGAGGGTAGGACAAAAGATGTCATGCAAGTTCTTTTCCATAAGCACGTATGACTATATTCGGAATACATGCCTACATTGCATTGATGAACTGGAGCTAGTTCTGTGTCACCCTAGGTTATAACTTCTAAATGATGAATTGCATCCGACGTAATTTCCCATCACCGATCCAATGCCTACGAGCTTTACCTATATTGCTAGTTTCTTATTTACTTTTGCGTTGCTATTATCACAAAAACTACAAAAATACTATCGTTACTTTTATTGCTGCTATCGCCACTATCATATTACTTTGCTACTAAACTATCTTGCTGCAGATACTAAGTTTCCAGGTGTGGTTGAATTGACAACTCAGTTGCTAATACTTAAGAGTATTCTTTGGCTCCCCTTGTGTCGAATCAACAAATTTGGGTTTAATACTTTACCCTCGAAAATTGTTGCGATCCCCTACACTTGTGGGTTATCAATCCCCCCTCTGGCGGAGCTCCGGAATAGGCTCCAAGATGGGATCACACGGGAACAGAAGGTTACGGCGGTGTAACTAGGGTTTTCTCTCCTCTTTTGATGATTTCGGGGTACGTAGGCTTATATAGGAGGAAGGAGGACACCGGTGGTGTAACATCCCAAATTTTCAATTTGGAATGTTTTACAATTATTAGCTAAGCATCTATGCATTTTTTTTATTTGAGTGTCATTTGGAAATTTCAGAGGCATTTGAATTTTATCTGACTTTGAATTCTACCTGGCAATTGAAATTTATTTCAAAAAATCCCTCACGAGATACTTGTTCAAAAGTATGAGAGGAGCGAACATGACACTCCAAAAAGTGAGAAGAAAACAATGCCGAAAGTTTTGAATTCAAATTTGAGTTTCATTTTGATTTTTAGAAAAAAATGTTTTTTATAAAGTTTTTATTTAGCCTCTGAAAAATAGTTCATCTTATAGGATTTATTTTTCTGAATGATTTGATATATATATATATATATCCTATATAAAAATATTTTTAATTTATCTCTTATTTTTTTTGCCTGTGTTTAATTATAAAAAAAACGGGCCGCCAGCAAGGCCATGGCCCAAACGCCGATCGCCTAGCCAGCCAGCGAGCGAGGCCACCAGCAGCGCCCACATGCTTAAAAAAAAAAAGAAGGCGAGCGCCCCACGCCTGATCCCTCGCTCGCTCGCTCTCCCTCTCCCTCATGTAACGTTCTCTCTCTGCCCCTGACACTTGGACCCCACCCCACCTCTTCTTCTCCTTCGCACGAACAGACAACAGAAACATACGCGTACAATTGCTCCCGAAGCTCTTTCGTTTCCAATTCCTGGAAATCAATTTTCCAACCCGTTTCACGTCCAAGGAAGATGTCCTATAAATAGCCACGACCCTCCTCGACCGATTCAGACGAAAATCCCTCGCCAAGTCCACCCCTACAACACGTACTCGACGTTCCAATCTCGCAGCAGAAGCTCCAGTTCATCGCCGGATTACGACGTTGGTGAGCCGTTCCGAGCCCTATCCTTTTGGGTTCCGACTTCTCTTGATCCCTATCATCGTTTTGACAAGGTTTTGGGATCCCTCTCCATCTACAGCCACTGCACCAACCTCCTTGTCTTCACCAGAGCACCCAGAGCACCAAGCTTCGCCGCTTCGTTCTGTCGCCGTTCGTTGACGCCGACCATCTTCGACTCCACCAACGGACGAGCCACTCTCCATCGCATCTCCTAGACATCTCCGCCTCCACCCACGATCGCCGGAGCCGCCGCCTCGCCGGAGCCCGAGCGCCTCTCCACACTTTTTCTTCTTAACCTGAACGTACATCATGTTCCTTTAGTTAAAAAAAACGTTTTGGTCTTTTTTTGATCGGTTTTCTTCAGTTGATCGAACCGGCCTTCGGTTCTGTTTTATTTATTTTTTTCTTTTAGCCGTAGCAAACACCTCAGCCAATCAGAGATCGCCACATGGCATCTGATTGAATCTCTTTTCTTCTCTTTTTTCAGTAATTTTTCTAATCTCAGATTCTATAACAAATCTTGTTTCTAGTATATCTTTTAGTCTATAGATCCGATTTAGTTGATTCTTTTTCCTACGGGTTCGTAGAAATATCCTCTATCCAGAGAACCTAACGAAATATATTTTTGAAAATTTTAAAAATTTGAATTCAAGCAGATCTGAATTCAAACTTCGTTAGGCCATAACTTGAGTTTCGTAACTCCGTTTTGGGTGATTCTTTTTGCAAATCGAAGCTTGTGACATGTACCTTCTGTTAAAACCAAAACCATTTATTTTTGTTGCTGTGAAAATTATATTCTGTACAGAAACTTTATTTTTGTCTTTTTGGAGTTTTTCGAAGTCTTTTTATTCGTTTTCTTTTTTATTCTTTGCTTGTATGCTTATGTATGTTATTGCTTGCTTACGCTAGATCATCCGGAGTGCGAAGTTTGCTACTACGAATCTTTTGAGTTCAACGAACGTCAGCAAGGCAAGTTCACACTTTGATCATAATTTTCAATACCCAATTTTTACTATGCATTAGTTTCACCCTCAAAGATTGCATGAGTAGGATTGGGAACATGTGGTTATGCTTTGTAGTTTATGTGGTAGGAACCTATGACCTTTTATCACCCCGGGAATATTCGTTATGTCATATATTGCTTAGCCATGCTCGTAGACGGGGATTGGTATGTGTGATACATGCAAGTTGCGAGAGATAATAATTTTGAGACAACATAAGGTGGCAACTTTAATACACATCTGGGTGGATTGTTTGGGGCACCTGAAGAAAGCAGTGCTTGCCCAAGGGGAATCCCGGCGTACCCGTGAGATTACCCTAGGTCCGCCACCCAGGCTCAAAGGGATCATAAGATATTTCATGCCTAGAAACTTCCGTGTGCAGCCACAAGCCATTATGGGCTCTGGCATAGTTGAGTAAGTTGTGTGACCTCTTTCCGTGGTAGACTAGCTGATGTAGGGGAAAGTAGGTGTACCAGTCTACCCAGGGTTTGGAGGAAATACTTCAGAAAGACTATGTCTCGATCTTCCGATCATGGAGGTGGTCGAGTCTTGTGGGGAAAAGTGCGCAAACCTCTGCAGAGTGTACAAACTAGTCATGATTAGCCGTGTCCCCGGTTATGGACAACTTGAGTATCTAGAAGTGAATTATTGGTTGATCTCATCACTCTTTTTAATGAAATCATTGGGTTACTAATAACTTGGAAATTTTGGGATTGAGTTGGAGGAACCTTCTCAATAATGGCATTTTAATTTTGTAGTAAATAAAAATTTATTCCTTTGTTGTAGGGTAAAATTGGCTTTATGCAGACATTAAACTTAGAGCCTCCACCAGCTAAATTTGCATATAGAGATAGTCTTTTTCTTTATTATTATTTCTATGGTGTGACATTGCCAGCATATTCCATGTGCTGACCTACACGGCTGCAACGTCTCATGTTGCAGAGTTTTCCGACGAGGAGTAAAGATGCGATAGGTCGTTGTGCTGCACTCAGTTTGCCGTGGAGTTGACGGACTCATTTTACTTTTGATGCTTCCGCAGTTATTTTATCCAGATGGCCTTTGGCCATATTATTGTAATAAATACTCTTTTGAGGACCTCGATGTAATAAAGTGTGTGATTGAACTCTGTTATAATTCATCGAGTACTGTGTGTGTCAGCATACCGATCTAGGGATGACACTTAAGCACAGAGACTTCGATCCATTTGGGTCGGGTCGCTACAAGATGGTATCAGAGCACACGCTGACTGTAGGACGCGACCACTAGGAAATGGAAAACCATAGGAATATAACTCTATTTTACCACTTCCTTATATATCCGTTGGTCTGTACTCTTTTCTATTCATTTCTATCTCTTCTCTACTTCAATTCAATAGTTGTTGAACCCCATGACCAAGTTGCTCAGCTGATGAGACCAAGACCCATGAAGTCATCATTGACGAAGAAGAAGAAGTAGAGTTGACTTTGATTTGAGAAGATTTAGTTCAGACCACCACAACCAAATGTAGTCCAACGAATGATTGCGGTAGTATGAAGAGATCATATCTCTTGTGGATATGACCTTACCTGTAGGTTTTGCTTTGTGGTGTGATTTGTGTGAATTGCTTGATTTGAAGTTTTATTGCTATCATAAGCATATGGGTAGTGATTTCTCTCATTAGGCCCTTATTCTATTCTAATTTCTCATCCACTCTAAACCTAACAGATGCCTCCGAGACGTGACCCAGAATTTCCGCCGGAACTTACCCAGTTGATCCAGAACCAGAATGCCCTCATGCAGCTACTCATCCAGAATCAGAACCAGAATAACAACAACAACCCAACGCCGCCACCCCCGGTCGACAACCTTACCCGTTTCCTGAGGTTGAACCCACCCGTGTTCTCCAGCAGTACGGAGCCGATTGTCGCAGATGACTGGCTTCGCAAGATCGGAAGGGAGCTGACCACCGCAGGATGTACTGACGCAGAGAAGGTGCGCTTTGCCGCACATCAACTGGATGGACCAGCAGCTTCGTGGTGGGAGAATTACACCACCACATTCCCCATAGCAAATGTGACTTGGGATCAGTTCCAACAGGCGTTTCGTACTGCACATGTTTCAGCCGGAGCTATGAGTCTGAAGAAGCATGAGTTCCGCAACTTACGCCAGGATAATCGTTCTGTTGGTGATTATGTGGAGGAATTCAGCAAGTTATCCAGGTATGCTCCCGGAGACGTGGCTGATGATGCCGCTAAGCAGGAGAAATTTCTTGAGGGACTAAATGATGATCTGGGACTTTAGTTGACTGTGGCTACCTTTAACAATTATCAAGAGTTGGTTGACAAGGCTCTCATTCTGGAAGGCAAGCAGCAGCAGGTGGAAAACCGCAAGAGGAAGTACGGACAGGGAAAGTACAACTCTGGAGTTCAGCAGAAGCCCCGCTATACCCCGTACTCGGGAAATAATGGATCGGGATCTGGCAAGTATGATGGACACACTCACCATAATCATTGAGGACATTCACATCATGGAGGGAATGGACACAACCATAGCCATAGGAATGGCAATGGAAACGGAGGAAACAACAATCAGCATCACTCCAACCCCGCTACACCGGCAAAGAAGGATCTGAGCCACATTACCTGTTTCAAGTGCGGAAAGACCGGACACTACGCCACCGAATGTCCCGAGGCGAAGAACGGGAATGGCAATGGAAGCTCTGGAAAGAAGCCAAATCCTTTTACCAGAGGTCAGGTGAACCATGTCAATGTGGAGGAAGTTTATGAACAGCCTGACGCCGTTGTTGGTAAGTTCTTGATTAATTCATTTACAGCCCTTGTTCTTTTTGACACTGGTGCATCGCATTCATTCATATCAAGGGGGTTTGTGGATAAGTTTAAGTTGCCGACCGTAGCCCTTAAAACACCAATGTTAGTGAGTTCCCCAGGAGCAGAGAACATGGCTAGTCGGGGATGTTTTCAGTTGCCCATGACCGTAGGGAGACACGTTTTTCCCACAGACCTCATCATCCTAGAATCACAAGGATTGGACGTAATTCTAGGCATGGACTGGCTATCCAAGTATGAAGGGAATATTGATTGTGCTAGTAAGTCGATTCTTCTCACCACCCCAGAGGGGAAACGGATCAAGTATGTGTCGAGGCATACACCAAGGAGGATTCAAGTGAATTCTCTTTCGGGAGTTGTTCAGGAAGAAGTACCAGTTGTGAAGGATTATCCCGATGTTTTTCCGGAGGAACTACCAGGCATGCCACCGGATCGGGACATAGAGTTTTTGATTGAATTGTTACCAGGCACTGGACCAATATCCAAGAGACCGTACCGGATGCCCGCAAATGACCTGGAGGAAATTAAGAAGCAGATTAAGGAATTATTGGAGAAAGGTTATATTTGACCGAGTTCATCACCTTGGGGAGCCCCAGTGCTTCTAGTTGAGAAGAAGGATGGATCCTTGAGAATGGTTGTGGATTACCGTGCGTTGAATGAGGTGACGATCAAGAACAAGTACCCTCAGCCGATGATCAATGATTTGTTTGACCAGCTACAAGGAGCAAAAGTTTTCTCAAAAATCGATCTTCGATCTGGATATCACCCGCTGAAGATTCGAGAACAGGATATACCCAAGACAGCCTTTACCACGAGATATGGGCTTTATGAGTATACAGTCATGTCTTTTGGTTTGACTAATGCTCCTGCCTATTTTATGAATATGATGAATAAGGTATTCATGGAGTTCTTGGATAAGTTTGTTGTGGTATTCATTGATGATATATTGATTTACTCAAAGAATGAAGAAGAACACAAGGAACATTTGCGCGTGGTTCTTGAGAAGCTCAGGGAACATCAGTTATATGCAAAGTTCAGCAAGTGTGAATTCTGGTTGAAGAAAGTTGGATTTCTCGGACATGTTATATCAGGGGAAGGAATAGCAGTGGATCCTTCGAAAGTTGAAGCCGTCACCGAATGGAAGGCACCCACCTCAGTCGGAGAGATTCACAGTTTCCTTGGACTTGCAGGATATTACCGAAGATTTATTGAGAATTTCTCCAAGATCGCAAAGCCCATGACAGAGTTATTGAAGAAAGACACCAAGTTCAATTGGACCGAGGAATGTGAGGCCAGTTTTCAGGAGTTGAAGAAACGTTTGGTCACAGCCCCAGTACTAATTCTTCCGAATATACGCAAGGATTTTCAGGTATATTGCGACGCTTCTCGTCAGGGACTTGGAGGTGTTCTTATGCAAGAAGGAAGAGTTGTTTCATATGCCTCACGTCAACTTCGACCCCATGAGCGGAATTATGCCACACATGATTTGGAGTTAGCAGCCGTAGTGCATGCGCTCAAGACCTGGAGGCATTTTCTTATTGGAAATCATTGTGATGTTTACACGGATCACAAGAGTTTGAAATACATCTTCACGCAAAAGGAGTTGAACCTCAGGCAGAGAAGATGGTTGGAGCTCATAAAAGATTATGACATGAAATTGCACTATCACCCAGGAAAGGCCAATGTTGTGGCGGATGCATTGAGCCGCAAGAGTTATGTCAATACCCTCACAGCAGGAGGATTACCTCAAGAGTTAATTGATGATCTCAGATATCTCCGATTGGAGATAGTACCACGAGGTTTTGTTACCACAATGGAAATTCAATCCACCTTGTTGGGAAAGATTCGAGAAGCCCAGAAGTTAGACAAAGGTATTGCGGAAATAAAGGAAAGGATGAACCAAGGAAAGGCAGAAGGATTTCGTGAGGATGAGCATGGAACCTTATGGTTTGAGCAGCGTATTTATGTGCCAAATGACACAGAGATCAGGAAGTTGATTCTTCAGGAGGCTCATGATTCGCCTTATTCGATACACCCAGGAAACACCAAGATGTATTTGGACTTGAAGGAAAGTTTCTGGTGGACAGGTATGAAAAAGGATATTGCCGAGTATGTCGCAGTGTGTGATGTATGTCAAAGGGTTAAGGCAGAGCACCAGAAACCAGCAGGATTACTTCAGCCTTTGCCGATACCGGATTGGAAGTGGGACAAGCTTGGCATGGACTTCATTACAGGATTACCCAGGACCAGATCAGGCTATGATTCTATTTGGGTAGTAGTTGATCGCTTGACCAAGGTAGCTCACTTCATCCCCGTGAAAACCACATATACAAGTGCTAAGTTGGCCAAGATATATATGACCAGGATCGTATGTCTGCATGGAGTTCCGAGGACCATCGTATCAGATAGAGGAACACAATTTACCTCAAAGTTTTGGCATCAGTTACACGAAACTTTGGGTACCAGGCTAGAGTTCAGTACAGCCTTTCATCCGCAGACAGATGGGCAGACCGAGAGAGTCAATCAGATTCTGGAGGACATGTTGAGAGCTTGTGCGCTAGATTATGGATCTAGTTGGGATGATAATTTGCCATACGTAGAATTCTCATATAACAACAACTATCAGGCTAGTTTGTAGATGGCCCCTTTCGAAGCTTTGTACGGAAGGAGGTGCAGGACACCATTAATGTGGGATGAAGTTGGAGACCGTAAATTATTCGGACCAGATTTAATTAAAGATTCGGAGGAGAAAGTCAAGTTGATCAGTGACAGACTTAAGATAGCCCAATCCAGACAGAAGAGTTATGCCGATACTAAACGCAAGGAAGTAACTTATGAAGTCGGAGATAGAGCATATCTTCGTGTGTCTCCACTTCGAGGAGTTAAACGGTTTGGAGTTAAAGGCAAACTAGCACCACGATTTGTGGGGCCATACAGAATTTTGGAACGCATGGGTGAAGTTGCCTACAAGTTGGTGTTGGGGAACATAGTATTTTAAAATTTTCCTATGATCACGCAAGATCTATCTACCAGATGCATAGCAATGAGAGGGAAGAGTGTGTCTACGTACCCTCGTAGACCGGGAGCGGAAGCGTCAAGTGACGCGGTTGATGTTGTCGAACTTCTTCGCGATCCAACCGATCAAGCACCGAACGTACGGCACCTCCGCGTTCAGCACACGTTCAGCTTGATGACGTCCCACGAGCTCTTGATCCAGTTGAGCTTCACGGGAGAGTTTCGTCAGCACGACGGCGTGGTGACGGATATGATGTATTCACCGGCGCAGGGCTTCGCCTAAGCACCGCGACGGTATGACCGAGGTGTGTTTCTGTGGAGGGGGGCACCGCACACGGCTGGAACAATTCAACTTGTGTGTCTTTGGGTGCCCCCCTGCCCCCGTATATAAAGGATCAAGGGGGAGGCCGACCGGCCCTTGTTTGGTGCGGCTAGGGGTGCAATCCTACTAGGAATAGGATTGCAATCCTATTCCTAGTAGGAACCACCAAAGAAGGAAGAGAGGGAAAGGAAAAGAGGGAGAGGTGGCGCCCCCCCAATCCTAGTCCAACTAGGAACCCTAGGTGGGGCGCCGGCCAGCCCTATGGGCTGCCTCTCTCTTTTCCATAAGGCCCACTATGGACCATCCCCCTTCGTAGGGGGTTCCGGTAACCCCCTCCGGCAATCCCGTTAAATCCGAAACTTTTCCGGAACACTTCCGGTGTCCGAATATAGTCGTCCAATATATCAATCTTTATGTCTCGGACATTCCGAGACTCCTCGTCATGTCCGTGATCTCATCCGGGACTCCGAACTACCTTCGGTACATCAAAAATCATAAACTCATAATACCGATCATCATCAAACGTTAAGCGTGCAGACCCTACGGGTTCGAGAACTATGTAGACATTACCGAGACTCATCTCCGGTCAATAACCAATAGCGGAACTTGGATGTTCATATTGGCTCCTACATATTCTACGAAGATCTTTTATCGGTCAGAACCGCATAACAACATACGTTGTTCCTTTTGTCAACGGTATGTTACTTGCCCGAGATTTGATCGTCGGTATCTCTATACCTAGTTCAATCTCGTTACCGGCAAGTCTCTTTACTCGTTCCATAACACATCATCTCGTGACTAACTCATTAGTCTTTTGCTTGCAAGGCTTATTGCGATGTGTGTTACCGAGAGGGCCCAGAGATACCTCTCCGACACTCGGAGTGACAAATCCTAATCTTGATCTATGCCAACACCACGAATACTTTCGGAGACACCTGTAGAGCATCTTTATGATCACCCAGTTACGTTGTGACGTTTGATAGCACACAAGGTGTTCCTACGGTATTCGGGAGTTGCATAATCTCATAATCATAGGAACATGTATAAGTCATGAAGAAAGCAATAGCAGTAAAACTAAACGATCATAGTGCTACGCTAACGGATGGGTCTTGTCCATCACATCATTCTCCTAATGATGTGATCCCGTTGATCAAATGACAACTCATGTCTATGGCTAGGAAACATAACCATCTTTGATCAATGAGCTAGTCTAGTAGAGGCATACTAGGGACATACTGTTTTGTCTATGTATCCACACATGTACTAAGTTTCCGGTTAATACAATTCTAGCATGAATAATAAACATTTATCATGATATAAGGAAATATAAATAACAACTTTATTATTGCCTCTAGGGCATATTTCCTTCAGTCTCCCACTTGCACTAGAGTCAATAATCTAGTTCACATCGCCATGTGATTTAATACCGATAGTTCACATCGTTATGTGAATAACACCCATAGTTCACATCACCATGTGACCAACACCCAAAGGGTTTACTAGAGTCAATAATCTAGTTCACATTGCTATGTGATTAATACCCAAGAGTAATAAGGTGTGATCATGTTTTGCTTGTGAGAGAAGTTTAGTCAACGGGTCTGTCACCTTCAGATCCGTATGTATTTCGCAAATTTCTATGTCTACAATGCTCTGCATAGAGCTACTCTAGCTAATTGCTCCCACTTTCAATACGCATCCAGATTGATACTCAGAGTCATCTGGATTTAGTGTCAAAGCTTGCATCGGCGTAACCCTTTACGACGAACTCTTTATCACCTCCATAATCGAGAAACATTTCCTTAGTCATCCAGTTACTAAGGATAATTTTGACCGCTGTACAGTGATCTACTCCTGGATCACTATTGTACCCCCTTGACAAACTCATGGCAAGGTACACAACATTTTTGGTACACAGCATGGCATACTTTATAGAACCTATGGCTGAGGCATAGGGAATGACTCTCATTCTCTCTATATTTTTCTGCCATGGTCTGGCTTTGAGTCTTACTCAACTTCACACCTTACAAGTCAGGAAAGAACTCCTTCTTTGACTGATCCATTTTGAACTACTTCAAAATCTTATCAAGGTATGTACTCATCGAAAGTCTTATCAAGCGTCTTGATCTATCTTTATAGATCTTGATGCCCAATATGTAAGCAGCTTCACCAAGGTCTTTCTTTGAAAAACTCCTTTCAAACACTCCTTTATGCTTTCCAGAAAATTCTACATCATTTCCGATCGACAATATGTCATTCACATATACTTATCAGAAAGGTTGTAGTGCTCCCACTCACTTCTTGTAAATACAGGCTTCACCGCAAGTCTGTATAAATCTATATGCTTTGATCAACTTATCAAAGCGTATATTCCAACTCCGAGATGCTTGCACCAGTCCATAGAAGGATCGCTGGAGCTTGCACATTTTGTTAGCACCTTTAGGATTGACAAAACCTTCTGGTTGCATCATATACAATTCTTCTTTAATAAATCCATTAAAGAACGCAATTTCGTTATCCATTTGCCAGATTTCATAAAATGCGGCAATTGCTAACATGATTCGGACAGACTTAAGCATCGCTACCGGTGAGAAAGTCTCATCGTAGTCAACTCCTTGAACTTGTCGAAACCCTTTCGCAACAAGTTGAGCTTTGTAAACAGTAACATTACCGTCTGCGTCGGTCTTCCTCTTGAAGATCCATTTATTTTCGATGGCCTGCCGATCATCGGGCAAGTCAACCAAAGTCCACACTTTGTTCTCATACATGGATCCCATCTCAGATTTCATGGCCTCAAGCCATTTTGCGGTATCTGGGCTCATCATCGCTTCCTCATAGTTCGTAGGTTCATCATGGTCTAGTAACATGATTTCCAGAACTGGGTTGCCGTACCACTCTGGTGCGGAACGTACTCTGGTTGATCTACGACGTTCAGCAGAAACTTGATCCGAAGTTTCATGATCATCATCATTAACTTCCTCACTGATTGGTGTAGGAATCACTGGAACTAGTTTCTGTGATGTTCCACTCTCCAATTCGGGAGAAGGTACAATTACCTCATCAAGTTCTACTTTCCTCCCACTCACTTCTTTCGAGAGAAACTCCTTCTCTAGAAAGGATCCACTCTTAGCAACAAAGACCTTGCCTTCGGATCTGTGATAGAAGGTGTACCCAATAGTTTCTTTTGGGTATCCTATGAAGATTTACTTCTCCGATTTGGGTTCGAGCTTATCATGTTGAAACTTTTTCACATAAGCATCACAGTCCCAAACTTAAAGAAATGACAGCTTAGGTTTCTCATCAAACCACAGTTCATACGGTGTCATCTCCACGGATTTAGATGGTGCCCTATTTAACGTGAATATAGCTGTCTCTAATGCATAACCCCAAAAGCAATAGTGGTAGATCGGTAAGAGACATCATCGATCGCACCATATCTAATAAAGTACGGTTATGACGTTCGGACACACCATTACACTATGGTGTTCCAGGTGGCGTGAGTAGTGAAACTATTTCACATTGTTTTTACTGAAGGCCAAACTCGCTAACTCAAATATTTTACCTCTACGATCATATCGTAGAAACTCTTATTTTCTGTTACGATGATTCTCCACTTCACTCTGAAATTCTTTGAACTTTTCAAATGTTTCAGACTTGTGCTTCATTAAGTAGATATACCCATATCTGCTCAAATCATCAGTGAAGGTCTGAAAATAACGATACCCGCCGCGAGCTTCAACTTTATTGGTCCGCATACATCAGTATGTATGATTTCCAACAACTCTGTTGCTCGCTCCACAGTTCCGGAGAACGGAGTTTTAGTCATCTTTCCCGTGAGGCATGGTTCGCAAGCATCAAGTGATTCATAATCAAGTGATTCCAAAAGTCCATCACTATGGAGTTTCTTCATGTGCTTTACACCATTATGACCTAAACGGCAGTGCCACAAATAAGTTGCACTATCATTATTAACCTTGCATCTTTTGGCTTCAATATTATGAATATGTGTATCACCACGATCGAGATCCAACAAACTATTTTCATTGGGTGTATGACCATCGAAGGTTTTATTCATGTAAACAGAATAACAATTATTCTATGACTTTAAATGAATAACCGTATTGCAACAAATATGATCAAATCATATTCATGCTCAACGCAAATGCCAAATAACATTTATTTAGGTTTTACACTAATCCCGAAAGTATAGGGAGTGTGCGATGATGATCATATCAATCTTGGAACCACTTCCAACACACATCATCACTTCACCTTTAACTAGTCTCTGTTCATTCTGCAATTCTCGTTTCGAGTTACTAATTTTAGCAACTGAACCGGTATCAAATACCCAGGGGTTGCTATGAACACTAGTAAAGTACACATCAATAATCTGTATATCAAAATATACCTTTGTTCACTTTGCCATCCTTCTTATCCGCCAAGTATCTAGGGCAGTTCCACTTCCAGTGACCATTTCCTTTGCAGTAGAAGCACTTAGTTTCAGGCTTGATTTTAGCTTTGGGTTTCTTCATGGGAGTGACAACTTGCTTGTCATTCTTCTTGAAGTTCCCCTTCTATCCCTTCGCCCTTTACTTGAAACAAGTGGTCTTGTTAACCATCAACACTTGATGCTCTTTCTTGATTTCTACCTTCGCCGATTTTAGCATCGCGAAGAGCTCGGGAATTACTTTCGTCATCCCTTGCATATTATAGTTCATCACGAAGTTCTACTAACTTGGTGATAGTGACTAGAGAACTTTGTCAATTACTATCTTATCTGGAATATTAACTCCCACTTGATTCAAGCAATTGTAGTACCCAGACAATCTGAGCACATGCTCACTGGTTGAGCTATTCTCCTCCATCTTGTAGGCAAAGTACTGTCAGAGGTCTCATACCTCTCGACACGGGCATGAGTATGAAATACTAATTTCAACTCTTGGAACATCTCATATGCTCCGTGTCGTTTCAAAACGTTTTTGAAGTCCCGGTTATAAGCCGTAAAGCATGGTGCACTAAACTATCAAGTAGTCATCATATCGAGCTTTTGTGAAAACGTTCATAACGTTTGCATCTGCTCCTGCAATAGGTCTGTCACCTAGTGGTGCATCAAGGACATAATTCTTCTGTGCAGCAATGAGGATAATCCTCAGATCACGGAACAATTCCGCATCATTGCTACTAACATCTTTCAACTTAGTTTTCTCTAGGAACATATAAAAAAATAAACGGGGAGCAACATCGCGAGCTATTGATCTACAACATAGATATGCTAATACTACCAGGACTAAGTTCATGATAAATTAAAGTTCAAGTTAATCATATTACTTAAGAACTCCCACTTAGATAGACATCCCTCTAGTCATCTAAATGATCACGCGATCCAAATCAACTAAACCATGTCCGATCATCACGTGAGATGGAGTAGTTTCAATGGTGAACATCTTATGTTGATCATATCTACTATATGATTCACGCTCGACCTTTCGGTCTCCAGTGTTCCGAGGCCATATCTGCATATGCTAGGCTAGTCAAGTTTAACCCGAGTATTCTGCGTGTGCAAAACTGGCTTACACCCGTTGTATTTGAACGTAGAGCTTATCACACCCGATCATCACGTGGTGTCTCGGCACGACGAACTTTCGCAACGGTGCATATTCAGGGAGAACACTTATACCTTGAAATTTAGTAAGGGATCATCTTATAATGCTACCATCGTTCTAAGCAAAATAAGAAGCATAATAAGATAAACATCACATGCAATCAAAATATGTGACATGATATGGCCATCATCATGTTGTGCTTTTGATCTCCATCTCCAAAGCACCGTCATGATCACCTTCGTCACCGGCGTGACACCTTGATCTCCATCGTAATATCGTTGTCGTCTCGCCAACTATTGCTTCTACGACTATCGCTACCGCTTAGTGATAAAGTAAAGCAATTACATGGCGATTGTGTTTCATACAATAAAGCGACAACCATATGGCTCTTGCCAGTTGCCGATAACTTTACAAAATATGATCATCTCATACAAAACCATATAACTCATCATGTCTTGACCATATCACATCACAACATGCCCTGCAAAAACAAGTTAGACGTCCTCTACTTTGTTGTTGCATGTTTTACGTGGCTGCTACGGGCTTAGCAAGAACCGTTCTTACCTACGCATACAAAACCACAACGATGTTTCGTCAAGTATGTGCTGTTTTAACCTTCACAAGGACCGGGCGTAGCCGCACTTGATTCAGCTAAAGTGAGAGAGACAGACACCCGCCAGTCACCTTTAAGCAACGAGTGCTCGTAACGGTGAGACCAGTCTCGCGTAAGCGTACGCGTAATGTCGGTCCGGGCCGCTTCATCTCACAATACCGCCGAAGCAAAGTATGACATGCTGGTAAGCAGTATGACTAGTATCGCCCACAACTCATTGTGTTCTACTCGTGCATATCATCTACGCATAGACCTGGCTCATGATGCCACTGTTGGGGAACGTAGTATTTTAAAATTTTCCTACGTTCACGCAAGATCTATCTACCAGATGCATAGCAACGAGACGGAAGAGTGTGTCTACGTACCCTCATAGACCGGGAGCGGAAGCGTCAAGTGACGCGGTTGATGTTGTCGAACTTCTTCGCGATCCAACCGATCAAGCACCGAACATACGGCACCTCCGCGTTCAGCACACGTTCAGCTTGATGACGTCCCACGAGCTCTTGATCCAGTTGAGCTTCACGGGAGAGTTTCGTCAGCACGACGGCGTGGTGACGGATATGATGTATTCACCGGCGTAGGGCTTCGCCTAAGCACCGCGACGGTATGACCGAGGTGTGTTTCTGTGGAGGGGGGCACTGCACACGGCTGGAACAATTCAACTTGTGTGTCTTTGGGTGCCCCCCTGCCCCCGTATATAAAGGAGCAAGGGGGAGGCCGGCCGGCCCTTGTTTGGTGCGGCTAGGGGTGCAATCCTACTAGGAATAGGATTGCAATCCTATTCCTAGTAGGAACCACCAAAGAAGGAAGAGAGGGAAAGGAAAAGAGGGAGAGGTGGCGCCCCCCCAATCCTAGTCCAACTAGGAACCCTAGGTGGGGCGCCGGCCAGCCCTATGGGCTGCCTCTCTCTTTTCCATAAGGCCCACTATGGACCATCCCCCTTCGTAGGGGGTTCCGGTAACCCCCTCCGGCAATCCCGTTAAATCCGAAACTTTTCCGGAACACTTCCGGTGTCCGAATATAGTCGTCCAATATATCAATCTTTATGTCTCGGACATTCCGAGACTCCTCGTCATGTCCGTGATCTCATCCGGGACTCCGAACTACCTTCGGTACATCAAAACTCATAAACTCATAATACCGATCGTCATCAAACGTTAAGTGTGCAGACCCTACGGGTTCGAGAACTATGTAGACATGACCGAGACTCATCTCCGGTCAATAACCAATAGCGGAACCTGGATGTTCATATTGGCTCCTACATATTCTACGAAGATCTTTTATCGGTCAGAACCGCATAACAACATACGTTGTTCCTTTTGTCAACGGTATGTTACTTGCCCGAGATTCGATCGTCGGTATCTCTATACCTAGTTCAATCTCGTTACCGGCAAGTCTCTTTACTCGTTCCATAACACATCATCTCGTGACTAACTCATTAGTCTTTTGCTTGCAAGGCTTATTGCGATGTGTGTTACCGAGAGGGCCCAGAGATACCTCTCCGACACTCGGAGTGACAAATCCTAATCTTGATCTATGCCAACACCACGAATACTTTTGGAGACACCTGTAGAGCATCTTTATGATCACCCAGTTACGTTGTGACGTTTGATAGCACACAAGGTGTTCCTACGATATTCGGGAGTTGCATAATCTCATAGTCATAGGAACATGTATAAGTCATGAAGAAAGCAATAGCAGTAAAACTAAACGATCATAGTGCTACGCTAACGGATGGGTCTTGTCCATCACATCATTCTCCTAATGATGTGATCCCGTTGATCAAATGACAACTCATGTCTATGGCTAGGAAACATAACCATCTTTGATCAATGAGCTAGTCTAGTAGAGGCATACTAGGGACATACTGTTTTGTCTATGTATCCACACATGTACTAAGTTTCCGGTTAATACAATTCTAGCATGAATAATAAACATTTATCATGATATAAGGAAATATAAATAACAACTTTATTATTGCCTCTAGGGCATATTTCCTTCAGTTGGAATTACCCGAAGCCTTGTCAGGAGTTCATGATGTGTTTCACGTTTCCCAGTTGAAGAAGTGCCATGCAGAGATGGCTGATATTCCTTTGAGAGATACAGTGCCACTGGAGGCCATACAGTTGGATAGTGATCTGACCTATGAGGAGAAGCCCGTCAAGATTCTCGAAACAACAAGCAGGGTTACCCGCAGCAAGGTCATCAAGTTTTGCAAGGTTCAGTGGAGTCATCATACTGAGGAAGAAGCCACCTGGGAACGCGAAGAAGATCTTCAACAGGATCACCCACACCTTTTTGCTAGCCAACCCGAATCTCGAGGGCGAGATTCATCTTAAGGGGGGTAGGTTTGTAACATCCCAAATTTTCAATTTGGAATGTTTTACAATTATTAGCTAAGCATCTATGCATTTTTTTTATTTGAGTGTCATTTGGAAATTTCAGAGGCATTTGAATTTTATCTGACTTTGAATTCTACTTGGCAATTGAAATTTATTTCAAAAAATCCCTGACGAGATACTTGTTCAAAAGTATGAGAGGAGCGAACATGACACTCCAAAAAGTCAGAAGAAAACAATGCCGAAAGTTTTGAATTCAAATTTGAGTTTCATTTTGATTTTTAGAAAAAAATGTTTTTTATAAAGTTTTTATTTAGCCTCTGAAAAATAGTTCATCTTATAGGATTTATTTTTCTGAATGATTTGATATATATATATATCCTATATAAAAATATTTTTAATTTATCTCTTAATTTTTTTTCCTGTGTCTAATTAAAAAAAACGGGCCGCCAGCAAGGCCATGGCCCAAGCAGGCCGATCGCCCAGCCAGCCAACGAGCGAGGCCACCAGCAGCGCCCACATGCTTAAAAAAAAAGAAGGCGAGCGCCCCAGGCCTGATCCCTCGCTCGCTCGCTCTCCCTCTCCCTCACGTAACGTTCTCTCTCTGCCCCTGACGCTTGGACCCCACCCCACCTCTTCTTCTCCTTCGCACGAACAGACAACAGAAACGTACGCGTACAATTGCTCCCGAAGCTCCTTCGTTTCCAATTCCTGGAAATCAATTCTCCAACCCGTTTCACGTCCAAGGAAGATGTCCTATAAATAGCCACGACCCTCCTCGACCGATTCAGACGAAAATCCCTCGCCAAGTCCACCCCTACAACACGTACTCGACGTTCCAATCTCGCAGCAGAAGCTCCAGTTCATCGCCGGATTACGACGTTGGTGAGCCGTTCCGAGCCCTATCCTTTTGGGTTCCGACTTCTCTTGATCCCTATCATCGTTTTGACAAGGTTTTGGGATCCCTCTCCATCTACAGCCACTGCACCAACCTCCTTGTCTTCACCAGAGCACCCGGAGCACCAAGCTTCGCCGCTTCGTTCTGTCGCCGTTCGTTGACGCCGACCATCTTCGACTCCACCAACGGACGAGCCACTCTCCATCGCATCTCCTAGACATCTCCGCCTCCACCCACGATCGCCGGAGCCGCCGCCTCGCCGGAGCCCGAGCGCCTCTCCACACTTTTTCTTCTCTGTAAGCTGAACGTACATCATGTTACTTCGGTTAAAAAAAAACGTTTTGGTTTTTTTTTGATCGGTTTTCTTCAGTTGATCGAACCGGCCTTCGGTTCCGTTTTATTTATTTTTTTTCGTTTAGCCGCAGCAAACACCTCAGCCAATCAGAGATCGCCACATGGCATCTGGTTGAATCTCTTTTCTTCTCTTTTTTCAGTAATTTTTCTAATCTCAGATTCTATAGCAAATCTTGTTTCTAGTATATCTTTTAGTCTATAGATCCGATTTAGTTGATTCTTTTTCCTACGGGTTCGTAGAAATATCCTCTATCCAGAGAACCTAACGAAATATATTTTTGAAAATTTTAAAAATTTGAATGCTCCCTCTTCATCACACAAAATATTCATATCATGCACAACCCCGATTTCAGCCAAGCACTTGTTTTCATACTCTATTCTTTCAAACCTTTCAACTTTCATGCAATACATGAGCGTGAGCCATGGACATAGCACTATCGGTGGAATGGAGAGGTGGTTGTGGAGAAGACAAAAAGGAGGGAGATAGTCTCAAATCAACTAGGCGTATCAACGGGCTATGGAGATGCCCATCAATAGATATCAATGTGAGTGAGTAGGGATTGCCATGCAACGGATGCACTAGAGCTAAATATGTATGAAAGCTCAACAAAAGAAACTAGTGGGTGTGCATCCAACTTGCTTGCTCACGAAGACCTAGGGCATTTGAGGAAGCCCATCGTTGGAATATACAAGCCAAGTTCTATAATGAAAATTCCCACTAGTATATGAAAGTGACTAAACATGAGACTCTCTACAATGAAGAACATGGTGCTACTTTGAAGCACAAATGTGGAAAAAGATAGTAGCAATTGTCTCTTCTCTCTTTTCTCTCATTTTTTTGGAGGGGCTTTCTCTTTTTTTATTAGCCCCTCTCTATATTTTTTTGGGCCATCCTTTTTTTATTTGGCCTTTATCTCCTTTTTTGTTTCCTCACACGGGACAATGCTCTAATAATGATGATCATCACACTTATATTGAATTACAACTCGATACTAGAACAAAGTATGACTCTATATGAATGACTCCGGTGGTGTACCGGAATGTGCAATGAATTAAGAGTGACATGTATGAAAAAATTTGCATGGTGGCTTTGCCACAAATACGATGTCAACTACATGATCATGCATGGCAATATGACAATATGAAGCGTGTCATATGAATGGAACGGTGGAATGTTGCATGACAATATATCTCGGAATTGCTATGAAAATGCCATGATAGGTAGGTATGGTGGCAGTTTTGAGGAATAATATGGTGGGTGTATGGTACCGACGAAAGTTGCGCGATACAAGAGAGGCTAGCAATGGTGGAAGGGTAAGAGTGCGTATAATCCATGGACTCAACATTAGTCATAAGAACTCATATACTTATTGCAAAAATCTACGAGTCATCAAAACAAAGCAATCAACGCATGCTCCTAGGGGGGAGGTTGGTAGGAGTTAACCATCGCGCGCCCCCGACCTCCACACAAAGGTTGGCACTTTACAAATACCTCATGCTCTAACTTCGTCACATAGCGGTTCACCATACATGCATGCTATGGGAATCACTAACCTTAACACAAGTATTTCTCAATTTCAAAATAACTCCATTAGCATGACTCTAATATCACTATCCTCATATCTCAAAACAATTATCAAGCATCCAACTTCGCATCATATTCAATGCACTTAGTGTGAAAGTTTTTACTACATTATATTGGATGTCTATCATGTGAAGACTAGTTTTATAGCCTAAACACATTACCATGCTGTTTTAATAGACTCTCAAAAGGATATAAGTGAAGCATGAGAGTTCAAAAATTTCTCCAAAATATTATCACCACCGTGCTCTAAAAGATATAAGTGAAGCACTAGAGCAAAAACTATTCAACTCAAAAGATATAAGTGAAGCACATAGAGTGTTCTATCAATTTCTAGGCCATATTTAACTCTCTCAAATAGGTGTGTCCAGCAAGGATAATTTTGGCAAACTAACAAGCAAAGACTCAAATTATACAAGACGCTCCAAGCAAAACACATATCATGTGGTGAATTAAAATATAGCTCCAAGTATAGTTACCGATGGATGAAGACGAAAGAGGGGATGCCTTCCCGGGGCATCCCCAAGCTTAGGCTTTTGATTGTCCCTGAATTTTACTTGGGGTCCCATGGGCATCCCCAAGCTTAGGCCCTTGCTACTCTTTGTTCCATAGTCCATCAAAGCAATACTCAAAACTTGAAAACTTCGCAACACAAAACTTAGACAAAAATCTCGTGAGCTCCGTTAGTATAAGAAAGCAAACCACTACTCAAAGGTACTGCAATGAATTAATTCTTTGTTTATATTGGTGTTAAAACTACTGTATTCGAACTTCTCTATGGTTCATACTTCCCAATATTACTCATAGATGCATTGAAATAAGCAAACAACACACGAAAAACATAATCTGTCAAAAACAGAACAGTCTGTAGTAATCTGCAGGTTTCGCATACTTCTGTAACTCCAAAAAATTCAAACTAAATTGTTAAACGTGAGGAATTTGTCTATTAATCATATGCAAAAAGAATCAACTAAATAGCACGCTCCAGTAAAATCTAACGACCATTCTAGCGAGCGCTAACGATTCTGTTTTTCACAGCAAGATCATATAAACTTCACACAAGTCTTCCCAAAGGTTCTACTTGGCACAAACACTAAACAAAACATGAAACCACATCTAAACAGAAGCTAGATGCAATAATTATTCCCTAACAACAGCAAAAACCAAAAATATAAAATTGGATTGCCTCCCAACAAGCGCTATCGTTTTACGCCCCTAGCTAGGCACTATACAAGGATAGATCTAGGTATTGCCATCCTTGGAAGGCAATACATAAGTGGCTCTCATGATAGATTCATATGGTAATTTGATTTTCTTTCTAGGAAAGTATTCCATGCCTTTCCTTAATGGAAATTTGAATCTAATATTTCCTTCCTTCATATCAATAATTGCACCAATCGTTCTAAGGAAAGGTCTACCAAGAATAATAAGACATGAAGGATTGCAATCTATATAAAGAACAATGAAATCTACGGGCACATAATTCCTATTGGCAACAATAAGAACATCATTAATTCTTCCCATAGGTTTCTTAATAGTGCAATCCGCAAGATGCAAATTTAAAGAACAATCCTCAAGGTCATGAAAACCTAGCAAATCACACAAAGTTTTTGGGATAGTGGAGACACTTGCACCCAAATCACACAAAGCATAGCATTCATGATCTTTTATTTTTATTTTAATAGTAGGTTCCCACTCATCATAAAGCTTTATAGGGATAGAAACTTCCAACTCAAGTTTTTCTTCATAAGATTGCATCAGAGCATCAACTATGTGTTTGGTGAAAGCTTTATTTTGACTATAAGCATGCGGAGAATTTAGTACGGATTGCAACAAGGAAATACAATCAATCAAAGAGCAATTATCATAATTGAATCCCTTGAAATCCAAAGTAGTGGGTTCATCACTATGCAATGTTTTAATCTCTTCACTCCCACTTTTAACAATTATAGCATCAAGATTTAAAAACTCTGAATCATTGGGACACCTTAAAGTAGAATCATCTCCAATCCTATCTTCATCAAGATTTATACTAGAAAACAAGGATCTAATAGGAGACACATAAATAACTTTCAGATCTTCATCTTTATTTTCATGATAACTAGAAGAACACGCTTTAATATAATTCTCTCTTTTAGCACGCATCCTAGCGGTTCTTTCTTTGCATTCATCAATGGAAATTCTCATGGCTTTGAGAGACTCATTGATATCATACTTAGGTGGGATAGATCTAAGTTTAAAAGAATCAACATCAAGAGTAATTCTATCCACACTTCTAGCCAATTCATCAATCTTAAGCAATTTCTCTTCAAGCATATCATTGAAATTCTTTTGTGAGATCATAAACTCCTTAACACTAGTTTCAAATTCAGAAGGCATCTTTCCGTAAGAGTTGTTGTAGGAATTACCATAATTATTAGAGGAATTACTAGGAAAAGGACTAGGATTAAAATTCCCTCTATAAGCATTGTTACCAAAATTATTCCTACCAACAAAATTCACATCCAAAGATTCATTGTTATTTTCAATCAAAGTGGACAAAGGCATATCCTTGGTATCAAAAGAAGCACTCTTAGCAGCAAATAATTTCATAAGTTCATCCATCTTTCCACTCAAAACACTAATTTCTTCAATAGCATGCACTTTTTTACTAGTAGATCTTTCGGTGTGCCATTGAGAATAATTTACCATGATATTATCTAGGAGTTTGGTAGCTTCTCCTAAGGTAGTTTCCATGAAAGTGCCTCCTACGGACGAATCTAAAAGATTTCTAGAAGCAAAATTCAAGCCAGCATAAAAGTTCTGAATAATCATCCATAAGTTCAAACCATGTGTAGGGCAATTACGTATCATTAGTTTCATTCTCTCCCAAGCTTGTGCAACATGCTCATGATCTAGTTGCTTAAAGTTCATAATATCGTTTCTAAGAGAGATGATCTTAGCAGGAGGGAAATACTTAGAGATAAAAGCATCTTTGCACTTATTCCACGAATCAATACTATTTCTAGGCAAAGAGGAAAACCAAGTTTTAGCACGATCTCTAAGTGAAAACGGAAATAACTTCAATTTAACAATATCGTTATCCGTATCCCTTTTCTTTTGCATATCACACAAATCAACAAAGTTGTTTAGATGGGTAGCGGCATCTTCACTACGAAGGCTGGAGAATTGATCTTCCATGACAAGATTCAATAAAGCAGCATTGATCTCACAAGATTCAGCATCGGTAATAGGAGCAATCGCAGTGATAATAAAATCAATATTGTTGGTATTGGAGAAGTCGCACAATTTGGTATTGTTCTGAGCCATAGTGACAAGCAAGCAATCCAACACACAAGCAAACAAGAAGCAAGCGAACGATAAACACACGGTGGAAGAAGGGCAAATAAAACGGTAAGGGTGAAGTGGGGGAGAGGAAAACGAGAGTCAAAAATGTAATGCGAAGGATAAGGGTTTGTGATAGGTACTTGGTATATGACTTTTGCGTAAGCCTCCCCGGCAACGGCGCCAGAAATTCTTCTTGTTACTTCTCGAGCTTGCGTTGTATTCCCTCGTAGAGGAAAGGGAGATGCAGCACAGTAGCGTAAGTATTTCCCTTAGTCTTTGAGAATCAAGGTATCAATCCAGTAGGAGACCACGCGCGAGTCCCTCGCACCTGCACAAAAAAATAAGAACTTCGTAGCAAACGCGATAAGGGGTTGTCAATCCCTTTACGGTCTCTTACGAAAGTGAGATCTGATAAAGATGATAGTTTATATTTTTGGTATTTTTGTTTATCAGAACAAAAAGTAAAAGCAGAAAAAGTAAAGTAGATGTAGATTGATATGTTGAGAATAGACCCGGGGGCCATAGTGTTCTCTAGTGGCTTCTCTCATGATAGCGATATTCTATGGCGGGTAAACAAATTACTGTCGAGCAATTGATAGAAAAGCGAATAATTATGAGACCATCTAGGCATGATCATTGTATATAGGCATCACGTCCGAGACAAGTAGACCGACTCCTGCCTGCATCTACTACTATTACTCCACACATCGACTGCTATCCAACATGCATCTAGTGTATTGGGTTCATAAGAACAGAGTAACGCCTTAAGCAAGATGACATGATGTAGAGGGATAAACTCAAGCAATATGATATAAACCCCATCTTTTTATCCTCGATGGCAACAATACAATATGTGCCTTGCTGCCCCTACTGTCACCGGGAAAGGACACCGCAAGATTGAACCCAAAACCAAGCACTTCTCCCATTGCAAGAACTATAGATCTACTAGGCCAAACCAAACCAATAATTCAAAGAGACTTGCAAGGATATTATGAGCGCACATAAAGAGTTCAGAAAAGAACCAAATATTTCTCATAGATAATCTTGATCATAAACTCACAATTCATCGGATCTCGACAAACACACCGCAAAAAGAAATTACATCGAATAGATCTCCTCGAAGACCGAGGAGAGCTTTGTATTGAGATCCAGAGAGAGAGAAGAAGCCATCTAGATACTAGCTATGGACTCGAAGGTCTGTGGTAAACTACTCACAGCTCATGGTGAGGGCGATGATGATGATGTAGAAGCACTCCGTGATGGATCCCCCCTCCGGCGGAGTTCCGGAACAGGCTCCAAGATGGGATCTCACGGGAACATAAGGTTACAGCGGTGGAACTAGGGTTTTCTCTCCTCTTCTAATGGTTTCGGGTACGTAGGCTTATATAGGAGGATGGAGGACACCGGGGGCCTCACGAGGGACCCACGAGGTAGGGGGCGCGCCCCCCACCCTCGTGGGCACCTCGTGGCCCCTACTCCATGGTTCTCAAGTCTCCCGTGCGTGATTTTCTCCAAAAATATCTCTCCCGAAGGTTTCATTCCGTTTGGACTCCGTTTGATATCCCTTTTCTGTAAAACCCTAAAACAGGCAAAAAACAGCAATCTGGACTGGGCCTTTGGGTTAGTACGTTAGTCCCAAAAATAATATAAAAGTGTATGACAAAGCCCATTAAACATCCAAAACATCATAAATATTAGCATGGAACAATAAAAAATTATAGATACGTTGGAGACGTATCATGTGATCTCGGCAAAATGTGCTTGGCGCCTTATTGCCCTCCCTGCCGAACCCTTTTTTCTCTTTGATTTGAAAGAAGGCCTATGTTTCACAAACATAAATGACGTTGCAACCCATCAAGCTGCTCCAGCGTTCCCCTTGTCTCTGCCATTGCAACATTGGCTATGTTTCATAAACATCATCGACATTGCAATCCATCAAATCGCAGTTGCAACACCTACACAGGACAGCGTGGAGGATGACAAAGCAATTGTTTGTGTTGAGGGTAATCATACCATGATAAAAAAGGACCCTGGGATGTAAGCACACCTTCTTTACTACATCTCAAATCACCGCCTAGCAGCTAGTACATTTTACGAGCTCCTCATGCCAGGGTTTTTCCTCATGGCTTAGGAGAGGTCTCTCAAAACACCAATTATGTACCATTATGTAAATTTCTTGATAGTTTTCCCTTTTTTGTGTGTGGGGATTCTACTTTCTCGACCAGGAGCCCTGAACAAGAACAGAAACCAGAACTGTGCCCGGCGACCGAAGGCGACAGCATGGCTGATTCATGACAAGTGTATATAAATTGAGACATAGGTTTTTGTCAGATATTTTCTGACTTTAGAAATGATGTATAAGGTGATACGTCTCCAATGTATCTATAATTTTTTATTGTTCCATCCTATTATTTATGATGTCTTGGATGTTTAATGGGCTTTGTCATACACTTTTATATCATTTTTGGGACTTACCTACTAACCCAAAGGCCCAGTTGTCAGGCCCAAGATGCGATTCTATCCCGATCACGTGACACTTACGTGATTGGGGCACAACTGCATTTCGGGCGCTTAGCAAGATGGATATCATTACATCGTACCATTACATACATACATGGGGGAATACAATAATACATACAAGTCACATGGATACAACAACAATACAAGGCATCCGAATACGGATGCAAACATGAAAAGCACAAAGACATCCATGTGCTATCCCAGGCTGCCGACCCGGAACCTAACCCAAGACTGAAGAAGAAGAAGAAGAAAGAACTCCAACACAACGATCAACGCTCTCACGTCAAGACATCGGAAACCTGCACCTGCAATTGTTGTTGTAGTATCTGTGAGCCACGAGGACTCAGCAATCCCATAACCATGGGTAACAAGACTATCAAAGCTTAATAGGTAAGGAAGGGGTAAAGTGGTGAGGTTGCAGCAGCGGCTAAGAAAAAGTATGGTGGCTAACTTATGAGTACAAGAATAAGATGAGCATCTACGCAAACGGTCGCAAACTAGTAGTGATCGCTAAAGATCCTGAACTACTTATGAGTCAAACATAACCCCACCGTGTTCTCTTCTCAAAGTGAAAAGAGACAGTCACGGTTAATCACGCAGTTGTGTGTTTTACTTCGGATCCTCTGTCAAGTTTTCTACAACCGGACATTAACAAATTCCAATCTGCCACATAACCGCGGGCACGGCTTTCGAAAGATCATAACCCTGCAGGGGTGTCCCAACTTAGCCCATCACAAGCTCTCACGATCAGCTGAAGTGATAAATATAATATCATCACCCCTTATATTAGGGAAATCCGATCAGGCTCGGTATCCCGGTGCACAAGACATTTCGACAATGGTAAAACAAGTCCATCAAGACCTCCCGGCGTGCCGACACCCTGATAGTAGCCGCGCGTATCTCGTCTCTGGCCACGTCCGGATGGGACAAGCTACAGGTATGCCAGATACCTCAAGTTTCCTCGAGGCGACCCCGCAGGTTGCCCGTTTGGGACCAACACCATCAGCACTGGCCCCCCTGCTATGTAGAAGAATCCTCGGTAATGCTAACTCCCTATGCAATTAATTAATTAATTAATTAAGTTGTTATTATGAGCAAATTAAAACCAATGTTGGGCCTTGCTGGAGGAGTTTTATTCAAAGACGAAGTGTCAAGGGGTCCCCATATACCCAACCGTGTAAGGAACGCAAAATCAAGGAACATAATGCCGGTTTATCGGCGCCTAAGGTGGCATGAGTCGAACAAAACACCGAGAAAAAGGCCAAGCCTTCCACCCGTGCCCAGTATATAGGTGTGTTAATAATAATTATAGATATTGTGATATTCCAACAACAAGTTCCCTCCTGGAACGATCTTCATCTTCACCTGCAACTAACAACGCTATAAGAGGGGCTGAGCAAACGGATAACATAGCCAAACAATGGTTTTGCTAGGAAGGTGTCAAATGTTAGAGGTTTCATGGCAACAAGGAGAGGCTGACAATAAAGATGGGTAGCGCGACACATAACGATAGCATCGAGACAACTAAGCATGGCAATGGTAGTAAAGGTATCCAAGGGTATGGTCATCTTGCCTGAGATCCCGCAAGGAAGAAGAACGGATCCATGACGAAGACGAAGAAGAAGCCTTGAAGAAGAACCACGGGTAGACGAACGAATCCTCACGATCGCAACGGAACAAGCACTAACGAGAAGAAGCAAGCAATACGGTAAACACACAACACAAGAACATGACAATATGCTCAAGCAAGTATGATGCAAAACAAGTCTACATAAGATGCACAGCAAGTCTGTATAGGAAGCAAAACATGGCAAGGTAGGAAGCACAGAGAAACAACACAAGTCAACAAGTTTAAATGAGGCCGGAAACTACATATTACAAATCCGGTAAGTCCTCATGTGCATAGTTTGAAATTAGTTCAGATCTGCACAAACCTTAAGTTAAAATTGTTAAACAGCAATTTAACATGCACCATCATGATCTACACAGAATTCTAGTCAAGTTTCATATAAAGTTTGTTTAATTCGGAGCTACGGCCTAGAAGATATGAGCAAAACAAGTTAAGCATGGCAACGGTGCAAGATGCACCCAAACATCAAGCAAACATACTCCAAACATGTTAACAAGATGATATTATGATTCTACATGCAAAATCACACAAGTTTCATATAAGGAACACTCAAAACGGAGCAACGGGCTAAAAGATACACATGAAACAAGATATAACAACAAGCTGAAATTAACAGCCACATAGCAACTTTGGAGCAAGATATATATATGCTACAGCACTCAAACATGATAACAAGAAGCATGGACATGAAGTAGACATATCCTACAGCAAACAACTCCATTGGAGCATCTCCATAGGAGGCATGGATCAATAGCAACAAGCTACAACATTTTGATCATGACACTAAAAACCCGACAGCAATATTTTATAGCAACTTGGGAGCAAGAATTAAATAAGCTACAGTAACCCAAATGGGCAAGTAAGGGCATGAATGGATAGACAACAACATATACAACAAGGAATGATCAATGGCCACCCCAAAACTAACATGGATTTGCCTAAAACATCAAGCAAACATAGCATCAGGATATTACAGATTCCAGACTTAGTGGAATTTCACTTGTGTTAAAACAGCAATAACAACATGGCATGTTTACAAGCATGTTTAAGTCAACACAAGGCATATCATGTAAAGTTAAATGCACCACGTCAAAGACCACATCATGGAGAATCTAAAACATCTAAGCATGTGACATGGGGGCAAACACATCAATAGCAAAGATCAATTGAAATCAGCATCTCATAACAAGTTTCAGAACATAACAGCCAAATGCACTTTTGCAACAGAGATTAACATGGCAATATGACTCAAACAAGCATGCTATAGCAACCAACATGTAGAGCATCTCATGATGAACATTTTGACATATCATTTGCATCATTTGGATGAACATGCACCAAGTTATCATATCTCCAACATGGCAACAAAATAACAAGTAGCAGCAGTTTATAACAAGTAGCACTCTTGCAACAGATATTAGAGCATCTAGATGAACTCAAATGAGCATGGCACAATGGAACAAAGTGTAGAGCATATCCCCACGGTCATTTTGACATATCATTCACTCAATTTGGACATACACACAAAAAGTTATTAGCTCCACAAGAATGCATCAGACAACAGTTTTACAGGGACTTAGCAAAAAAAAAAACAGACACGGTGAGCGCAAGTTAATAAAAGACGCCCAGGGCGAGGGATTGGGTTAGATCACCCAGATGGGCTCGGCCCAGAAGAGAGGTGGGGCAGGCCGACTGCTGGAGGAGGAGATGGGCCGGTGCGGCTGGGCCCGCGGGGAGGAGGCCCATGCGAGGCGAGGCCGTACTGGGGGGACGGGGCTCGGCCTCCAGCCGAGGACGCTGGCGGCGGAAGGTCAACGGCGGCGGCGCTTCGTTCTCCGGCGAGGGCGGCAGGGTCCGGTGGCCGGGACCGATGGGAATGGATAGATCCGGGCCTCGGGACCCCGGATCTGGTACTGGAGGTGGCCGGCGACGCCCGTGCCGCCGGGATCTGGCCGTGGCGACGAGCTCCCTTGCGAGCATGGCGGAGAAGCGAAGACGACGGGCGCGGGGAGCCAGCGACGAAGCGCGGGGGAAGCGGAAGCGGGCCGCGGCGATGGGGATTCGGGCTCGGGCGGGCTCGGTTCGGGCCCCGTGGGCTTCTGGCGGCTGGTGGGAGGAGAGCTGCGAGGTGGAGGAGGCTGGTGCGACGTGGCGCACGCCCATTGGCCCCTGGCGGCTGATGTGGCGGCTTCAGCTAACAGGAAGCTGCCAAGTGGCGCTAGTGAGGTGGCTGCGCGCGGAAATGGAGGAGGAAGGCGGCTGGGAGGTTAGGGTAGGGTTAGGAATGCCCAAAAATGGCATGGAGGGGTGCTTAAATAGGCAAGGGGCTAGAATTAGGGTTAGGAGGGGGATTTTAGCTCCGTTTGATCGCCATCGGACGGTCCGGAGCGGAGGGGGTTTGTAGGTGGGCTAGATGGGCTGTGTAGAAGACCTTGGGCTTAGGGAAGAGAAGAGAGGGAGAGGCCCGCGGATGTTTTCGGGGACCGAAATGTCCGACGAATTAACCGGCAACTAGTGCCGCTATAAATATCCGTTGGGCTATCAAACGAGCTTCGAATGCGATGAAATTTGGCAGGCGGCCTGTCTACACTATAATAAGACCACGCGCCAAGTTTCAACCCATTCCGAGAACATTTTCCGGCCACTCATAAAATAAATATTTGGAGGCATCGCGGGCGCGTGCAAGTGTGTCTGGGCTCAGAGCGAACAACGGAAAGGACGAGGGGACTCGGGCGGATGCAAGTTTTGAAAACATGAAGATGCAACACATATGATGACATGGCAAGATGCAACACGCAAGCAGATGACATGGCACTGACAACGAATAACTGGCTGACACCTGGCGCACCGGTCTCGGGGTGTCACACCACTCCCCTACTAACAAGAGATCTCGTCCCGAGATCTTAGGAACGAGACGGAAAGAAAATGAAGAACAAAGTTCTTCGAGGTCAAAAGAGTGAAACCAAAGAACCTGAAAGGATGAACAACTTCGAAAGAAAGAATACAACGAAGAAGAACGAAGTTGCAAAGACTTCGGTAAATAAGAGGAACAAGGAATACGACGAGAACCAAAAGGTTGAAGGATATGAAGCATGAGTTGAAGCAACGAGAATGAATTTGAAACCACTCCGGTTAATAAGAGATAGAAAAGAATTCGGACAAAAGAATTCGGGCAGCACTCCGGCTGAAACTGAAAGAAAAAGCACACCGGTTGAACATGAATTGAAAGAAGAATAACTTGAGAGATGGAATAATACATGACGGAATGGACAAGACAATGCCTCCGGAATAATTGAGATGATGGAATTAAAAGAACGGATAAGAAAAGAACAACTTCCATCACGAATGAATTTGACAGTGCTTGGTTTTGGGTTCAATCTTGCGGTGTCCTTTCCCAGTGATAGTAGGGGCAGCAAGGCACGTATTGTATTGTTGTCATCGAGGATAAAAAGATGGGGTTTATATCATATTGCTTGAGTTTATCCCTCTACATCATGTCATCTTGCTTAAGGCATTACTCTGTTCTTATGAACCCAATACACTAGATGCATGCTGGATAGCAGTCGATGTGTGGAGTAATAGTAGTAGATGCAGGCAGGAGTCGGTCTACTTGTCTCGGACGTGATGCCTATATACAATGATCATGCCTAGATGGTCTCATAATTATTCGATTTTCTATCAATTGCTCGACAGTAATTTGTTTACCCGCCGTAGAATATCGCTATCATGAGAGAAGCCACTAGAGAACACTATGGCCCCTGGGTCTATTCTCATCATATCAATCTACATCTACTTTACTTTTTCCGCTTTTACTTTCTGTTCTTATAAACAAAAATACCAAAAATATAAACTATCATCTCTATCAGATCTCACTTCTGTAAGTGACCGTAAAGGGATTGACAACCCCTTATCATGTTGGCTGCGAAGTTCTTATTTGTTTGTGCAGGTGCGAGGGACTCGCGCGTGGTCTCCTATTGGATTGATACCTTGGTTCTCAAAAACTGAGGGAAATACTTACGCTACTTTTGCTGCATCTCCCTTTCCTCTTCGAGGGAATACAACGCAAGCTCGAGAAGTAGCAAGAAGAATTTATGGCGTCATTGCCGGGGAGGCTTACGCAAAAGTCATATACCAAGTACCTATCACAAACCCTTATCCTTCGCATTACATTTTTTGCCTCTCGTTTTCCTCTCCCCCACTTCACGCTTGCCGTTTTATTTGCCCTTCTTCTGCCGTGTGTTTTTCGTTCGCTTGCTTCTTGTTTGCTTGTGTTCTTCTTGCTTGCTTGTCATCATGTCTAGCACACCTATCATTATCAACACTCCCGAGGGTAAGATCCTCAATTTTAAACAAAGGGAGGAAGAAAACTTAAAAGATGCCTGGTATAGAATTTGCAATGCTCAAAATAGTTCCAATAGGAAGCTTTACACTTCCGTGCTTCTTCGCAATTTTTATGTTGGCATAACTCCATGGAATAGATTTATCTTAGATACCATTACCGGAGGAAATTTCTTGGGTAGCCATACCGTTGGTTCTTATAATGCTATGACTGAATTATTTGGCTCACCACCTCTTATGGTTAATGGGACCGTTTTAACTTTGGAGCATGTTATGCAAAGGTTAGAAATCATTGAAAACAAAGTTGCTACGGTAGAACTGGTAGAGAACTTGGATAGAAAAATCCATAATGAAATTACTCAATATGGATCCAAGGTAGGAGTTGTTCTGAAAAATCTTAAGGAAAAGGAGCCCATAGTCAAAGAAAAGCTAGATCAGGATTCTACTAGAATCAATAAGGTTGAGGATATTATTACTAATGTGGGTTCTGCTCTTTCTGCTATAAAAACTACCCCAAATACCTCTACCACTAAATTATCTAAGTTCATGTATGTCCCTAAAGACAAGGGTGAAACATCTAGTAAAGGAATTGCGGATCTCAAATCCATAAGTGTTCACCCTAATTTTCTTACTTTTGCAAGAGACCCTTTTGACACTTTAGAATTCCTTAATTTCTTGCCCAAGAGTTTGATTATTAATAGGTTCAAAGAAGTGCCTAAGAATCATAAGTGCTTAATTAAAGAATTGCCGTCCAAGGATGTCAATACCTAGATTTATCCTTGTATCGTGCCTAGCTAGGGGCGTAAAATGATAGCGCTTCTTGGAAGGCAACCCAATTTTATATTATTATTGTTTGCTGCTTTTAGGGAATAAATATTGCATCTAGCTTCTGTTTATATGTGATTTCATGTTTTGTTTAGTGTTTGTGCCAAGTAGAACCTTTGGGAAGACTTGTGTGAAGTTTATATGGTCTTGCTGTGAAAAACAGAATCGTTAGCGCTTGCTAGAATGGTCATCCAATTTTACTGGAGCGTGTTATTTAGTTGATTCTTTTTACAGATGATTAATAGACAAATTCCTCACGTTTACCAATTTAGTTTTAATTTTTTGGAGTTACAGAAGTATGCGAACCTGCAGATTACTACCGACTGTTCTGTTTTTGACAGATTCTGTTTTTCGTGTGTTGTTTGCTTATTTCAATGCATCTATGAGTAATATTGGGAGGTATGAACCATAGAGAAGTTGGAATACAGTAGGTTTAACACCAATATAAACAAAGAATGAATTCATTACAGTACCTTTGAGTAGTGGTTCACTTTCTTATACTAACGGAGCTCACAAGAATTTTTGTCTAAGTTTTGTGTTTTGAAGTTTTCAAGTTTTGAGTATTGCTTTATGGAATATGGAACAAAGAGTAGCAAGGGCCTAAGCTTGGGGATGCCCAAGGCACCCCAAGTAAAATTCAAGGACAATCAAAAGCCTAAGCTTGGGGATGCCCCAGGAAGGTATCCCCTCTTTCGTCTTCATCCGTCGGTAACTATACTCGGAGCTATATTTTTATTCACCACATGATATGTGTTTTGCTTGGAGCGTCTTGTATAATTTGAGTCTTTGCTTGTTAGTTTGCCACAATTATCCTTGCTGGACACACCTATTTGAGAGAGTTAAATATGGCCTAGGAATTGATAGAACACTCTATGTGCTTCACTTATATCTTTTGAGTTGAATAGTTTTTGCTCTAGTGCTTCACTTATATCTTTTAGAGCACGGTGGTGATAATATTTTGAAGAAATTGTTGAACTCTCATGCTTCACTTATATCCATTTGAGAGTCTATTAAAATAGCATGGTAATGTGTTTAGGCTATAAAACTAGTCTTCACATGATAGACATCCAATATTAATGTAGTAAAAACTTCCACACTAAGTGCATAGAATATGATGAGAGGTTGTGTCGTGGAAATAACACGGCAGATGTCCGGATCAACGGACTTAATGTTGAGGTGCGCATCTATGTGGTAGCTTGAAGGGGTTGAGCGGAATCGAGAGACGCGATACAAGACACGAATTTAGACAGCTTCGGGCCCCGGGAAACATCATCCGGTAATAACCCTACGTGCTGTTTGAGGCTAGGTCTCATTATGATGGTGTCGCCGGTAAACCGGCTCTTTGTGTCTAACCCTAAAAACTTGTCTGCTTGTCTTAAACTCTAAAACCTGTCCTCTTTGGGGAGCCCTGCCCCTCCTTATATATGTTGAAGGGGCGGATTTACATGACTAGTCCTAGTAGGACTAGGATTGATCTATTACAAGGAGTCCTAGTCTTGCTTCCTTTATGGAGAATATTCCTTGCGCTTTATTCATAAACCGGCCCACTACTAATATGAACCGGCCTTCTGGGCCTTGGGCCTTGTCATCCATGATCCATACGCCGGGTTATCAGTGAGTAATATTATTTAGGCAGGTTGCTTGTAAACCGTCTGGTGATAACGGATCGCCAGTGAATCACCAAGTGTAAACCGCCAAGACCGGCCGGGTTATAATTCCGGCCGGTTCATACCGCGGGGGTATATCCCCGACATTAGCCCCCAAGTTTAGCTTGGATGTGTCCATGGTAAACTTATGCTGCAAAATAAACACAATAGAGAATCTGATAGGTTGTGCTCCGGGTTAAGAATTTCTTGTAATCCGTCATCTGACCATCCTTAAGTCCTTGTATTTCCTTCTTCTAGAAAATCCGGGTCAACAGACCAACTTCATATTCAACTTGCTTGCATAAGAAATATTGTAAATCCAGAATCCATTTGAATCGGTCTTCAATGATTTGACTTGATAAAAATATTGGTCTTTGAAATATTCAACTGATATCCAGCCGGCTTGAAGATGCAGAACTTGCCGGTTTATGATTGCCAAAATTGCCGGGTCACACAATTTACTCTGATTTGTCAGAACTGAAAATTTGGAAATGTTCCTCCTTTATATGCATATTATCTATAGCCCCCAAGTACCGGGTCATTATGCAATAATGAGCAGGGACTTTGTATATACTTCATTGAAAATAGCCTTGTATAATCTTGAAGAAATCCGGATTGTTCATCCCAATCACTATGAAACTGAATATTCCATATTATGTAGCCCCCAAGTGCCGGGTCATTATGCAATAATGAGCAGGGACTTTGAAAATATGATCCTGTAAACTTGAATAGCAATATATAGCCCCCAAGTGCCGGGTCATTATTATATAATAATGAGCAGGGACTTTGTAGATATAATTATTGAAATGAACATTATATATAATGTAACTTCCATCGTGGGGTTTGAATCCACGTCCACAAGGTTAAGAGCCTTGTGCTTTACCAACTGAGTTAGACGGGCCTTTCAATATAATGGATGAATACTTGTGTACCTTGAATTGTCGATAGGAGCGATTGGTAGCCCCCAAGTTCCGGTTTAGCTACTTTTAGAAGGTGAACCGGTACTTCCAGATAAAGCAAATGATCTTTCCATTAGCCCCCAAGTGTCAAGTAGACAACTTGCTTGTGTGCTTGAGACTTGTGTATTTGAATTGCTGCTGTTTACTGCTTCAACTGCCCATTAGCCCCCAAGTGTCATGGTGCATGCTTGCAGCGACATGAGACTTGTGTATTTGATGTAAACTTAATTTTGAATAATGTAGCCCCCAAGTGCCGGGTTGTAAGCCTGCAGCAACTCGGGACTTTTCCTTTGTAGAATAAATCACTTCTATCGTTGAAATAATATCCATTGCGCTTGAAAGCGACTTTGAAGACCTCAATCATAATATTGATAACCATAATAAGAATCCAGCCATGTTTAGCTATTGAAGAATATAATCCGGTTTGAAAACCGGTTCCAATGATGTTTGATCATAATCGGGCCGGGTTAATAAACACCGGTCATTATTTTGTCTCATGCTGGCGACTTATAGTCAAAACCAGGCCGGTTTAATAAACACCGGTCATTATAACTGATCATATACTGCCAAATATATATTTGAAAATAAAATACTTCATACCTGTGATCAAAATATGCTTGATATTCTTAATCCGGCGAAGCTTGCAATTTTCTGAGGGAGTCTTTGATAGATCCAATGATAATTCCGAGCTTGATAACGGACACCGGTTCACTTTGTTCAGAAATTTATGGCTTTGTTGCTTGATAGATGATCCGGGTTATAATGAACACCGGTTTACTCATGTTGGTTTTTCATGATCCAGGCTTTCAATTTGATAGATATGTGGTCAACTTGAGTAGCTGTTCCACTCCGGTTTAAAAGGTTATAGAACACAAAAAACACCAAAAAACTTGCAATTTTTGCAAATCAGACCATGTAGTCGAGGCTTTTTCAAAGAGCTGCCAAGCTCAAAACAAGATTTAGCCATTCATGGGTATGTGGGCGAACCCGACTGTCCCCAGGGGCCGGGCCATCATTTGAACGTGGATTGATACCAACTTGTTCAGGGAACCCAAAAATTCATAACATAGCCATCATGGGGTGTGCGGGCGATACGCTGTCCCCAGGGGCCGGGCCATCATTTGAACGTGGATTGATACCAACTTGTTCAGGGAACCCAAAAATTCATAACATAGCCATCATGGGGTGTGCGGGCGATACGCTGTCCCCAGGGGCCGCTGACGTTCCTCCTGACTCTGCAGGTTTTTTCTTTTTATGGGGTTTTTCTCTTCTTGAACCGGATATAATCTCTTGTTCCCGAGAGTTCTACCGCTCCTTTGTGCATATGCCCTGCACAACCAGACAGACTGATCAAAGCATCTTGCTTTCTTAAAAAATAATAAATAATACGAGAAGTAATATTGTAGATGGATATCACCTGAGTGTATTTGAACCGGTATGTTGAATAGACCGGATCACAGGGTGGACAGTAAACGACCGCAGTATCAGAGGCGGCTCGGACAGTTAAACCGGTTGTGGGGTTGTAAACCGGCGGAGATGAGCAAGTCGTCCTCCATGTTTTAAACCGGTGCGGATGCGTGAGCCGGCCGTAGCTGTAATTGGCGCTTAAATCCGTGGAATAATGACGATCACTTGCGTGGAACAATGTTTGGCGTGCCTCCACCTCAGTGGTATAATACCATTTTATAATGAATAATTTTCCTGTGTAAAAAATACAGCAGGGCGGTGTATTCTTGCTTGAATGAATTAATATATATTAAAAATGAATAGGATAGATATCACCTGATTCGCCCGGAGAACAGATGAGTCGGTCGCGGCCTTGTAAGCCGGCACGTGCGGGCGAGTTAATTTGCAGGCGCAAACATCTGTGTGTTTAATGTAGACCGGACCGTAAAAAACAGCGGCGTGCGCTCGTCCATTGGCAAGGAAGCTGGCCGCGGTGTTGAAGACCAGCGCGCATGGGCGCAGACTGACGAGTCGGCCGCAGCAGTGGTAGTCGGCGCAGGCACGAGAACTGGCCACGACCTTTAAACCGGTGCGAGCCTCATATTTATGATGTCACTTTTGTAGTGGACCTGCATAAAATGTATTGAAAGACAAAGTAATTGTATCCAGAAGAATTAATATGTGTTAAAAAATACTGAGAATAGATAGCACCTGGTAGTACTGAGCAGCAGACGTTGCGAACAGAAGTACTAGTAGTAACCAGTACTACTTGACAGTGGCTTGAGAAATCAATCAAACTCACGTGCCAATTAATCAAAAAGCGGCGACGTACTAGGAGTAGTACTAGCCAATTGATTGATTGATTCTGTCTCGGGGCTTGAAGCGGCGACCCGGATGGGGGACGAGACGCAGCGGCGACTCGGACGGGGACGCAGAGTCCGGAGCAGCCACGGGTCGTGGCCCTTTTTTTTT
>LR738712.1:53163724-53176379 GCA_902687465.1 Secale cereale | reverse complement strand
TACTCTTGTGCGTTGAGTAGATCGCTTCTTGCTTGCAAATAGGTAAGTCCTTCTGATCCGATCCTTGCACGTGATGGGTACTAGTAGTAATACTAGTTCTAGCCCTTGTCCGGTTTAATATAGTATATTCAGCAACAGCAGCCTTGGAACTTGGACAAATATCCGTACATCCGCTGCCATCGCTGTAGTCTTTCACACCTGTTGGTTCTCCACGCAAAACACCAGATGGGCAGCTCGAGATAAAGCAAGGCGAGGAGTGACCGGGCAGTGATCCATCAGCGGCGGCAGAAACGACAAAGTACTTTGTTGTGGACATAAATACTGTGGATGCGCCGGCTCAGGGTCGTACTATTTTTTTTTTTTTGAGGAGTAGAGCGCGACGGTGACTCGGAGCGGGGGTGAAACTGAGGTGCCAACGGGTCCGTCTCCGGACAGAAGTGACTCGGAGCGAGATCGGACTCGCGTTCAGCACGGGCCCAAGACCGCCAGGTCGGCCTGATGCAGCAGTGGAGCGATGTTGTCGGATCGATCCATCGGTACTCGTACCAGTCTGGGTCGTTGTCGGTTTGATTTCCTTAATCCGTATTTCCCTCGAGGTCATGGTACGATAGAGTAGTAATCGAACCCAGATATTAAATCCATCTGGTTGTTTCCCATGTAGCATCTTTGGGCCAATAAAAAATTAAAAGCTGCCAATCAACTTGGCCCTTCACGTGGTGGAGTCTTGATTTGAAATAGCACTGTTCTGCAGCAGTACTAGTATGGCAAGCTGGGACTTGGCGCATTTAAAAAACCGGCAGACAAAACTGATTGATGCAGGGTCTCCGGTCGCGATCGGAGGCAGAAAAAAGAATCCGGCTGGGGACTCGCCAGCGTTTGATGTTTTCCCAATGCGTACGTACTGATTCGCCTTCTAATTCGGCGGATCACTGGCCCGACGAAATTTGAGGCCTATGCAGATTCCTCCGTGCTGCAACTTTCTTCATCCGAAAAATTGCGAACTTCTTGACCCCTAAAGAAATCCCTTCAAGACCTCAACACCACCGTGCGCAGGCCCCACGGTGGGCGCCAACTGTCGTGGAAATAACACGGCAGATGTCCGGATCAACGGACTTAATGTTGAGGCGCGCATCTATGTGGTAGCTTGAAGGGGTTGAGCGGAATCGAGAGACGCGATACAAGACACGAATTTAGACAGCTTCGGGCCCCGGGAAACATCATCCGGTAATAACCCTACGTGCTGTTTGAGGCTAGGTCTCATTATGATGGTGTCGCCGGTAAACCGGCTCTTTGTGTCTAACCCTAAAAACTTGTCTGCTTGTCTTAAACTCTAAAACCTGTCCTCTTTGGGGAGCCCTGCCCCTCCTTATATATGTTGAAGGGGCGGATTTACATGACTAGTCCTAGTAGGACTAGGATTGATCTATTACAAGGAGTCCTAGTCTTGCTTCCTTTATGGAGAATATTCCTTGCGCTTTATTCATAAACCGGCCCACTACTAATATGAACCGGCCTTCTGGGCCTTGGGCCTTGTCATCCATGATCCATACGCCGGGTTATCAGTGAGTAATATTATTTAGGCAGGTTGCTTGTAAACCGTCTGGTGATAACGGATCGCCAGTGAATCACCAAGTGTAAACCGCCAAGACCGGCCGGGTTATAATTCCGGCCGGTTCATACCGCGGGGGTATATCCCCGACAGGTTGGATGCTTGATAATTGTTTTGAGATATGAGGATAGTGATATTAGAGTCGTGCTAGTGGAGTTATTATGAAATTGAGAAATACTTGTGTTAAGGTTAGTGATTCCCGTAGCATGCACGTATGGTGAACCGCTATGTGACGAAGTTAGAGCATGAGGTATCTGTAAAGTGCCAACCTTTGTGTGGAGGTCGGGGGCGCGCGATGGTTAACTCCTACCAACCTCCCCCCTAGGAGCATGCGTTCATTGCTTTGTTTTGATGGCTCGTAGATTTTTGCAATAAGTATATGAGTTCTTATGACTAATGTTGAGTCCATGGATTATACGCACTCTCACCCTTCCACTATTGCTAGCCTCTCTTGTACCGCGCAACTTTCGCCGGTACCATACACCCACTATATATGCTTCCTCAAAACAACCACCATATTATTCCTCAAAACGGCCACCATACCTACCTATCATGGCATTTCCATAGCCATTCCGAGATATATTGCCATGCAACTTTCCATCGTTCCGTTCATATGACACGCTTCATATTGTCATATTGACATGCATGATCATGTAGTTGACATCATATTTGTGGCAAGGCCACCATGCATAATTTTTCATACATTTCACTCTTGTTTCATTGCACATCCCGGTACACCGCCGGAAGCATTCATATAGAGTCATTCTTTGTTGTAGTATCGAGTTGTAATATTGAGCTGTAATGAAAGTGTGATGATCATCATTATTAGAGCATTGTCCCATGGGAGGAAAGGCTACATCAATAAAGCCCCTCCGCAAAAAAAATGAAAAAAAAAAGAAAGGCCAAAGAAAAAAGAAAGGCCCAAAAAAGGGACAATTGCTACTCTCTTTTTCCACACTTGTGCTTCAAAGTAGCACCATGTTCTTCATTATAGAGAGTCTCATGCTTAGTCACTTTTATATACTAGTGGGAATTTTCATTATAGAACTTGGCTTGTATATTCCAACGATGGGCTTCCTCAAATGCCCTAGGTCGTCGTGAGCAAGCAAGTTGGATGCACACCCACTAGTTTCTTTTGTTGAGCTTTCATACATTTTTAGCTCTAGTGCATCCGTTATATGGCAATCCCTACTCACTCACATTGATATCTATTGATGGGCATCTCCATAGCCCGTTGATACGCCTAGTTGATGTGAGACTATCTCCCTCCTTTTTGTCTTCTCCACAACCACCTCTCTATTCCACCCATAGTGCTATGTCCATGGCTCATGCTCATGTATTGCGTGAAAGTTGAAACATTTGAAAGAATAGAGTATGAAAACAAGTGCTTGGCTGAAATCGGGGTTGTGCATGATAGGAATATTTTGTGTGATGAAGAGGGACCATAGCCAGACTATATGATTTTGTAGGGATAACTTTCTTTAGCCATAGTATTTTGAGAAGACATGATTGCTTTGTTAGTATGCTTGAAGTATTATTATCTCTTATGTCAATATAGACTTTTATCTTGAATCTTTCAGATCTGAACATTCATGGCACAATTAAGAGAATTACATTGAGAAACTATGTTGGTTAGCATTCCACATCAAAAATTCTGTTTTTATCATTTACCTACTCGAGGACGAGCAGGAATTAAGCTTGGGGATGCTTGATACGTCTCCAACGTATCTATAATTTTTTATTGTTCCATGCTATTATTTATGATGTCTTGGATGTTTAATGGGCTTTGTCATACACTTTTATATAATTTTGGGGACTAACCTACTAACCCAAAGGCCCAGTCCAGATTGCTGTTTTTGCCTGTTTCAGGGTTTTGCAGAAAAGGAATATCAAACGGAGTCCAAACGGAATGAAACCTTCGGGAGAGATATTTTTGGAGAAAATCACGCACGGGAGACTTGAGAACCACGGAGTAGGGCCCACGAGGGTGGGGGCGCGCCCCCCTGCCTCGTGGGCCCCTCGTGAGTCCCCCGGTGTCCTCCTTCCTCCTATATAAGCCTACGTACCCCGAAACCATCAACAATAGAGAGAAAACCCTAGTTCCACCACCGTAACCTTCTGTTCGCGTGAGATACCATCTTGGAGCCTGTTCCGGAGCTCCGCCGGAGGGGGGATCCATCACGAAGTGCTTCTACATCATCATCATCGCCCTCACCATGAGTTGTGAGTAGTTTACCACAGACCTTCGGGTCCATAGCTAGTATCTAGATGGCTTCTTCTCTCTCTGGATCTCAATACAAAGTTCTCCTCGGTCTTCGAGGAGATCTATTCGATGTAATATCTTTTTGTGGTGTGTTTGTCGAGATCCGATGAATTATGGGTTTATGATCAAGATTATCTATGAGAAATATTTGGTTCTTTTCTGAACTCTTTATGTGTGCTCATAATATCCTTGCAAGTCTCTTCGAATTATTGGTTTGGTTTGGCCTACTAGATCTATAGTTCTTGCAATGGGAGAAGTGCTTGGCTTTGGGTTCTATCTTGCGGTGTCCTTTCCCAGTGACAGTAGGGGCAGCAAGGCACGTATTGTATTGTTGCCATCGAGGATAAAAAGATGGGGTTTATATCATATTGCTTGAGTTTATCCCTCTACGTCATGTCATCTAGCTTAAGGCGTTACTCTGTTCTTATGAACTCGATACACTAGATGCATGCTGGATAGCGGTCGATGTGTGGAGTAATAGTAGTAGATGTAGGCAGGAGTCGGTCTACTTGTCTCGGACGTGAAGCCAATATACAATGATCATGCCTAGATGATCTCATAATTATTCGCTTTTCTATCAATTGCTCGACAGTAATTTGTTTACCCGCCGTAGAATATCGCTATCATGAGAGAAGCCACTAGATAACACTATGCCCCTGGGTCTATTCTCAACATATCAATCTACATCTACTTTACTTTTTCCGCTTTTACTTTCTGTTCTTATAAACAAATATACAAAAAATATAAACTATCACCTCTATCAGATCTCACTTCCGTAAGTGACCGTAAAGGGATTGACAATCCCTTATCGCGTTGGCTGCGAAGTTCTTATTTGTTTGTGCAGGTGCGAGGGACTCGCGCGTGGTCTCCTACTGGATTGATACCTTGGTTCTAAAAAACTGAGGGAAATACTTATGCTACTGTGCTGCATCTCCCTTTCCTGTCGAGGGAATACAACGCAAGCTCGAGAAGTAGCATAAGGCAACAAAACTAACAAAAGCATGCATCGACATGCCATATTTACCCCCTCAATGTATTATATTTACAATGTATACCCTGCAACGTAGAGAATTTGGCAATGCAATCAATCCATCACTTTCTTGGTATTGGTCGCTTGTCGTAGCTCTTTTCTGGTTCTCCTTCTGTTGTTCCTTGTGCCTTCTCGTGTGTGTTGGATGCCATATTATACCTGATGTGTTGCATCTTACTCTAATTTATAATGAAAATTGTCACGCCGATGCAAGCCCGCCGTAGCACTGTCAAAAAAATCATCACATTCTTGCCAGATGTTGCTAGTGTCATCATCAGATAAAGGGGAAACAAATTCTTATGATTTTGATAACAGATCAAGATCATCACATGCATGTCGCAACAGATCAACATATCTTCATTAACATATCGTTTCTGCTTTACTTCAGCGATGGTAAGATGCAGCTGCATATTTTCTACCAAGAAGAAATGAATCGAACTTCAATGGCTGGCTACAAAATCGGTTTACATGAGTAACAACACAGGTTTGCAATCCTGTCAGCCGCGCATCAGAATCCGGTATGCATCAGAAAGTTTGGGCGTGGCGACTTCGACCGCTGCTGCTGCTGATGATGCTACAGACCTAGGGTAGGGTCACGGGCCTAACCCAGATACCCCACCTAAGGTCACTACCCCAGAAGCTCAAGAGACAGCTCGAAGACAACAGAAACAGTCAACTGATACGGCCCAAGAGTACATTTCACTCGACTGCATACCTCCACTCGGACGACTCAACTCCACTCGAAGGATGAGGACACTCGACCATACAAAAAACACTCGACCCCCGAAGTTCAAAGGTCACGTAAGGCCAACAACGGTCGTGCATTCATTCTGCAGTAATGAATGCCTTTATCACCCTTTATTGCAGGCGTTATCAGTAACGTCGTGCCTTTATGTACATTGAACCATTTGTAACGTGGGGATGGTTGGGGTCCTGGCATACTATATATAAGCCACCCCCTCCTCCAGTACAAGGGTTCGCAGCCCCTGTAACTCACACACACATATACATCCCAGTCGACCGCCTCCGGGCACCGAGATGTAGGGCTTTTACTTCCTCCGAGAAGGGCCTGAACTCGTAAACATCTTGTGTACAATCTCACCGTAGCTAGTACCTTGCCTCCTCCTACGTACCCCCTATTCTTACTGTCAGACTTAGAACCACGACAGTTGGCGCCCACCGTGGGGTAGGTGTCTTAGCGACTTCTGGTGAGGTTGCAAGCTTTTTTCTCCGACCTTCATCATCATGGTTTCCGGCGGTGGTTTGGCGCTGGGCCGCGATATCCGACTCGGCGCGCTCGTCTTCGTCGCCTACGACTCCGCTTGGCTCCAGGAGGCCCTCCTCGACGTCGAGGCGCTACCCATCCGCGGGGCCGCGCACTTCCGTGCCAGCGCCTGTGACGTCCTTCTCCGGCAGCCGTCGACTCAGTATCGGACGGCTCCTCCATCGTCTGTCGTCCCCGCTGAGCGCCGCCACAAGTGATCCGGTCAGTCGCGGCTCCAGCAGTGGGTGAAGCACGCGGTGGCTCGCCAAACGGCCACCCCTCAAGTAGCGGCCATCGAGCCCGACGAATACCACTACGGGCCGGTAGATCCGTCGACTGGGTCCGTAGACTCGCTTTCCGAGTGCGGGAGCAGCGACCCCACGGCTGAAGTCCTCATGGGTCGACTCATGGTGTAGTCCGCCGGGGTACCCTCGCGGCGGAAACGGCGGCAGCAACAACGGTAAATCGTATGACCATGACGGGTACATACCCCAGCCCCTCACCGCTGAGCAAAGGGAAGAGCTCTGCCGCCGCAATGAAGACGCACTTTACACCCCTATCGTGGGGGACTCTCCAGAGGCTCGGGCTCTGGAAGCCACGTGCCTAGCCACCATGGCTGAGCACACGCGACTGGAAAATTTCCAGCGTTCACTCGACGATCGGGCCCGTCGATTGATTCCCGAATCTAGTCGACGGCCGCGGCAATCGTTCCTGCGCGAACCTCAGGTATTCCAAACGCCAATCTAGAACCTCGAACCTGATGCCCACATCGCAGATTCTATCCAACCGTCTCAGTCGGAGGCTAGGAGAGGCTTGCAGCAGATCCGGGCACTGCTCCGGATAGCAGGAGAGCAAAACACGGCCGTCTCTCAGTCGCGTAACAGAATTCACAGCAGATCGGTGGCGACAGACACTGTCTGGTCGGCTCACAGCCCAAGGTTGCCTCCAAGGCGCGAGGGCCGTGGACCCCGTCAAGAACAACATGTGGGTTGGAATGATGAACAATATGATCGTCGACCCGGTCACAATGATCGCCGCCGAGTGCCTACACCTCCTCCGAGAAGCGAATCGTACTCGCCCAGGCGACATGATGGCAGGCGTCTGCGTGACGACGAGCAGAGGATCCCCCCAGATCCCAGAAGGCCCGGTTTTGACGCAAGATCGATTCTTGTGCAAGGCCTGGTTGACAGGAACCGAGCATACAGAGAAGAACAAGGCAGAGATCGTCCGAGTGGCAGTCGAGCGTCTGTCTCTGGGCCCGAATGTTTTAGCAGTGCTATCAGGGCCGCTGAGATTCCCCCAACTTCAGATTGGCGGCGGGAGTGAATAAGTTCACCAGCGAGTCAAAGCCGGGTACTTGGCTAGAGGATTACCATGTAGCTGTGCAGATCGGTGGTGGCTATGAAGCATCTCCCCCTGATGTTAGGTGGCTCGGCCAGGGCATGGCTAAATCAGTTGGCCCCTGGGAGCATCTACAGTTGGGAAAAGCTGGCCCGAGTGTTTGTCAGGACCTTCGAGGGCACCTGCAAACGACCTGCAGGGCTGGCGGGGTTACAGCATTGCGTTCAGAAGCCGAATGAAACCCTGAGAGATTACATCCAAAGGTGGACCACCTTGCATCACACGGTGGAAAACGTGTGTGAGCATCAAGCAGTATACGCCTTCAAGGAGGGTGTGCGGTACAGAGAGCTGAACCTGAAGTTCGGTCATACAGGCGATATGTCCCTGACTCGGATGATGGAAATAGCCAGTCGGTATGCTAACGGAGAAGAGGCCGGTCGACTCCGTAGCGGCAAGAAACCAGTCAGCCAAGATGACCAAAATTCCAATCGGAAGCCGAAGCGCAAAGCAGAACCAGCAGTTCTAGGTGAAGCTGCAGCTGTTATCCAAGGGAAAGGCAAAGGAAAGCCTAAAGGCCCTTGGATCCCCAAGAAAGTGAAAGATCAAGCAGGGAATGACGTGCTCGACCTACCGTGTCCTATCCACGTGAAGAAAGATGAAGAGGGGAACTTGGTTTACCCCAAGCATACCACTTGACAGTGTCGGCTCCTGATTCAGAATTGCCAGAAAGATCAACCCGTTGAGAAAGAGAAGGAATCAGAGGAGACCGATGACAAAGAAGAGGATGGAGGTTACCCACAGATCAACTCCACCTTGATGATTTTTGCTGACGTCGAAAGCAAGAGTCGACTGGAAGTTATCAACAGAGAAGTCAACATGGTTGCCCCGGCAATAACGACATGCCTAAAATGGTCCAAGACTCCCGTTACATTCGACCAGTCCGACCACCCCGCGCACATTGCAACCCCTGGGCGAGAGGCGTTGGTGGTCGACCCAATTGTCGATGGTACTCGATTGATCAAAGTTCTGATGGATGGCGGTAGTGGCCTGAATATACTGTACGCTGGAACCCTCCAAGGGATGGGCATTCCGATGTGCAAGCTAAGCGAGAGCAACATGAGATTTCACGGGGTCATCCCCGGAAAGAAAGCCAACTTACTTGGACAGATTTCCCTCGACGTGGTTTTTGGCGATCCGAAACACTTCCGCAAAGTGAAGCTGACGTTTGAGGTGGTGGACTTCCACAGCGCCTATCATGCCATTCTGGGCAGGCCCGCCTACGCCCGCTTTATGGCTCGGCCGTGTTATGTGTACCTCAAACTGAAGATGCTGGGGCCTAAAGTCGTGATAACCGTCATAGGGAATCGACAGAAGGTAGAAGAGTGCTTCCAGAAAGGCTCGAAAATTGCTGACGAGCAGCTGGCAGCAGTGGAGATGGAGGGGTACCAAAAAAATGTGGATCTGAGTGATTTGTTGCGTGCTAACAAGCGAGCTTCCGAGTCAGCATTCCAGTCGGCGGGAGAGACAAAGCTTGTGCACATTCACCCCACCGACCCCAACGCAGCTCCAACCCACATCTCAACTACACTCGACAGCAAATAGGAAGAAGCGCTCATCCAGTTCCTCCGTGAGAACTGGGACATCTTCGCATGGAAACCATCCGACATGCCAGGTGTACCCAGGGGACTGGCTGAGCACCGTTTGCGGGTCGACCCGAAAGTGAAAAACGTGAAGGAACATCTCCGTCGGTCCGCCACGGAGAAGAGGAAAGCCTTTGGCGAAGAAGTGGCTCGGCTTCTGGAAGCTGAGGTCATCCGCGAGATTTACCACTCCGAGTGGCTCGCCAATGTGGTCATGGTCCCCAAGAAGGACAAATCCCTCCGCATGTGCATCGATTTCAAGCATATCAATCGGGCATGCCCAAAAGATCATTTCCCTCTCCCCCGCATCGATCAGATAGTTGACTCGACTGCGGGATGCGAGCATTTGTCTTTTCTGGATGCATATTCCGGGTACCATCAGATCCGACTGTTTGGACCCGATGAAATCAAGACAGCCATCATCACCCCATTTGGGTATTTTTGTTATGTCACCATGCCTTTCAGTCTCAAGAATGTCGGCACTACCTTCATGCGCATGATTCAAAAGTGTCTGCTGAAGCAAATCAGTCGGAACATGGAAGCGTACATGGATGACATCGTGGTCAAGTCACGTAAAGGTTCTGACCTACTGACTGACCTCGCTGAGACATTCGCAAACCTAAGAAGCTATGATATCAAGCTCAACCCATCGAAATGTACATTCAGAGTTCCAGGTGGCAAGTTACTCGGTTTCCTTGTTTCTGAACGAGGAATCGACGCCAACCCAAAGAAAGTCAGTGCCATCCTCCGAATGAAGCACCTCGTGCGTGTACACGACGTCCAGAAGCTAACTGGTTGCTTGGCTGCATTGAGTCGGTTCATTTCTCGTCTCGGTGAGAAGGCATTGCCTCCCTACCGACTGATGAAGAAGTATGAAAAGTTCGAGTGGAATTCTGAAGCTGAAGCAGCGTTTGAGGAGCTCAAAGCCCTGCTTTCCACCCAGCCGGTGCTTGCTGCCCCAGTCAGCAAAGAGCCTCTTTTACTGTACATCGCAGCCACCAGACAAGTTGTCAGTACTGTACTCACGGTTGAGCGGGAAGAAGAAGGCAAAGCCTACAAAGTCCAATGCCCAATTTATTACATTTCCGAAGTATTGACTCCCTCCAAGCAAAGATACCCGCATTACCAGAAGCTTGTGTATGGGATTTACTTGACCGCAAAGAAATTTGCTCATTACTTCTCGGATCATTCGATTTCAATCGTGAGCGACGCCCCATTATCAGAAATTCTAAAAAATAGAGATGCAACCGGTCAAGTGGCCAAATGGGCGATTGAACTCCTTCCATTATATATCAAGTTTGAGGCGAAAAAAGCTATCAAGTCTCAGGCAATAGCAGATTTTGTGGCCGAATGGATCGAGCAGGAGCAACCGACTCAGATCCAGTCGGATCACTGGACCATGTTCTTCGATGGATCCAAGATGTTGAACGGATCTGGTGCAGGTGTGATTTTGGTGTCCCTAGAGGCGACAAACTCAGTTATGTCCTTCAAATCCACTTCGATTCTTCAAACAATGAAGCTGAATACGAGGCACTTTTATACGGGTTGCATATGGCCATCTCACTCGGCATCCGTCGCCTGATGGTATACGACGACTCAAACTTAAAGGTCAATCAGATGATGAAGGAGTGGGACGTCAGAAGCCCAGCAATAACCAGTTAATGCAGTGCGGTACGGAAGCTGGTAAAGAAATTCGAAGGATTAGAGCTCCACCACATGCCCAGAATCAAGAACCAACTTGATGATGATCTCGCGAAGATATGGTCCACTCGGAAACCTATACCCAAGAATGTGTTCTCAGAACATTTGCACACCCCGGCAGTCAAAGGGGACCCCTTCACAGAGGAGCCCCCGCAGCCGATAAATGCATCCGATCCGACTGAAGTCGAAGTTCCTGCGGTGGTCGACTTAATCATGGAGATCTACTTGCTTAGACAAGAACTCCCAGAGGATGAAGAGGAGGCGCGTCAGATCGTCCGTCGATCCAATGCCTTTACTATCATACAAGGTCAGCTCTACAGGGAGACCGTCACGGGAGTCGCTCCACGCTGCATCACCCCTGAAGAAGGTCGAATGATTCTAAATGAGATACACTCGGGAACTAGTGGACACCACGCTTCCTCCCGTACTATCGTGTCCAAGGCATACCGAGTTGGATTCTACTGGCCCCGAGCGAATGAGATGGCAAAGGATATCGTAGACAAATGTGAAGGCTGCCGGTTCTACTCCAACATGTCTCGCAAACCTGCGTCTGCCTTGAAGACCATCCCGTTGGTTTGGCCGTTTGCCATTTGGGGGTTGGACATGGTCGGTCCCTTCAAGACCGACAGGAGCGGATTCACCCACTTTCTCGTGGCAGTCGACAAGTTTACCAAATGGATCGAGGCCAAGCCCATCAAGAACCTCGGCTCGAGCACCGCCATCAGCTTCATCAGAGAATTGATATTCAGATAGGGAGTCCCCCACAGCATCATCACGGATAACGGCTCCAACTTTGACTCAGACGAATTCACAGCGTTCTGTTCCTCCCAAGGCACTCGGGTCGATTACGTGTCTGTAGCGCATCCGCAGTCGAATGGACAAGCAGAAAGAGAAAATGGTTTGATCCTTCAAGGCCTGAAACCACGACTGATGCGCGACCTCAAGCACGCCGTTGGAGCTTGGGTGACTGAACTACCGTCTGTCTTATTGGGGCTGAGGACAACTCCGAACCGGTCGACTGACCGTACCCCCTTGTTCATGGTCATATGGTGCTGAGGCCGTGTTGCCGAGTGATTTGTTGTACAACGCCCCTCGAGTGGAACTCTTCTCCGAAGCAGAAGTAGAGCAGGCCCGTCAAGATGCAGTCGACCTCCTGGAGGAAGAACGCGAGATGGCCCTGATCCGCTCGACCATTTACCAACAAGACATGCGTCGATTCCATGCCCGCAATGTTCAAAGCCGGACATTCCAGGAAGGATACCTGGTTCTCCGAGTACGTCAGAAGCGACCGCATAAGCTTGCCCCGGCCTGGGAAGGCCCCTTCGTCGTCACCAAGGTACCACACGATGGGGCATACCACATCTAAAACGTAGCCAAGAAGAAAGATGAGCCTCGTTCGTGGAACGCGGATCTGCTCCGCCGCTTCTACACTTGAAGCACTCGATCAGTCGAGTTGTAATAAGAACCTTCTAGTTTGTGTTTCAAAGACAAGTTCGCGACAATTCCTTAATGTTTGCCGTTACAAGGACGCATGTTCTCAAATCCCCTCAGTGGGTGCTTAGCCGCGAATCAGATTCGCCTAAGTTTTTAAAACCACTCCGATTGAAGAGCAACCCTCTTACTCGGGGGCTTAGCTGCGACCCTGTAATCGCCTAAGTTACAAAAAACCACTCCGAGTGAAGAGCAACTCTCTCACTTGGGGGCTTAGCTGCGACCCCGTAATCGCCTAAGTTACAAAAACCACTCCGAGTGAAGAGCAACCCTCTCACTTGGGGGCTTAGCTGCGATCCCGTAATCGCCTAAGTTA
>LR738712.1:53127673-53163208 GCA_902687465.1 Secale cereale | reverse complement strand
GGGGGCTTAGCTGCAACCCCGTAATTGCCTAAGTTACAGAAAAAAACTCCGAGCGAAGAGCAACCCTCTCACTCGGGGGCTTAGCTGCGACCCCGTAATCGCCTAAGTTACAAAAACTATTTCGAGTGAAGAGCAACCCTCTCACTCGGAGACTTAGTTGTGACCCCGCAATCGCCTAAGTAACGAAAACCACTCCGAGTGAAGAGCGACCCTCTCACTCGGGGGCTTAGCTGTGACCCCATAATCACCTAAGTTACAATGTGGCCCGGTCCTCCGAGCAACGCCACAAATACAACATGGCTCGACCCTCCGAGCTACGCCACAAGTATAATGTGGCTCAGTCCTCCAAGCTACGCCACAAGTATAATGTGGCTCAGCCCTCCGAGCTATGCCACAAATACAATGTGGCTTAGTCCTCCGAGCTACGCCACAAATACAACGTGGCTCAGTCCTCCGAGCTACGCCACAAACACAACATGGCTCGACCCTCCGAGCTGCGCCACAAACACGATGCTGACTCAAAATTCAAAAAAGATCGAAGGAAATCAGAAGCAAAACAAGCACATCCTAAAAGGGAATCAAGTGCAGATAAAGCCCCGCAAGATTCGGGCAGAAGTACTCGGGCATCAAGCCCGCGAGATTTTTAACGGTTACAAAATCACTCAGCATTCCGAGGCAAATTGAATCGGAGTATCAAAGTTTGTTCACTTCTCAGGGGAAGGAGGACTTGCAGGCGCAACGTACTCATCCAAGTCGATCCCGTCAGCGATACGGGTAGCAGCCTCCAGGAAAGTCTCCATGAACGACTGGAACTGGAGCTTCTTTGTGTTGGCAACCTTGAGCGCGGCCAGCCTCTCCTCCTTCACCTCCTTGCAGTGCACACGGACCAGAGACAATGCAACGTCAGTACCACACTGGGCAGATGATTTCTTCCACTCCTGCACTCGACTAGGGATCTCATTAAGTCGAGTCATCAGGGACTCGAGGTCATTATCTTGCACCGTCCCCCTCCAGAGTGCAGCGAGACATCACCGCCTTCAGTCGAGCAAGGTAACTAGTGGCGCTGGTGAGGCGAGACTCTAGTCGCAAGACGTTCATCGCCACTTCATCCTTGACAATAGAATTGGCGGGGTCCAGACCCGTCTCGACCCGCCCAGTCTCCTCCTCGAAGTTTCGACATAATTCTACATAGGCGGAAACACGATGAGTTAGTGAGCAGGATATGAGTCGACCGCTTTGATTCAGTCGGACAAAGGAACATACCTTCGAGCATGAGGAACCACTTCTTCGTGAGGTCACCCAGATAAGTCTCCAACCTGTTCTTCAAGCTTGCCAACCGAAGCCAGCTTCTGTTCTGCGAGTTCAGTTTTCTCCTGCGCCTTCTGCTGCGCTGCTGCCAGGTCATGGTCCTTCTACTCCAGAGCTGCCCTCATTTGATCTACAAGGGACATTACTAGACAGATGAACATAAGGATGCACACGGCACACTCACTGGATTTCAATCGACGAGCTATGCACTTTTATTACCAGATGTTTCGTCCTTGGTTTTCTTCAAATGCTCCCTGACCAGCTCCAGGTCAAGATTGAGTTGGGCCTGCTTCTTCTCAAGATCCGCGAATTTGGCTCCAAACTCACAAGATTTCTACGGCCAACAAAAGAAGACAGAATTCTAAGACTACAGCCGAGCCAAATACTTAGCAGTAGCCTCAGGGACTACACCCAGTGGGTGTGCTAAGCGTGCCCCCACTGGTTCTCACTCGGCCGGATCAGTCCTGCCTGAGCTAAAAAAAGAGGTGCATTTCGTTCTTAGACCATGGCCGACTACCAGCAGTCGACCACGACCTCGGGGACTACACCCAGTGGGTGCACTAAGTTTGCCCCCACTGGTTCTCACTCGGCCGGATCAGTCCTGCACGAGTGAAAGGAGTTCGAAAAAAGTAAACAAGACAAATTCTAAGACCACGTCCGACTGACTTCAGTCGACCATGGCCTCGGGGACTACACCCAGTGGGTGCACTCAGCGTGCCCCCACCAGTCCAATCGACACAGAAAGGCCGATCGTATTACAAGAGCTAAGCTACAAGGAGATCAGGAACACCTAGTGGGTGTGACATCATCTTACAAACAAAGTAGTAACATCATCTTACAAACAAAGCGGCAGTTTTTAGAATAAATACCTCAACAGCATAGCAAGTTAGTCGAAGAAGAAAAACCTGGACATTAGTTCGAAGAGCCGAACTGGCATTATAGGCAGCCATGCTAGCCTCGTACGCCGCCTTCGTCCGCTCCATCATTAGCCCCGCCTGACGAACGTCCTCCTTGGCCGCACCCATGGGGTCCTCCGGGACGTGATGGGTAGCGAAAAGCACGAACGGTGGAGCAGTTGGAGCAGTCAAAGGATCAACAACTTGGACAATCGACGCGGATGGACGGTCAGTCGACACGGGAACAACAAAAGAGATCGTGGTCCGAGCCACGTCCCCTTGTTGCTGGGCCTCAGAACCAGAGGGTGTTTTCCGACCCCTCCTTCCCGTGCCTCTTCGAGACACCTCCACGCGGTCCTCATCATCATCATCATCATCAGGAAGTTTAATGACATTGTGCGGCCCTTCAGAGAACAATCGAGAAGAAATTCAGTCGACTGACAATCCAGATAACATAAGCCAAAGCGTAGCCAAGAAGCCGTACCTGCGTGGGACGTGGCCGCGTCTGCGGCCTCCTCGTCATCACGTCCCTTATCAACATCCATTGAGGTCCCAGAAGCAGCAGCGCTATAGATTTCACGGAACGGTCAACAAGATGAACTAGTGAGTCGACAAAGGCAAATCTGGTTTCTAAGATGAAAGAAGAACGAAGCAGAGCAACACTTACGTGGAAGGAATCGGGACGTCCACTTTGATCTTTGGCAAGGCCTTCCGAGGCTTGGAGGCGGCGACCTTGGGCTGTGTTGGCGCCTTCTCAGTCGGATCCGGGGTAGACGTCCGAGTGCACTTCTGCACCTGGGAGCTGGAAGGACCTGTCCTGGCACGCACGTTCTCTGGATCGTGGCTCTGCTTGGAACACTTCTCGACGCGGGGCGGTGACTCGACTTCCTTGCCGCTGCTGGAGTCCTCACTTTCTTCCGCAGTCTCCTCGCCGGACTTCCAATCGGAAACTTCGCCTACACCCTCTTCCCCCTCTTGAATATGTTCACCATTGGGCACAGAGTACATTTCAGTAAAGATCTACAGAAAGAAGAAACAATTGTACGCCAGTCAGATTCATCAAACGCCCGCAAGCAAGAATCAGAAAATTCACTCGGAAACTAAGGCCGAACCTTGTCTGGTTGATGGTCTGCGTCGAACGGGCGAACCCTTCCGGTCCCCCGAGGATTATCCTTGTTCTCCGTTATGCACTTCAGGCACTGTTCCACCGTCTTCGCGGTGGCTTCCTCTAGGTGGACCCGAGAAGTGTCATCGACGCCCGAGTACATCCACATCGGATGGTCCCGAGCTTGGAGTGGTTGGATCCTCCGCTTGAGGAACACCTCCAGCAGATCCATCCCAGTGACCCCGTCGCGGACCAGCTGAACCACATGCTCCACCAACATGTCCACCTCTACCTTCTCAGCCCGACTCACAAGCAGCGTCGGTGGCTAGCCGACTCGATCTAAAGAAAACGGAGGGAGTCCGGTCGACTGACCGGGACTCGAGACATCCTTGCAATAAAACCAAGTCAACTACCATCCTCGGACCGACTCAGGAAGGACCATGGCAGGGAAAGTGCTCCTACCCCTAGTCTGGATACCCAAACCACCGCACATCTGGATAACGTGCGTCTTCTCGTCACTCGGGTTTGCTTTCTTGACAGTTTGGGAGCGACGGGTGAAAATTTGCTTAAACAGGCCCCAATGCGGTCGGCACCCGAGAAAGTTCTCGCACAACGAAACGAAGGCGGCCAAGTACGTGATGGTGTTGGGAGTGAAATGGTGCAGCTGGGTCATAGATCTCCAACGTATCTATAATTTTTTATTGTTCTATGCTATTATATTATCCTTCTAGGATGTTTAATGGGCTTTGTCATACACTTTTATATGATTTTTGGTACTAACCTATTAACCCAAAGCCCAGTGCCAGTTTCTGTTTTTCTCCTGTTTTAGGGTTTTACAGAAAAGCAATATCAAACGGAGTCCAATTGACGAGCCAACTTTTGATGATTTTTTCTGGACCAAAAGAAGCCCCCGAAGCAAAAGAGTTGGGCCAGGAGAGCCACGGGGTTGCCCACAAGGGTGGGGGGGCGCAAGCTTGGGGAAGCTATGTTTGATGAAGATGATATTTTTAGTCTGCCAAGTTTTGATGATAATATTTATTATGATGAAAGCATGCCTCCTATTTATGATGATTATATTTATGAAAGTGGATTTGGAGAGGTCATGACTTTATTTAGTGATGAATCCACTATTTCGGAAGAGGTTCCAATTGATTATTGTGATGACTTGTATGCTATTAAGAATAATGATAACCATGAAACTTGTCATCATGATTTTAGTTTTCAATTGGGTTATGCTTCACATGATAGTTATTTTGTTGAATTTGCTCCTCCCACTACTATGAATGAGAAGAATTTTGCTTATGATGGGAGTAGTAAAATTTCTATGCAAGTAGATCGTGAAAAGAATGCTTTATGTGCTGGTTATATTGTTGAATTCATCCATGATGCCTCTGAAAATTATTATGAAAAAGGAACATATGCTTCTACATATTCCAATAATATCAAGTTTCCTCTCTATATGTTGAAAGTTTTGAAGCTATGCTTGCTTTGCCTTCCTATGCTAGTTAATTATCGTTCCCATAAGTTGTTTGCTTACAAAATCCCTATTCATAGGAAGTGGGTTAGACTTAAAAGTGCAAGTCATATTCTTCATGATGCTCCCTTTATGTTTCAATTCTTATCTTTTACACGAGCATCATTGAAATCATCATGCCTAGCTAGGGGCGTTAAACGATAGCGCTTGTTGGGAGGCAACCAAACTTTATATTTTTTTTGTTTTTGTTGCTGTTAGGGAATAAATATTGCATCTAGCCTCTGATTAGATGTGGTTTCATGTTTTGTTTAGTGTTTGTGCCAAGTAGAACCTTTGGGAAGACTTGTGTGAAGTTTATGTGATCTTGCTGCGAAAAATAGAATCGTTAGCGCTCGTTAAAGTGGTCTTCAGATTTTACTGCAGTGTGCTTTTTAGTTGATTCTTTTTGCAGATGATCGGTAGACAAATTACGCAAATTTACCAATTTAGTTTGAAGTTTTTGGAGTTACAGAAGTAGGCGAAACCTGCAGATTACTACAGACTGTTCTGTCTTTGACAGATTCTGTTTTTCGTGTGTTGTTTGCTTATTCCGATGCATCTATGAGTAGTATTGGAGGATATGAACCATAGAGAAGTTGGAATACATTAGTTTAACACCAATATAAACAAAGAATGAATTCATTGATGCACCTTTGAGTAGTGGTTTGCTTTATACTAACGGAGCTCACGAGAATTTTTGTCTAAGTTTTGTGTTGTGAAGTTTTTAAGTTTTGAGTATTGCTTTGATGGACTATGGAACAAGGAGTAGCAAAGGCCTAAGCTTGGGTATGCCCATGGCACCCCAAGTAAATTCAAGATAATCAAAAGCCTAAGCTTGGGATGCCCCGGGAAGGCATCCCCTCTTTCGTCTTCATCCATCGGGAACTATACTCGGAGCTATATTTTTATTCACCACATGATATGTGTTTTGCTTGGAGCGTCTTGTATAATTTGAGTCTTTGCTTGTTAGTTTGCCACAATTATCCTTGCTGGACACACCTATTTGAGAGAGTTAAATATGGCCTAGGAATTGATAGAACACTCTATGTGCTTCACTTATATCTTTTGAGTTGAATAGTTTTTGCTCTAGTGCTTCACTTATATTTTTATTCACCACATGATATGTGTTTTGCTTGGAGCGTCAATTTAGTTTATTTTGTTTTGCTTGCTGTTTGAATAATATCCCAAGATCTGAAGTTCTTAAAGGTTAGAGAGTCTTCACATAGTTACATGATTATTCAACTACTCATTGATCTTCACTTATATCTTCCGGAGTAGTTTGTTGTTTGCTCTAGTGCTTCACTTATATCTGTTAGAGCACGCTGGTGGTTTTATTTTGTAGAAATTGTTGAACTCTCATGCTTCACTTATATCTATTTGAGAGTCTATTAAAACAGCATGGTAATGTGTTTAGGCTAAGAAACTAGTCTTCACATGATAGATATCCAATGTCAATGTAGTAAAAAAAATCACACTAAGTGCATTGAATATGATGAAAAGTTGGATGCTTGATAATTGTTTTGAGATATGAGGATAGTGATATTAGAGTCATGCTAGTGGATTTATTATGAAATTGAGAAATACTGTGTTAAAGTTTGTGATTCCCGTAGCATGCACGTATGGTGAACCGCTATGTGACGAAGTTAGAGCATGAGGTATTTGTAAAGTGTCAACCTTTGTGTGGAGGTCGGGGGCGCGCGATGGTTAACTCCTACCAACCTCCCCCCTAGTAGCATGCGTTGATTGCTTTGTTTTGATGACTCATAGATTTTTGCAATAAGTATATGAGTTCTTATGTCTAATGTTGAGTCCATGGATTATACGCACTCTCACCCTTCCACCATTGCTAGCCTCTCTTGTACCGCGCAACTTTCGCCGGTGCCATAAACCCACTATATATCCTTCCTCAAAACAGCCACCATATTGTTCCTCAAAACAGCCACCATACCTACCTATCATGATATTTCCATAGCCATTCCGAGATATATTTCCATGCAACTTTCCACCGCTCCGTTCATATGACACGCATCATATTGTCATATTGCCATGCATGATCATGTAGTTGACATCGTATTTATGGCAAAGCCACCATGCATAATTTTTCATACATGTCACTCTTGATTCATTGCACATCGCGGTACACCGCCGGAGGCATTCATAGAGAGTCATACTTTGTTCTAGTATCGAGTTGTAAATCAATATAAGTGTGATGATCTTCATTATTAGAGCATTATCCCGTGTGAGGAATAAAAACAAAAACAAAATAAAGGCCAAATAAAAAAGGAGAAGGCCCTAAAAATAGAGAGGGGCTAAAAAAAAAGAGGAAAGCCCCTCCAAAAAAATGAGAGAAAAGAGAGAAGGGACAATGCTACTATCTTTTTCCACACTTGTGCTTCAAAGTAGAAACATGTTCTTCATGATAGAGAGTCTCATGTTTAGTCACTTTCATATACTAGTGGGAATTTTCATTATAGAACATGGCTTGTATATTCCAACGATGGGCTTCCTCAAATGCCCTAGCTCTTCGTGAGCAAGCAAGTTGGATGCACACCCACTAGTTTCTTTTGTTGAGCTTTCATACATATTTAGCTCTAGTGCATCAGTTGCATGGCAATCCCTACTCACTCACATTGATATCTATTGATGGGCATCTCCGTAGCCCATTGATACGTCGAGTCGATGTGAGACTATCTCCCTCCTTTTTGTCTTCTCCACAACCACCATTCTATTCCACCTATAGTGCTATGTCCACGGCTCACGCTCATGTATTGCGTGAAAGTTGAAAGGTTTGAAAGAATAGAGTATGAAAACAAGTGCTTGGCTGAAACTGGGGTTGTGCATGATATGAATATTTTGTGTGATGAAGAGGGAGCATAGCCAGACTATATGATTTTGTAGGGATAACTTTCTTTAGCCATAGTATTTTGAGAAGACGTGATTGCTTTGTTAGTATGCTTGAAGTATTATTATTTCTTATGTCAACATAGACTTTTGTCTTGAATCTTTCAGATCTGAAAATTCATGCCACAATTAAGAGAATTACATTGAAAATTATGTTGGTTAGCATTCCACATCAAAAATTCTGTTTTTATCATTTACCTACTCGAGGACGAGCAGGAATTAAGCTTGGGGATGCTTGATACGTCTCCAACGTATCTATAATTTTTTTATTGTTCCATGCTATTATATTAACCTTCTAGGATGTTTAATGGGCTTTGTCATACACTTTTATATAATTTTTGGGACTAACCTATTAACCCAGAGCCCAGTGCCAGTTTCTGTTTTTCTCCTGTTTTAGGGTTTTACATAAAAGGAATATCAAACGGAGTCCAATTGACGAGCCAATTTTTGATTATTTTTTCTGGACCAAAAGAAGCCCCCGAAGCAAAAGAGTCCAGCCAGGAGAGCCACGGGCCACCCACGAGGATGGGGGCGTGCCCTCCTATCTCATGGATAGCCCATAAGCCCCCCTGACTTGTGCCCTACGCCAAAAAATCCTATAAATACTGAAACCTTCGGAAATTAACCGATATCGGGAGTTCCGCCGCCGAAAGCCTCTGTAGCCACCGAAAACCAATCTACACCCGTTCTGGCACCCTGCCTGAGGAGGGAATCCCTCTTCGATGGCTATCTTCATCATCCCGGCGCTCTCCATGACGAGAAGGGAGTAGTCCACCCTCGGGGCTGAGGGTATGTACGAGTAGCTATGTGTTTGATCTCTCTCTCTCTCTCGTGTTCTTGAGATGGCACGATCTTGATGTATTGCGAGCTTTGCTATTATAGGTGGATCTTATGATGCTTCTCCCCCTCTACTCTCTTGTAATGGATTGAGTTTTCCCTTTGAAGTTATCTTATCGGATTGAGTCTTTAAGGATTTGAGAACACTTGATGTATGTCTTGCACGTGTTTATCTGTGGTGACAATGGGATATCATGTGATCTACTTGATGTATGTTTTGGTGATCAACTTGCGGGTTCCGTGACCTTGGGAACCTATGCATAGGGGTTGGCACACGTTTTTGTCTTGACTTTCCGGTAGAAACTTTGGGGCACTCTTTGAAGTTCTATGTGTTGGTTGAATGGATGATTCTGAGATTGTGTGATGCATATCGTATAATCATGCCCACGGATACTTGAGGTAACAATGGAGTATCTAGGTTACATTAGGGTTTTGGTTGATTTGTGTCTTAAGGTGTTATTCTAGTACGAACTCTATGATAGATTGAACGTTACTATGGACTCTTGAATAGATCGATCAGAAAGAATAACTTTGAGGTGGTTTCGTACCCTACCATAATCTCTTCGTTTGTTCTCCGCTATTAGTGACTTTGGAGTGACTCTTTGTTGCATGTTGAGGGCTAGTAATATAATCCAATTATGTTATCCTTGTTGAGAGAACTTGCACTAGTGAAAGTATGAACCCTAGGCCTTGCCTACTATCATTGCAATACCGTTTATGATAACTTTTACCACTTGCTACCTTGTTGTTTTTATATTTTCAGTTTACAAAAACCTATATCTACCATCCATATTGCACTTGTATCACCATCTCTTCGCCGAACTAGTTCACCTATACAATTTACCATTGTATTGGGTGTGTTGGGGACACAAGAGACTCTTTGTTATTTGGTTGCAGGGTTGCTTGAGAGAGACCATCTTCATCCTACACCTCCCACGGATTGATAAACCTTAGGTCATCCATTTGAAGGAAATTTGCTACTGTCCTACAAACCTCTGCACTTGGAGGCCCAACAACGTCTACAAGAAGAAGGTTGTGTAGTAGACATCACTGGGCGCCATAAAAAGCCAGGAAACCGCGAAAGAAAGGGTGTGGAGGCAAGAAGAAACATAAACATTTTTTTACATTGTACAAAAAGTGTTTGCACTTTAAACAGTTGTTCAAGTTTTTAAAAAAAAATATGTTTCAAAAAGTGTTTGCACTTTAAAATTTTGTTCAGGTTTAAAAAATGTTTATGTTTCAAAAGGTGTTCTCTTTTTGAAAGTTGTTTGTTTATTAAAAGTATTCAAAATTTTCAAAACCGCATTTTATAAAATGTTCAAAATTTAAGAAGTAAATACAAAATGCAATTTTTTTTAAATGCGAATAGAATGTCGGAATTCCAAATAATTTTTAGAAAACACAAAATGAATTGAATTCATGCCAAAAATATAAAACAGGAACATGTTTTCACTTCAGAACAATTTTAGAAATGTGCGAACATTTTTTAAGCTTCACGAATTCTTGTTGTGTTATAGTGGGCCGGCCCAAATTCCTGCCCGTGAGAGTCGCCGGTTATCTCGGACGGGATTGTAGTTTTTCCGGTGTGCCAAACAGGTGTAGGAGCCAAAATAGACCGGGATTATAAGTTTAGAGTGTCAATTTCCGGGATTCAAAGTCCAGGGTTTCATTTAGCTTTCGTCTAAAACTTCAAGGTTTATTTTAAACTTTTTCCTTCTAAAAATTAAGGGAGCGCTACGCGTCCGGGTCCGATCTCTCCACGTGAGTGCCAAACCTTTGCATCTTGAAGGTTTAGGTCTAACTGATATTATCGACAACAAAAATCCTACACTTACGGGAAAACCACTACAGACTGATCTTACGGGACGATGTGTCGCCCTCTCCACTATAAATTCTTCCCCGTGATTGTAAACTGACCCCACCTTCTGATTTTAATTCGGCCATGTCAGCCTGTAACCTACTCTCCGTGAGAATTGCCTCGTAGATATAGCAAAGCTCTATCGACAAGGCAGTCAGTGAAGGCCATTCAGGATGGATCACAATGGACGTTCTCTTACGGCAGCAACAGACGATTGAAGGTACGAACGTGATCCAGCCGGTGATCATTTGTTTCCTGGTATATATGATGACAACGAAGGCAAAGTACAATGGGAGAGACCATCCAGGCTCCGGATCGCACATCTATCTCAATCCAGGTTTTGGCGACGAATTACACCAGAGCATATACGCCAAAACAACCGGTCTGGCAGTATGTTCATATGTGGAAGAGGCCGCTGACGGGAATTACTGAAGTGAATGTTGATGCTTCCTTCCACTATGAAACAATGTCACGTGCAACTCGCGTTGTTGCCCGAGACGGCCATGGAAATTTTATAGCAGCAACTGCATGGGTTTCGCCAATCCAGTGCTGAATCAGTCAAGATCAATGCTATTCGAAACGGCCTATACTTAGCACCGCATGTGGGTTGTAATCATGTGTTTATCGAGTCAGATTGCAAGGAGGTTGTTGACGTGGTGATGGGCATAAAAGGTGATAAAAGACTATCACGGTCTGTTTCAGTAGATGTTGAATGTAAACTTTTGACTCTAGATTTTGCTAGTGTTGGCTTTGCCTTTTGTCGAAGAAGCTAATGAGGTAGCAAATAGTTTAGCTAAGCATTCTTATTATACTAGATCTTCCTACTCTTGGGAACTATCCCTGACTTTATTCTCTCCGACATTGTAAATGATATGGTTCCCATTTGAGGAATAAAGTCTCTTATTTTCAAAAAAAAACTGCATCTTGATATTTTTTTTAGCGGTAAACCAAGCTTTACTAAGAACTAGGAGTACGGTTTACAGGGATGACAACTTGATCGTGGGGTAAGCACAGCCACAAATAGCGACCAACATCTAAAGAAGAAGCAAATTTAACTAAATTGTGAGCCTCCATGTGTTGGGGGAACGTAGCATAATTCAAAAAAATTCTACGCTTTCACCAAGATCCAACTATGGAGACATCTAGCAACGAGCAAGTAAGAGTGCATCTACATACCGTTATGGAGATTGCGAGCGGAAGCTTTCGAAGAAGCGTGGATGAAGTAGTCGTACTCTTCACGTTCTTCGTCACCGATGATCTAGCGCCGAACGGACGGCACCTCCGTGTTCAACACACGTACGGTGCAGCAACGTCACCTGCTTCTTGATCCAGCAAGGGGGGAGGAGAAGTCGTCAGAGATCCGGCAGCACGACGGCGTGATGACGGATGCAGTGGAGATCGCAGCAGGGCTTCGCCGGGCGCCCTGCGTGGGAGTATGGAGGTGTGACGGGAGGGGGAGAGGCGCCAGGGCTTGGGTGTGGCTGCCCTCTCCCCCCCCCCCCACATATATATATAGGGGGCCAGGGGGTGCGCCAGGGCCCCTGCAGATCCAATCTGCAGGGGGGGCGGTGGCCAGGGGGGAGTCCTTGCCCCCCAAGGCAAGTGGACCCCCCTCCCCTCTAGGGTTTTAACCCTAGGCGCATGGGGAGGTGGGCCCCTAGTGGTGCGCCAGCCCAGAGGGGCTGGACACTTCCCCTTGCGGCCTAGGGGCCCCGCCGGGATGGGTGGCCCCACCCGGTGGACCCCCGGGGCCCCTCCGGTGGTCCCGGGACGCTCCCGGTGACCCCCGGAGATCACCCGTTGGTCGAAACTGGACTTCCTATATATCAATCTTTACCTCCGGACCATTCCGGAACTCCTCGTGACGTCCGGGATCTCATCCGGGACTCCGAACAACTTTCGGGTTTCCACGTGCATTTATCTCTACGACCCTAGCGTTACCGAACCTTAAGTGTGTAGACCCTACGGGTTCGGGAGACACGTAGACATGACCGAGACCACTCTCCGGTCAATAACCAACAGCGGGATCTGGATACCCATGTTGGTTCCCACGTGTTCCTCGATGATCTTCATCGGATGAACCACCGTGTCAAGGATTCACTCAATCCCGTACGTTATTCCCTTTGTCCATCGGTACGGTACTTGCCCGAGATTCGATCGTCGGTATTCCCGATACCCTGTTCAATCCCGTTATGGCAAGTCTCTTTACTCGATCCGTAATCCATCATCCCGTGACTAACTACTTAGTCACATTGAGCTCATTATGATGATGTCTTACCGAGTGGGCCCAGAGGTACCTCTCCGTCATACGGAGTGACAACATCCCAGTCTCGGTTCGTACCAACTCAACAGACACTTTCGGAGATACCCGGTGCGTACCTTTATAGCCACCCAGTTACGTTGTGACGTTTGGCACACCCAAAGTATTCCTACGGTATCCGGGAGTTGTACAACCTCATGGTCTAAGGAATAAATACTTGACACCGAAAAGCTTATGCATTACGAACTATACGATCTCGTGTTATGCTCAAGTTTGGGTCTTGTCCATCACATCATTCTCCTAATGATGTGATCCCGTTATCACTGACATCCCATGTCCATGGTCAGGAAACCGTGACCATCTGTTGATCAACGAGCTGGTAACTAGAGGCCTACCAGGGACTCATTTTGGTCTGTGTATTCACACATGTATCGTTGTTTCCTTACAATACAATTCAAGCATGAATAACAGACAATTATCATGAACAAGAAGATATAATAATAATGCTTTTATTATTGCCTCTAGGGCATATCTCCAACACCATGTTCATAGTGTGGCCTTCAAAAATGATATCACGACTTCTGAATTCTCTCGTCCGAGCTGAAATCTCCTTAGTGATCGTGTTGTACTTTCCATCGATTCCACTTCTTATCTCTACCACAACTGTTTTATTGTCGCATGCAATAACAACTTCCCCTATGGATAAATCAGTGCAAGACCCAGAGCCTCACGACAAGCTAGTGCCTCAAGGGTCGGGCGATCTGTTAGATTTCTGAGAACCATAGTCGAAGACCCTAAAAAGAGGCATGTGTGATCTCGGCAAACTGTGCTTGGCGTCTTATTGCCCTCCCTGTCGAACCCTTTTTTCCTTTGATTTGAAAGAAGGCCTATGTTTCACAAACATAAATGACGTTGCAACCCATCAAGTTGCTCCAGCGTTCCCCTTGCCTCTGGCATTGCAACATTGGCTATGTTTCAGAAACATCATCGACATTGCAATCCATCAAATCGCAGTTGCAACACCTACACATGACAGCGTTGAGGATGACAAAGCAATTGTTTGTACTGAGGGTAATCATACCACGGTAAAAAAGGACCCTGGGATGTAAGCACACCTTCTTTACTCCATCTCAAATCACCGCCTAGCAGCTAGTATATTTTACTAGCTCCTCATGCCAGGGTTTTTCCTCATGGCTTAGGAGAGGTCTCTCAAAACACCAATTATGTACCATTATGTAAATTTCTTGATAGTTTTCCTTTTTTGTGTGGGGGAATTCTACTTTCTTGACCAGGAGCCCTGAACAAGAACAGAAACCAGAACTGTGCCCGGCGACCGAAGACGAGAGCATGGCTGATTCATGACAAGTGTATATAAATTGAGACATATATTTTTGTCAGATATTTTCTGACTTTAGAAATGATGTATAAGGCAACAAAACTAACAAAAGAATGCATCCACATGCCATATTTATCCCCTCAATGTATTATATTTACATTGTATACCCTGCAACACAGAGAATTCGGCAATGCAATCGATCCATCACATTCTTGGTGTTGGCTGCTTGTCGTAGCTCTTCTTTGGTTCTCCTTCTGTTGTTCCTTGTGCCTTCTCGTGTGTGTTAGATACTATATTGTAACTGATGTGTTGTATCTTACTCTAATTTATAATGGAAATGGTCAGGCCGGCGCAAGCCCGCGGTAGCACTGTCCAAAAAATCATCACATTTTTGCCAGATATTGCTAGTATCATCGTCAGAGAAAGGGGAAACAAATTCTTACGATTTTGATAACAGATCAAGATCATCACATGCATGTCGCAAGAGATCAACATATCTTCACTAACATATCGTCTCTGCTTTACTTCGGCTATGGTAAGATGCAGCTGCATATCTTCTACCAAGAAGAAATGAATCGAACTTCAATGGCTGGCTACAAAATCGGTTTACAATCCAATCGGTTTATACAAGAGTAACATCACAGGTTTGCAATCCAATCGGGTGTGCATCAGAATCCGGTACGCATCGGAAAGGTTGGGCGTGGCGACTTCGGCCGCTGCTGCTGCTGCTGCCTCGCGGACTGCAGCGCCCGGCCGACCATGGCGGCGTGCGATGCCGGCGACACGGGCGCGCTGCCGTCCAGCGCGCGCCGGTAGGCCTCGTCGTCCTCCACGCTCCCGCCGCCGCCCAGCGCCTTGCGCACGACGCGCTGTATGTCGTAGGACGTCACCTCGTGCTCCTCCATGAGTTCGGGCCCGTCGGAGCGCGCCTCGAAACCTGATAGCAGAAAAAGATGGCGATTGAAACGAGAGAGCCGGACTCGATTCGGACGTGAAAGCCCCAATACCGAATCCGAATTGCAGTCCGGTCGACGAAGGGCTCGATTAGGACGTCCGAACTCTCCACGTCCGGCCTCGTCTCACTCGCATCGTCCGGCGCCGCCCCTCAGGGAGAGACAAGCCCCGCGCCCCCGTAAGACCGCCGTGCTGCCCAAGAAGAAGAAGGAGCTGACCCCCGAGAAACGGCCGTGCAGTCGGCCAAGAGGAAGGGCCAGAGGCACATGTAGGATGCAAGAGGCGAGGTAGCTGCCATCGCCGCAGCCGCAAAACAGGAAGACACGAATGCCCGGTGAAGGAACACACACAAAGTCATGAAGGAACACACACACGTCCACCGCGGCAAGCACGTGCTTGTCATCATTTCCTCGGATGATGCTGCTGGAGTCGCCGCGCGCGTCTTTCCACCCAGCCGATTCCCGGCTGCCACGTCTACCAGCAAGCAAACCGTTTCTACGAGGAATGCTCGCCGAAGGTGAGCGTTGTGGCTCCTTCTACGCCCGTGCCCGTGACCACCGACCTCAATGCCACGCCGGTGGCGGGCGGATCATCTTCCAGAGGCTCGAGGAAACGCCAGCGTGAGATGCCAACCGACATGCTCCGCGGCCCCCGCAACCTGTTCGACGGAATGTCGTCGGTTGTTGACGATGACACAGCCAACTGTTTCATCCTCGAGAGCATGATCTTCGAAGGCGGTGCGCCGGCGGCTGCCTACTATCTCGATGAGACCCAAAGTCAGGATGGCCGAGCGCCATTCACGCAGGCCACCTACGATCAACATGCATGCACGACGCCTCCATGCGAGATCAGGTCGGCCTAGACGGCTTCCCGCTCGACCATGAGTTCCCAAAAGACTACAACCTCGAGGAGGGGGATGATGACATAGACATAGAGGGGGGGGCCTTTGTTCGAGGAGGAGCTCGCCAACCAAACTGTTGTCGGGGTGAAGCCGAAGCGCAAGAGCAAGCGGATGAAGCCATACACGTCGGCCGAGGACATGCTACTTTGTGAGTGCTGGTGGGACATTGGGAAAGACCCCAAGGTGGGTGTCGAACAAAAGTATTCGGCCTTATGGCTTCGTGTCCATCGTGAGTTCTATGAGCGCAAGAAGTTTCCCCCGTACCAAATGCAAAGCAAGCGTGGGTGGGTGTCACTTTTGAAGCGTTGGAGAGTGATTCAACAAGAATGCAACAAGTTTTGTGCCACCTACGAGGCATCAAGGCACACCCCGTGAGCGGCCTCGGCATGCAAGGCATGGTATACATGCCCTCTCAAACAAGTTTTCTACCACCCATTTCTCGTTGATTGTTGTCCATTTGCCCATATGCTTGATTTGTTTGAATTTTAGGTGTTCCAAGCTTTGGAGGCGTTCAAGGTCCAACACAACGGCAAGGCCTTCCACCTCTCTCATTGTTGGACGATCATCAACGGGGAGGAGAAGTTCAAGGCACAATACGTCGCCCTCTTGGCGCGTGGGGGGGAAGGAAGTTGTGGAGGACCATGGTGACGACCAGAAGGCCCGGCCATGGTGGAAGACCAACTCGAAGAAGGAGGACAAGCGGTCAGGGGCGGAGCCAGGATTTAGGTATAGGGTCCAAATGGCAATGAAGCCAGAAAATATTTTATGCCTCGCATACTATCCAACAGTTGCATATTTAATTCTCATTTGCATATAACTTTGCCTAGACACACTTTTTTTTTCAACTGGATCGCATCTAGCGATAGCTAAGAGCATGGTTAATAATACAGCCAACAATCGGCTATAAGGAGTTGCCATGTCATCTATAGTCAACCTTGTAGCCGGCATGTACAATAGTAATTTTATATGTGTACTACTTCATTAGTATTTGGCCCACCTTACAACCTCACAAAGCGTCTTGGGTCTCGTGCTAGAGTTGGCTACTAACCAAGAGCCCGCTTCTTTTCTCTCTCCTCCTCTCTCTCCTCCAACTCATCTAAAATATAATATTTAATGGCTTACAGCCCGCACACGTCATCTTATTGTACTTGCTCTAATACTAATCAATAATTCTACACGCGCATCAAATGACTCTAAAATACGACATGAAATGCCTTGATACAAAAGATTTTATATGAATGATTAAGATATATCGACGATGGTCGATGGTAATCATGTATAATCAAATGGTTGGCTTGTATCTTGCATTTATATATATTTGAGTCGCAAATCATCATGGTTCTATTAGGTAATTTTTATTGTTTTCTTAGCGAAAATTGATCGCCGAGGCCGGAATACATACCTAGATAATCAAACCCAGCCCCTCGTCGTCCCCTCTGCTGCTAGTGTTGGAAATATGCCCTAGAGGCAATAATAAAAGAGTTATTATTATATTTCCTTGTTCATGATAATCGTTTATTATCCATGCTATAATTGTATTGATTGGAAACTTAAATACATGTGTGGATAAATAGACAAACTTTGTGTCCCTAGTAAGCCTCTTCAGGACTGGCTCGTTGATCAAAGATGACCGCGGTTTCCAGGTCATAGACATGAGTTGTCATTTGATAACGGGATCACATCATTAGGAGAATGATGTGATGGACGAGACCCAAACGTTAAACATAGCTTTTGATCGTATCAGTTATCGCTATAGTTTTCTGCATGTCAAGTATAAGTTCCTATGACCATGAGATCATGTAACTCACTGACACCGTAGGAGTGCCTTGTGTGTGCCAAACGTCGCAACGTAACTGGGTGACTATAAAGGTACTCTACAGGTATCTCCGAAGGTGTCTGTTGAGTTGACATGGATCGAGACTGGGATTTGTCACTCCGTGTGACGGAGAGGTATCTCCGGGCCCACTCGGTAATACGTCATCTCAATGAGCTCAAGGTGACTAAGTAGTTAGTCACGGGATTATGTATTACGGAACGAGTAAAGAGACTTGCCGGTAATGAGATTGAACTAGGTATAGAGATACCGACGATCGAATCTCGGGCAAGTAACATACCGACGAGACAAAGGGAACTGTATACGGGATTGCCTGAATCCTTGACATTGTGGTTCATCCGATGAGATCATCGAGGAACGTGTGGGAACCAATATGGGTATCCAGATCCCGCTATTGGTTATTGACCTGGGAGTGTCTCAGTCATGTCTGCATAGTTTCCGAACCCGCAGGGTCTACACACTTAAGGTTCGGTGACGCTAGGGTTGTTAGTGAGAACAGTGCATGGTAACCGAAGGTTGTTCGGAGTCCCGGATGAGATCCCGGACGTGACGAGGGTCTCCGGAATGGTCCGGGGACGAAGATTGATATATGGGATGAAGGTAAACGGAGTCCGGAATTGTTCCGGGGGACATCGGGAAGGAATCGGAAGACCGGAAGGAGTTTCGGGGGCCACGGTAAAAGTTACGGGCCCTATGGGCCATAAGTGGGGAGACGCAACAGCCCACACAGGGGCTGTGCGCCCCCCCTGGGCCTCTCCACCTGCGCCTAGGGGGCTGGGCCCCCCTAGGGCAGCCGCACCCCTGAGCCTTGGGGGGCAAGGCGCCTGGGGGGGAAACCCTAGCCCTGGCCGCAGCCCCCCCCTTGGCCGCCCCATCTCCCCTTGGCCGCCGCCCCTAGGGGGAAACCCTAGGGCGCCCCCTCCCCTCTCTCCCCCCTATATAAAGAGAGGCAGAGGGAGGGCAGCAACACAAGTTCGTGCCTCGGCGCTGCCCTCTCTCTCCCACGAATATCTTCGTCTATTTTGCAGTGCTTGGCGAAGCCCTGCTGGAATTCCTCCACCACCATCTCCACCACGCCGTCGTGCTGCTGGTTTTCTTCGTCAACCTCTCCTTCCCCCTTGCTGGATCAAGAAGGAGGAGACGTCCCCGAGCTGCACGTGTGAAGAACGCGGAGGCACCGTCCGTTCGGTGCTAGGATCTTCGGCGATCTGAATCGCGGCGAGTACGACTCCATCAACCGCGTTCTTGAACGCTTCCGCTTAGCGATCTACAAGGGTATGTGGATCCGACTCTCCCCTCGTAGATGCATCTCCTAGATTGATCTTGGTGAGCGTAGGAAAATTTTTGTTTCCCATGCAACGTTCCCCAACAGTGGCATCAGAGCTAGGTTCTTGCGTAGATGCTTTCACGAGTAGAACACAAAGGGGTTTGTGGGCGTTGATGTTTAGATTGCTTCCCTCCTTGGTCTTTCTTGATTCAGCGGTATTATGGGATGAAGCGGCCCGGACCAACTTTACATGTCCACGTACATGAGACCGGTTCCATCGACAGACATGCGACTTTTGTTGCATAAGATGGCTGGCGGGTGTCTGTCTCTCCTATCTTAGTTGAATCGGATTCGACAAAGGCGGTCCTTGTAGAAGGTTAAATAGCAACTTAAATATCACCGTTGTGGCTTTGCGTAGGTAAGAAGCGTTCTTGCTAGATACCCATAGCAGCCACGTAAAACATGCAACAACAAATTAGAGGACGTCTAACTTGTTTTTGCAGGGTATGTATGTGATATGATATGGCCAAAGACATGATGAGATATATTTGATGTATGAGATGATCATGTTGTAATAGCTAATATCGACTTGCATGTCGATGTATACGGCAACCGGCAGGAGCCATAGGGTTGTCTTTAATTTTTGTATGACCTGCGTGTCAATCATTAAGCGCTATGTAATGCTTTACTTTATCGCTAAACGGTAGCAATAGTAGTAAGAGCATGGTGGGCGCGCGACAACCCCGATGGCGACACGATGATGGAGATCATGATGATGGGGATCATGGTGTTACGCCGGTGACGATGGAGATCATGCCGGTGCTTTGGAGATGGAGATCAAAAGCACGAGTTGATGGCCATATCATGTCACTTATGATTTGCATGTGATGTTAATCCTTTTATGCATCTTATTTTGCTTAGGACGACGGTAGCATTATAAGATGATCCCTCACTAAAATTTCAAGATAAAATTGTGTCCCCCCGAGTGTGCGCCGTTGCGAAGGTTCGTCGTTTCGAAGCACCACGTGATGATCGGGTGTGATAGACTCTACGTTCGCATACAACGGGTGCAAGCCAGTTTTGCACATGCAGAACACTCGGGTTAGACTTGACGAGCCTAGCATGTACAGACATGGCCTCGGAACACGGAAGACCGAAAGGTCGAGCATGAGTCATATAGTAGATATGATCAACATGAAGATGTTCACCATTGACACCACCTCATCTCACGTGATGATCGGACTTGGGTTGGTGGATTTGGATCATGTCACGCTCGGATGACCAGAGGGATGTCAATTTGAGTGGGAGTTATAAGTAATTTGATTAGTTAAAACTCACTTATCATGAACAATAGTCTAAGATGTCTTTGCAAATCTTTGGTTGTAGATGGCTCCCGCAGTAGCTCCCCTGAATTTTAATGTGTTCCTAGAGAAAACTAAGCTGAAAGATGATGGGAGCAACTTTGTGGACTGGCTCCGCAATCTGAGGATCATCCTCACAGCTGCCCAAAAGGTTTATGTCCTAAATGCACCGCTAGGTGAACCCCCCGCTCCGGCCTCTGTGGACGTTATGAACGCCTGGCAGTCGCGTGCGGATGACTACTCAGTAGTGCAGTGTGCCATGTTGTATAGCTTGGAAGGAGGACTTCAAAGGCGTTTTGAACGTCATGGAGCATATGAGATGTTCCAGGAGTTGAAGTTCATCTTTGAAAAGAATGCCAAGATCGAGAGGTATGAGACCACCGATAAATTCTTTGCTTGCAAGATGGAGGAGAATTCGTCTGTCAGTGAGCACTTACTGAAGATGTCTGGGTACTATACCCGCATAGCTGATCTGGGACTTGTGTTCCCGGAGGAGGCTATCATTGACAGAATTCTCCAGTCACTCCCACCTAGCTACAAGAGCTTCGTGCAACAGTATAACATGCAAGGGATGAACAAATCCATCGCCGAGCTGTTTTCAATGCTGAAAGTCGCTGAGGCAGACATCCAGAAGGAGTATCAAGTGTTGATGGTCAATAAAACTACCAGTTTCAAGAAAAATGGAAAGGGCAAGAAGGGTAACTCTAAGAAGGGTGGCAAGGCAGTTGCTCATCCAGTGAAGAAACCCAAGGCTGGGCCCAAGCCAGAGACTGAGTGTTTCTATTGTAAGGGGAACGACCACTGGAAGCGGAACTGCCCTAAGTATCTGGCAGACAAGAAGGGGGCAAACAACAACAACAAGCAAGGTATATGTGATATATATGTTATTGATGTGTACCTTACCAACTCTCGTTGTAGTGCCTGGGTATTTGATACCGGTTCGGTTGCTCACATTTGCAACTCTAAACAGGAACTACGGAATAAACGGAGGCTGGCGAAGGACGAAGTGACGATGCGCGTGGGAAATGGTTCCAAGGTTGATGTGATCGCCGTCGGCACGCTCGCTCTTCGATTGCCATCGGGATTAGTTATGAACCTGAATAATTGTTATTTAGTGCCTGCGTTGAGCATGAACATTATATCTGGATCTTGTTTAATGCGAGACGGTTACTCATTTAAATCAGAGAATAAAGGTTGTTCTATTTATATGGGTAATATCTTTTATGGTCATGCACCCGAAGTAGGGGGTTTATTCTTATTGAATCTCGATAGTGATGATACACATGTTCATAACATTGATGCCAAAAGATGTAGAGTTGATAACAATAGTACCACTTTCTTGTGGCACTGCCGTCTGGGTCATATCGGCGTGAAACGCATGAGGAAGCTCCATGCTGATGGACTTTTGGAGTCTCTTGATTTTGAATCACTTGACACATGCGAGCCGTGCCTCATGGGCAAGATGACTAAGACCCCGTTTTCAGGAACAATGGAACGGGCAAGTGACTTATTGGAAATCATACATACTGATGTGTGTGGCCCGATGAGTGTCACGGCGCGCGGTGGATATCGTTATTTTCTCACCTTCACTGACGACTTAAGTAGATATGGGTATATTTACTTGATCAAGCATAAGTCTGAAACGTTTGAAAAGTTCAAGCAATTTCAGAGTGAAGTTGAGAATCATCGTAACAAGAAGATCAAGTTCCTACGATCTGATCGAGGGGGAGAGTATCTGAGTTATGAGTTTGGCAATCACTTAAGACAATGTGGAATTGTTTCACAGTTGACGCCACCTGGAACACCACAGCGTAATGGTGTGTCCGAACGTCGTAATCGAACCCTATTAGATATGGTGCGTTCTATGATGTCTCTTGCCGATTTGCCACTATCATTTTGGGGATATGCGTTAGAGACGGCTGCATTCACTTTAAATAGGGCTCCATCCAAGTCCGTTGAGACAACACCGTATGAACTGTGGTTTGGTAAGAAACCTAAGTTGTCTTTTCTCAAAGTTTGGGGTTGCGATGCTTATGTCAAAAGGCTTCAGCCAGAAAAGCTCGAACCCAAAGCGGACAAATGTGTCTTCATAGGATACCCAAAAGAGACAGTTGGGTACACCTTCTATCTCAGATCCGAGGGCAAAGTGTTTGTCGCTAAGAACGGGTCCTTTCTCGAGAAAGAGTTTCTCTCGAAAGAATTGAGTGGGAGGAAGGTAGAACTTGATGAGGTTATTGAACCTCTGCTTCAACCAGAGAGTAGCGCAGCACAGAAAGATGTTTTTGTGGAGCCTGCAGAGGTTGAAGAGGAAGCCAATGATGATGATCAAGGAGCTTCTGATCAAGTTACTACCGAACCTCGTAGGTCGACAAGGGTACGCACTGCACCTGAGTGGTATGGTAACCCTGTCTTGGAGGTCATGTTGTTAGACAACGGTGAACCTACGAGCTATGGAGAAGCGATGGTGGGCCCGGATTCCGACAAATGGTTAGAGGCCATGAAATCCGAGATGGGATCCATGTATGAAAACAAAGTATGGACTTTGGAAGTATTACCTGAAGGGCGGAAGGCCATTCAGAATAAATGAGGAAGACGGACGCTGACGGTAATGTCACCGTGTATAAAGCTCGACTTGTGGCAAAGGGTTTTTCACAAGTTCAAGGGATTGACTACGATGAGACTTTCTCACCCGTAGCGATGCTTAAATCCGTCCGAATCATGTTAGCAATAGCTGCATATTTCGATTATGAAATTTGGCAGATGGATGTCAAAACAGCGTTCCTTAACGGTTTTCTTAAGGAAGAGTTGTATATGATGCAACCGGAAGGTTTTGTCGATCCAGAGAATGCTGACAAAGTATGCAGGCTCCAGCGTTCCATTTATGGGCTGGTGCAAGCATCTCGGAGTTGGAATCTTCGCTTTGATGAGGTGATCAAAGCGTTTGGGTTTGTACAAGTTTACAATGAAGCTTGTATTTACAAGAAAGTGAGTGGGAGCTCTATAGCGTTTCTAATATTATATGTGGATGACATATTGCTGATTGGAAACAATATAGAATTTTTGGATAGCGTGAAGGGGTATTTGAATAAGAGTTTTTCGATGAAGGATCTCGGTGAAGCTGCTTTCATATTAGGCATCAAGATCTATAGAGATAGATCAAGACGCTTGATAGGACTTTCACAAAGTACATACCTTGATAAAGTTTTGAAGAAGTTCAAAATGGATCAATCCAAGAAGGGGTTCTTGCCGGTATTGCAAGGTACGAAGTTGAGTAAGACTCAATGCCCAGTGACTGCGGAAGATAGAGAAAAGATGAGTGTCGTCCCCTATGCTTCAGCCATAGGCTCTATCATGTATGCAATGCTGTGCACAAGACCAGATGTCAGCCTTGCCATAAGTATGGCCGGAAGGTTTCAAAGTAATCCTGGTATGGATCACTGGACAGCGGTCAAGAATATCCTGAAGTACCTGAAAAGGACTAAGGAAATGTTTCTCGTTTATGGAGGTGATCAAGAGCTCGTCGTAAAGGGTTACGTCGATGCAAGCTTTGACACTGATCCGGATGACTCTAAGTCTCAAACCGGATACGTATATATTCTCAACGGGGGAGCGGTAAGCTGGTGCAGTTCCAAGCAAAGCGTGGTAGCCGATTCTACATGCGAAGCGGAGTACATAGCTGCCTCAGAGGCGGCAAAGGAAGGTGTCTGGATGAAGGAGTTCATGACAGATCTTGGAGTTGTGCCTAGTGCATTGAACCCAATGATTCTGTTTTGTGACAACACTGGTGCCATTGCTCTAGCCAAGGAACCAAGGTTTCACAAGAGGACCAGACACATAAAGCGACGCTTCAATTCCATCCGCGATTCAGTCAAGGAGGAGGACATAAGCATTTGCAAAGTACACACGGATTTGAATGTTGCAGATCCGTTGACTAAGCCTCTTCCACGGGCTAAGCATGATCAACACCAAGACTCTATGGGTGTTAGATTCATTACCTTGTAATGCTAGATTATTGACTCTAGTGCAAGTGGGAGACTGTTGGAAATATGCCCTAGAGGCAATAATAAAAGAGTTATTATTATATTTCCTTGTTCATGATAATCGTTTATTATCCATGCTATAATTGTATTGATTGGAAACTTAAATACATGTGTGGATAAATAAACAAACTTTGTGTCCCTAGTGAGCCTCTTCAGGACTAGCTCGTTGATCAAAGATGACCGCGGTTTCCAGGTCATAGACATGAGTTGTCATTTGATGACGGGATCACATCATTAGGAGAATGATGTGATGGACGAGACCCAAACGTTAAACATAGCTTTTGATCGTATCAGTTATCGCTATAGTTTTCTGCATGTCAAGTATAAGTTCCTATGACCATGAGATCATGTAACTCACTGACACCGTAGGAGTGCCTTGTGTGTGCCAAACGTCGCAACGTAACTGGGTGACTATAAAGGTACTCTACAGGTATCTCCGAAGGTGTCTGTTGAGTTGACATGGATCGAGACTGGGATTTGTCACTCCGTGTGACGGAGAGGTATCTCCGGGCCCACTCGGTAATACGTCATCTCAATGAGCTCAAGGTGACTAAGTAGTTAGTCACGGGATTATGTATTACGGAACGAGTAAAGAGACTTGCCGGTAACGAGATTGAACTAGGTATAGAGATACCGACGATCGAATCTCGGGCAAGTAACATACCGACGAGACAAAGGGAACTGTATACGGGATTGCCTGAATCCTTGACATTGTGGTTCATCCGATGAGATCATCGAGGAACGTGTGGGAACCAATATGGGTATCCAGATCCCGCTATTGGTTATTGACCTGGGAGTGTCTCAGTCATGTCTGCATAGTTTCCGAACCCGCAGGGTCTACACACTTAAGGTTCGGTGACGCTAGGGTTGTTAGTGAGAAAAGTGCATGGTAACCGAAGGTTGTTCGGAGTCCCGGATGAGATCCCGGACGTGACGAGGGTCTCCGGAATGGTCCGGGGACGAAGATTGATATATGGGATGAAGGTAAACGGAGTCCGGAATTGTTCCGGGGGACATCGGGAAGGAATCGGAAGACCGGAAGGAGTTTCGGGGGCCACGGTAAAAGTTACGGGCCCTATGGGCCATAAGTGGGGAGACGCAACAGCCCACACAGGGGCTGTGCGCCCCCCCTGGGCCTCTCCACCTGCGCCTAGGGGGCTGGGCCCCCCTAGGGCAGCCGCACCCCTGAGCCTTGGGGGGCAAGGCGCCTGGGGGGGAAACCCTAGCCCTGGCCGCAGCCCCCCCCTTGGCCGCCCCATCTCCCCTTGGCCGCCGCCCCTAGGGGGAAACCCTAGGGCGCCCCCTCCCCTCTCTCCCCCCTATATAAAGAGAGGCAGAGGGAGGGCAGCAACACAAGTTCGTGCCTCGGCGCTGCCCTCTCTCTCCCACGAATATCTTCGTCTATTTTGCAGTGCTTGGCGAAGCCCTGCTGGAATTCCTCCACCACCATCTCCACCACGCCGTCGTGCTGCTGGTTTTCTCCGTCAACCTCTCCTTCCCCCTTGCTGGATCAAGAAGGAGGAGACGTCCCCGAGCTGCACGTGTGAAGAACGCGGAGGCACCGTCCGTTCGGTGCTAGGATCTTCGGCGGTCTGAATCGCGGCGAGTACGACTCCATCAACCGCGTTCTTGAACGCTTCCGCTTAGCGATCTACAAGGGTATGTGGATCCGACTCTCCCCTCGTAGATGCATCTCCTAGATTGATCTTGGTGAGCGTAGGAAAATTTTTGTTTCCCATGCAACGTTCCCCAACAGCTAGGTCGAAGACGAAGTAGATCGGCTCGTCATAGTTGGCAGGCACGCGACAACCACGGATGTTTGACGAAGCGTTGACGGGTCCGAGCTTTCGAACAATTACAGGTGCCTATACCCTAGCGCGGCGACACATCACAAAATCACAAAATCAAAATAACTAAAATCTGATGTAGAAGTTCAACACGATACAGGAAGATAATTGAAAGAAATTAGTAGATGGTGTGGTGTGTTAACCTTGCCTAGGTCGTGGCTGCAGTCTGAAGAATTGGTGGGTGACATGAAGCAGCATGTGTCACCGTATGCATCAGATCTACAGAAGGAAGAGCAGAGGCTGGCCATAGGACGGCAGGTCGGCAGCGACGCATCCTAATCCACGCACGTGCTAATCACGGGAGTATCTCGAGGAGACTTGAGAAGGCCAATAGTTCAATCTTGCCTTACGACTATCTCATGGGCCTCTACGTGGGCATTTTTTCTTTCATTGGAATCAGTTCACGTAAAGATAGGGGGGGCAAGTACATTGTGGTGAGTGATAGGGGGGGCCAAGTACGTTGTATGTGCAACTCACGTCGCCAATTACCCATGCGTATTCAATGCTCGTTCGATCGTTGGGGGGGCTGGCCCCTGCTCGCCCCCCTTGTCTCCGCCGCTGCAAAGCGGTACGTGGCGTCGATCGCCTTGCTTGAAAAAGTGGAGGGCATGATGAGTAAGAAGGACTTGAGGAAGGAGAAGCGCCAGCAAGACAAGGAAGATCAAATGAACGCCTTCATGGAGATACAAAGGAGGAGGCTTGAGATGAAGGCGGAGAAGCAAGCCAAGATGCTTGAGTTGGAGGAGGTGAAGTAAGCCAAGATGCTCGATATCGAGGCCGCCAATGCCAAGACCAAGGCGAGAAGTGGCGCTCGCAAGCATGAAGACGGGCGTGGAGATCATGAAGTTCAATCTTAACATCGTGTCGTCGAGGAAGAGGTCATGATTCGAGAAGATGCAGGCCAAAATGCTCAAGTTCGACGAGCAGTGATCTACGGCGTAGAGCGCCACCCCTTTTTTGTATGTCGGCAAGTGTGCTGGCATGACCACGGGCCTAGATGGCGTGGTCGAATCCCCACCCCTTTTTGTGTGCTGGCATGAGCATCGACCGCTGGCAAGTGCGTCAGCATGAACTGCGTGGTGGTTTTCTGTAGGCTGACATTGTATGCCGGTCGCTGGCATGTTACCAGCATGAACTTTAGGCGTTGGCATGATCTATGGGCGGGGGTCAATGTGCAGACATAAAATGGGTCGCCCGCATTGGGCGAACGGCCGACCCAAAACGAAAAGAGAGTGGACCCGGAGCGGGCGGCCGACCCAAACGGACAAAAAGCGGACAAGCGCACGTCCGTTCGGGTCGGCGCGTTGGAGTTGCTCTTAGCGACGTGTCCAGAAAAAATTAGGACGTCGATAACTGACACACGTGCGGCATGTAGTAACACCGCCCACACATTTTATTACCCTAAAGTTGCTAGCAAAAAATAACAAATCTCAAAAAAATTGAAACTTGCCATTCAAACAGAAAATCGTCATGTTTCACAACTAAAAATTGCCACCCTTTTGTAACTAAAGTTGCCATAAAAAACGTGTGGGCGGAATTGATTCATGCCACACGTGTGGGCATTATCATTTGGGAAAAACTAATATTATCGATAAGGCGGTCTCACTGACCGTTCATGATCGATCACAATGGACGTTCTCTTACGGCAGCAACAGACGGTTGACGATATGAACTTGACTGAGCTGGTGATCATTGCTTCGTGGTATATATAGTGGCAACGGAGGCAAAGTACAATGGGAGAGACCATCCCGGCTCCGGATCGCACATCTATCTCAATTCAGGTTTTGGCGACGAATTACACCATAGCATATACGCCAAAACAACCGGTCCGATAGTATGTTCATATGTGGAAGAGGCCGCTGACGGGAATTACTAGCAGGGGCGGAGCCGGGATTTGACCATAGGGGGGGCGAAGAAAAAATGAACATTTTGTTTTGACAATGACAAAGATGAACACAAGATAATATGTATTTTACAGATAGAAAATTGTTCTTTTTTTCAATCAATTTGAATGTTGCTCTTACACTGTGTTGTTCTAAGGGTGAGATTTGAATCTCAGATGATAGAACCAAATTTATAGTTAACTATTTTTTTGGGAATAAAACAAGAAATTGCTATACCTAATTTATTTCAATCTAAAGCAAATAGTACTTTCTTTCTTCTCGATCTAGGTGCGGATTAGTTCATGAGTATTCTGCAACATAAATCAACGAAGAAATCAAGAAAACTCACCGCATGATTGTTCTGCCATAGGCGCCGTCGTTGATATGGTGTATTGATGCCCTAGTAGAACTCCTCTACGCTGCTACGCGAGGCGAGCATCTATGCCAGGTGCGTCGGCGCCGAAACGTACGAGGATGCCCTAGATCATGGCCTAGTCAGCTTGCAGAACGAGGAAACTAGATGGCCTTTTTTTGTCTATGTGGGCTAACCAACGAATACATGGGCTTCATCCTACAATTTTCATGGGCTTTAAGTCTCCAGCGCACTATTAGGGGCGGCTAGTTAGTGCTAAATCTATCCTAATCTACTTGACGTATTACCATACATTTTGGTACGAGGCATCCATTGGGGGGGGGGGGGCGTGGCCCCCGCTCGTCCCGCCTAGCTCCGCCCCTGATTACTAGTGAATGTTGATGCTTCCTTCCACTATGAGATGACCACTGAAATTTTATAGTAGCAGCTGCATGGGTTTTGCCACAAATTTTCAGTGCTGAATCAGCCGAGATCAATGTTATTCGAAACGGCCTATACTTAGCACCACAGGTGGGTTGTAATCACATGTTAATTGAGTTAGATTGTGGCGGTATGACGTGGTGATGGGCATAGAAGATTATCTCGGTCCTGATGTTTCAGTGGTTGCTGAATGTAAACTTTTGACTCTAGATTTTGCTAGTGTTGGATTTGCCTTTTGTCCTAGAGAAGCTAATGAGGTAGCAAATAGTTTAGCTAAGCATTCTATTATACTAGATCTTCCTACTCTTGGGGAACTATTCCTGACTTTATTCTCTCCGACATTGTAAATGATATGGCTCCCATTTGAGGAATAAAGTCTCTTATTTTCAAAAAAAAAACTTGCATCTTGATTTGTTTTTAGCGATAAACCATGCTTTACTAAGAACTAGCACGGTTTAGAGGGATGACAACTTGGTCGTGGGGTAAGCCCAGCCACAAATGGCGACCAACATCTAAAGAAGAAGCAAATTTAACTAAATTGTGAGCCTCCATGTTCATAGTGTGGCCTTCAAAAATGAAATCACGACTTCTGAATTCTCTCGTCTAAGCTGAAATCTCCTTAGTGATCGTGTTGTACCTTCCATCGGTTCCATTTCTTATCTATGCCACAATTGTTTTATTGTCACATGCAAGAACAACTTCCCCTATGGATAAATCCAGTGCAAGACCCAGAGCCTCACAACAAGCTAGTGCCTTTAGGCTTGGGGGATCCGTTAAATTTCTGAGAACCATAGTCGAAGACCCTAAAAAGATGCATGTGTGATCTCAGCAAACTGTGTTTGGCGCCTTATTGCCCTCCCCACCGAACCTTTTTTTTCCTTTGATTTGAAAGAAGGCCTATGTTTGACAAACATAAATGACGTTGCAACCCATCAAGCTGCTTCAGCGTTTCCCTCGCCTCTGGCATTGCAACATTGGCTATGTTTCAGAAGCATCATCGACATTGCAATCATCAAATTGCAGTTGCAAAACCTAAACAGGACAACGTGGAGGATGACAAAGCAATTGTTTGTGCTAAGCGTAATCATACCATGGTAAAAATGGACCATGGGATGTAAGGACGCCTTCTTTGCTGCATCTCAAATCACCGCCTAGCAGCTAGTATATTTTACTAGCTCCTCATGCCAGGTTTTTTCCTCATGGCTTAAGAGAGGTCTCTCAAAACACCAATTATGTACCATTATGTAAATTTCTTGATAATTTTCCTATTTTTGTATGTGGGGATTCTACTTTCTTGATCAGGAGAACAGAAACCAGAATGTGCCCGGCGACCGAAGGCGACAGCATGGCTAATTCATGACAAGTGTATATAAATTGAGACATAGGTTTTTGTCGGATATTTTCTGACTTTAGAATTGATGTATAAGGCAACAAAACTAACAAAAGCATGCATCGACATGCCACATTTATCCCCTCCATGTATTTATATTACAAATTGTATACCCCAACAGTTCTGCAATGCAGAGAATTCAGCAATGCAATGCAATCCATCACATTCTTGCCAGTTGTATTGCTACTGATTTGCCTCATTGTCAGGGGATAAAAAGGCGGCCGCTACGCGTATTCCGGCGGATGTTTTAGAAACATCCGTCGCATGGAGCGTCGTTGGATTAGCTCCCAGACAGCCGTACGATCTAAACGTCTCGCACGCGTGACCTCTCCCTACTTCCTGCAACAGGCACTTAGTTTCAGAAGCTGAATCCCTCTGTACGTTGTCCTGACATATCTCCGCCCAGCGCGGCGGCAGTCGTCACCACCGCAGAAATTGATGCGCATGTGGGGACGCGTTTTCTTGCAACCGGAGCAATGTTTGGGTCATGTTGCGATGTTTGACCACTCACTCTCTAACGTCCGGCGCTCCTCCGGGGCTGCAACTAGGGCTATGTTTTTGAAACAATACCCTTGTTGCAGGAAAAAAATCGCTCCACAACTGAAACATTTCTTTTCTTTTCTAAAACAAAAGACATGTTCCAGAAATCTTTTGAAACAAGACCCCAGTTGCAGAAAAAAATGGAGTAGTAGTAGTGTGCTACCGTGTTTAGTTTGTCCTGGGGACGAATCGGTGCAGTGTGCACGTCGTAAAAGAAAGAAAGACGAGGGACGCAAGGGCAGGCCCATAGGACACGTGTTTGGCTAAGAAGGTGGTGGATCGCTGCAAGACATCAGCCGGTAGAAGGTAAGGCTGCGTTTGGCTGCTCGGTATTTTTGGAGTTTTAGGAGAATACCATGGTTTTCGTAGAAACCTCAGTTTTAAATACTTTGACGTGTTTGGCTTCGACAAATACTTTAGTTTTATAAACCGTGGTATATCTAAAACCATGGTATTTTTGCTGTATCTAAAAAAGAGGTCTCAACCTCTTTTTTGTAAACTGAGAAACACTTGCTCAAGACCATCTTCTTCCGGTCATCCTCACTCATCATTCTTCCATCTCTTCCGCAGCCACGAAATTATGATTACCAGTAAGCTTGACAACGTTGCTGATGATCTCTTAAATCGTTGACTATTGTGCTAGTGCAACAAGAAACAGCCTGTACATTAGATAGTACTAGAGCTTTGGTCCTATAGGATGGTGCGTGTACACATGCAAAAAAATCAGCGAAGTCTAAGACCCTGAAGTAGATCAATTGAAACTTGGAGCAAAGTTATACACAGCAGGCTAAGCTAGCTAGCCGATCAATTCCATGTGGCCAGAGATACAAGATTACTCCAACAACATATCCTAGCATCTGGAGAATGTTCGCGTGCATGACAAGGCTATATGCATGCAGTGGCCGTTAATTAGCAGAAGTTGATCACGTTGTTGTGTAACTCCTTTGCTGTATCTCAATTTGGTCAGCTAGCTATATCTAGGATTATCCATGTAACGAGTGGTCAAAACCAAGAAACTAAGAAAAACTGCACTTGCCAAACATCTCTATAGTTTTGCTAAAACTGAGAAAAACTGCGGTTTTTAGAAACCAAAGTATTCACAGCCCACACATTGGAATACCGAGGTTTTCAATTACCATGGTTTTGGAAAAACCGTGTTGCCAAACTAGGCCTAAGTGTTTTCCAAAAAAAAGGGCAAAGAAATTCTTATGTTTTAACAGATCATCACATGCATGTCGCAAGAGATCAACATATCTTCACTGACATATCGTTCCTGATTTACTTCGGCCATGGTAAAAGATGCAGCTGCATGTTTTCTAGCAAGAAAAAACGAATCGAACTTCAATGGATGGCTACAAAATCGGTTTACAGACATACAAATCGCTACAGGTTTAGCCCTTCACGAACCACACAAGAGTAACATCAGGTTTGCAATCCAATCGGGTGCGCATCAGAATCCGGTACGCATCGGGAAGATTGGGCGTGGCGACTTCGACCCCTGCTGCTGCTGCTGCCTCGCGGACTGCAGCGCCCGGCCGGCCATGGCGGCGCGCGACTCCGGCGACACGGGCGTGCCGCCGTCCAGCGCGCGCCGGTAGGCCTCGTCTTCCACCACGCTCCCGCCGCCGCCCAGCGCCTTGCGCACGACGAGCTGTATGTCGTATGACGTCACCTCGTGCTCCTCCGTGAGCTCGGGCCCGTCGGAGCGTGCCTCGAAGCCCGACAGCAGCAGGGACGGTGGCGCCCCTCCTCCCGCTCGCGCGAGGTCGCCGCGGTACGGGCGCACCGTGAACTGGGCGCCGCAGCCGTCCTCGTCCTCGTCGTCCTCCTCGTAGTCGTAGTCGCAGCCGTAGCCGGCGTCGGTCTGCTGGCCGCGCAGGCTCCGCGTGCCGCTCAGATCGAACTCCCCGAACTCCATGTCGCTCCCGCTCTCGTCTTCGTCCTCCTCCTCCTTCTCCTCGGACGCGTCGTCGATGAACACGACGCGAAGGCGGAACTCCACGTCGCGCTCGGCCCCGCACCTCGCGCGGACGCGCGCCGCCGCCGCCGCGGTCTCGGCCGCGACCTCCGGGCGCAGCGCCGGGTTGTCGATCCGGGCCACAAGCTCCTTGAACGCCCGCTCCGCCGCTCCCTGGCGAGCCAGGTCGGCGAGCGGCACGCGGCAGGTCAAGTCCTCCATCGTGTCGACGTCCACGGGGCCGGCGCCGTAGTCGCTGCACAGCTCGACGAGCAGCCGGAGCGTGACCGCCGGCTGCGAGTCGCGCGAGCCTGAGGCCGGGATCTCGGCGAGCAGGACCTGCTTGTCCGGCTGGCTGAGCAGAACGTGCTCCTTCACGGTGGCCATGGCCATGTCTAGCTGCTGCGATTGCGCGGGCGGACTGCGGAAAAGAGAAGGATCTCGGGCCACGGGTGTTCCTTCACGAGTTTGCTTGGTACGTACCTGCGGGTCTGGGGCTCCTTTTATAGCAGGAAGGTGCGATTGAGACGAGAGAGAGCCGGGCTCGATTCGGACGCGAAACCCCAATACCGAATCCGAATTGCAGTCCGGTCGACGAAGGAAGATGAATCATCATTGGTTGCATTTAAAAAAAAATTGCGAGATCATCATTGGTTGCATTAACGTGTTCTAAAAATTAAGGAATCCAATAACTGCCGAACGTTCGGATTTTAAGCAATTCATCCCGAACGTTTTTTATGGCAACTTTGTCCTTTTTCGTTTTTCTGTCAGAAAAATGCCATGTTTTCCTAATCTCACGCAAACTGAAGTTGACATCTAAAAATGTTCGGGTTGGCATGCTTAAATCTCGAACGTTCGGGAGTTATCATTACCGAGAAATAAGGGAGCGCTACGCGTCCGGGTCCGATCTCTCCACGTGAGTGCCAAACCTTTGCATCTGAAGGTTATCGGCAACAAAAATCCTACACTTATGGGGAAACCACTACGGACTGATCTCACGGGAAGATGTGTCGCCCTCTCCACTATAAATTCTTCCCCAAGCTCATTCTTTCCCGTGATTGTAAACTGACCCCACCTCCTAATTTTAATAGGGTCATGTCAGCCCGTAACCTCCTCTCCGTGAGAATTGCCCCGTAAATGTAGCAAAGCTTGACAACAAAAATCCTACACTTACGGTGAAACCACTACGGACTGGTCTTACGGGACAATGTGTCGCCCTCTCCATTATAAATCATTCCCCGTGATTATAAACTGACCCCACCTCCTGATTTTAATTGGGTCATGTCAGCCCGTAACCTCCTTTCCGTGAGAATTGCCCCGTAAATGTAGCAAAGCTCTATCGACAAGGCGGTCAGTGAAGGTTGTTCAGGATGGATCACAATGGACGTTCTTTTACGACAACAACAAATGATTGAAGGTGCGAACGTGACCGAGCTGGTGATCATTTGCTTCTTGGTATATATGGTGGCAACGAAGGCAAAGTACAATGGAAGAGACCATCTAGGCTCCGGATCGCACATCTATCTCAATCCAGGTTTTGGCGACGAATTACACCAGAGCATATATGCCAAAACAACCGGTCCGGCAGTATGTTCATATGTGGAAGAGGCCACTGACGGGAATTACTAAAGTGAATGTTGATGCTTCCTTCCACTATGAAACAATGTCACGTGCAACTGGCGCTGTTGCCCGAGACGGCCAAGAAAATTTTATAGCAGCAACTGCATGGTTATGCCAAGAATTTCCAGTGCTGAATCAGTCGAGATCAATGCTATTTGAAATGGCCTATACTTAGAGCATCTCCAGCCGCGCCCCCAACAAGGCTCCCCAGGTGAATTTTATTTCCCGTCGGCGTCGTAAAATCGGCCCAGTCGCGTCTTCAAAGGCCCTTTTTCACTGGCTCGGGCCGAAATTGGCGCCGGCGGACCCAGGCTGAACCCGGCACGCTGGGGGCGCTTGGGGCGCCGACCGAAGCGTTTTTGGCGCGAAAATCGGCGGCCCCTCCCTCACAGCGACTCGGCTGTTCTCGTCGCTTCGTCGTCCTCATCGCCTCGGTTCCCGCGGGGGAATCAATGCCAAAGCTGCCGCGCCAGTCAGCCTCCATTGATGCCTCACGGGCGGCGCGGCGACGCACGTCCCTCGTCCGCCATGCGTACACGGGGCGGCCACGTGAGGAGCCGCCCGGCCGTGGCTATATAAGCGCCCCTCCCCGCACCAGTGAGCCACGCACTGACCTCGCTCTCCACCGCCGTCGCCCCCCGTTCCTACCTCTCTTCTCGCCGTTTCCACCTCACCCAATGGTCGGGCGCTTCCCGGGCGATGGCGCGGCGGCGAACGGCTTCGGTCGCCGTCACCTTCACGAGGACGAGGCCCGGCTTCTCTATGAGGCCGGGTACTAGTCCCGCCGGACTTGCGGGTGCCCGGCGCATGGAGGATAAGCGTCGACGGGGTCCCAGTGCCACCACCGCCCACCGGGGCGTCCAGGAGTGTGGAGATCGCGTGCATCCGTTCCTCCCTGCCGCAGGCGGCGAGAGAAGGGCCGAGGTACGCCCCCGACAGCCCACTGTGGGAGCCATACTTCCGTCGCCGCCACGACGAGCAGCTCGCGGCCACCAACAGCATCATGCCCTCCGTCAACTACAACGCCGACGGGCGCCGCCGATGGTGGGGCGTGTCCGGCCGCACGCTGGAGGCCGTCCTCGAGTACATCGAGGCCGGCAACACACCACGGTTGGAGTACCCCGCCCCCCCCCC
>LR738712.1:53110575-53127556 GCA_902687465.1 Secale cereale | reverse complement strand
CCCCCCACCTTCTCCCGCCGACGTGGGAGCTCGTGGACGCCGAGGCGCATGGACCCGGCGTCCTCCTCCTCGTCCGGCCGCTCCTCTGGCTCTCCCTCTCTCCTCCCCATCAAGTCGGAGCCACAGGACACGCCGGTCAGCCGGCGCACACGAAGCTACGTCGTCCGCATCACCGAGTCCTCCCCACCTCTGCCCGGCTTGTCAGGCCGAAGGTGGAGTCCGGCCTCCCCGCGGAGTACGAGGCCATCGCCCGGCGAGGCTTCTCCGAAGAGGCCACCCTCCAGTGGGCGTGGGACGACTACCTCCTATTTTTGGGAATTATCCCTGACTTTTGGGAATAGTTTAGCTAAGCATTCTTATTATACTATATCTTCCTACTTTAGCTAAGCATTCTTATTATACTAGATCGTGGAGAAGCTAATAAGGTAGCAAATAGTTTAGCTAAGCATTCTTATTATACTAGATCTTCCTACTTTTGGGAATTATCCCTGACTTTATTCTCTCCGACATTGTAAATGATATGGCTCCCATTTGAGGAATAAAGTCTCGTATTTTCAAAAAACCTTTGCATCTTGATTTTTTTAGCGGTAAACCAAGCTTTACTAAGAACTAGCAGTACGGTTTACATGGATGACAACTTGGTCGTGGGGTTAGCACAGCCACAAATAGCGACCACCATCTAAAGAAGAAGCAAATTTAACTAAATTGTGAGCTTCCATGTTCATAGTGTGGTCTTCAAAAATGAAATCACAACTTCTGAATTCTCTCGTCCAAGCTGAAATCTCCTTAATGATCCTGTTGTACCTTCCATTGGTTCCACTTCTTATCTCTACCACAATTGTTTTATTGTCGCATGCAATAACAACTTCCCCTATGGATAAATCCAGTGCAAGACCCAGAGCCTCACGACAAGCTAGTGCCTCAAGGGTTGGGGGATCAGTTAGATTTCTGAGAACCATAGTCGAAGACCCTAAAAAGAGGCATGTGTGATCTCGGCAAACTGTGCTTGGCGCCTTATTGCCCTCCATGCCGAACCCTTTTTTTTTTTTGATTTGAAAGAAGGCCTATGTTTCACAAACATAAATGACGTTGCAACCCATCAAGCTGCTCCAGTGTTCCCCTTGCCTCTGGCATTGCAACATTGGCTATGTTTCAGAAACATCATCGACATTGCAATCCATCAAATCGCAGTTGCAACACCTACACATGACAGCGTGGAGGATGACAAAGCAATTGTTTGTGCTGAGGGTAATCATACCACGGTAAAAAAGGACCCTGGAATGTAAGCACACCTTCTTTACTGCATCTCAAATCACCGCCGGGCAGCTAGTATATTTTACTAGCTCCTCATGCCATGGTTTTTCCTCATGGCTTAGGAGAGGTCTCTCAAAACACCAATTATGTACCATTATGTAAATTTCTTGATAGTTTTCCCTTTCTTGTGTGTGGGGATTCTACTTTCTTGACTAGGAGCCCTGAATAAGAACAGAAACCAGAACTGTGCCCGGCGACCGAAGGCGACATCATGGCTGATTCATGACAAGTGTATATAAACTGAGACATAGGTTTTTGTCAGATATTTTCAGACTTTAGAAATGATGTATAAGGCAACAAAACTAACACAAGCATGCATAGACATGCCATATTTATCCCTCAATGTATTATATTTACATTGTATACCCTGCAACGCAGAGAATTCGGCAATGCAATCGATCCATCACATTCTTGGTGTTGGCTGCTTGTCGTAGCTCTTTTCTGGTTCTCCTTGTGTTGTTCCTTGTGCCTTCTCGTGTGTGTTGGACGCTATATTGTACCTAATGTGTTATATCTTACTCCAATTTATAATGAAAATAGTCAGGCCGGCGCAAGCCCGCGGTAGCACGATCAAAAAAATCATCACATTTTTGCCAGATGTTGCTAGTATCATCATAAGAGAAAGGGGAAACAAATTCTTACGATTTTCATAACAGATCAAGATCATCACATGCATGTCGCAAGAGATCAACATATCTTCACTAACATATCGTTTCTGCTTTACTTCGGCTATGGTAAGATGCAGCTGCATATTTTCTACCAGGAAAAAATGAATCGAACTTCAATGGATGGCTACAAAATCGGTTTACAGACGTACAGTACAAAATCGGTTTGCAATCCAATCGGGCGCGCATCAGAATCCGGTACGCATCGGGAAGATTGGGCGTGGTGGCGGCTTCGACGGCTGCTGCTGCTGCTGCCTCGCGGACCGCAGCGCCTGGCCGACCATGGCGGCGCGAGACGCCGGCGACACGGGCGCGCCGCCGTCCAGCGCGCGCCGGTAGGCCTCGTCGTCCACCACGCTCCCGGCGCCGCCCAGCACCTTGCGCACGACGCGCTGTATGTCGTACGACGTCACCTCGTGCTCCTCCGTGAGCTCGGGCCCGTCGGAGCGCGCCTCGAAGCCCAAGAGCAGCAGGGACGACGGCGCCCCTCCTCCCCCTCGCGCGAGGGCGCCGTGGTACGGGCGCGCCGTGAACTGGGCGCCGCAGCCGTCCTCGTCCTCGTCGTCCTCCTCGTAGTCGTAGCCGTAGCCGGCGTCGGTCTGCTGGCCGCGTAGGCTCCGCGCGCCGCTCAGGTCGAACTCCCCGAACTCCATGTCGCTCCCGCTCTCGTCGTCCTCCTCCTCCTCCTCCTCCTCGGACGCGTCATCAATGAACAGGACGCGGAGGCGGAACTCCACGCCGCGGAGCCCGTCGCGGTCGGCCCCGCACCTCGCCCGGACGCGCGCCGCGGCCGCTGCGGTCTCGGCCGCGACCTCCGGGCGCAGCACCGGGTTGTTGATACGGGCCACCAGCTCCTTGAACGCCCGCTCCGCCGCTCCCTGGCGGCCCAGGTCGGCGAGCGGCACGCGGCAGGCCACGTCCTCCATCGTGTCGACGTCCGCGGGGCCGGCACCGTAGTCGCTGCACAGCTCGACGAGCAGCCGGAGCGTGACCGTCGGCTGCGAGTCGCGCGAGCCTGAGGCCGGGATCTCGGCTAGCAGGACCTGCTTGTCCGGCTGGCTGAGCAGGACGTGCTCATTCACGGTGGCCATGGGCATGTCTAGCTGCTGCGATTGCACGGGCGGACTGCGCAAAAGAGAAGGGTCTAAGGCTGCGGTGGACGTGTATTCCTTCACGAGTTTGCTTGGTACGTACCTGCGGGTCTGGGGCTCCTTTTATAGCAGGAAGGTGCGATTGAGACGAGAGAGAGCCGGGCTCGATTCGGACGCGAAACCCCAATACCGAATCCGAATTGCAGTCCGGTCGACGAAGGAAGATGAATCAATATTGGTTGCATTTAAAAAAAAAATTGCGAGATCATCATTGGTTGCATTAACGTGTTCTAAAAATTAAGGAATCCAATAACTGCCGAACGTTCGGATTTTAAGCAATTCATCCTGAACGTTTTTACACGGCAACTTTGTCCTTTTTCGTTTTTCTGTCAGAAAAATGCCATATTTCCCTAATCTCACGCAAACTAAAGTTGACATCTAAAAATGTTCGGGTTGGCATGATTAAATCTCGAACGTTTGGGAGTTATCATTACCGAGAAATAAGGGAGCGCTACGCGTCCGGGTCCGATCTCTCCACGTGAGTGCCAAACCTTTGCATCTTGAAGGTTTAGGTCTAAATGATATTATCGACAACAAAAATCATACACTTATGGGGAAACCACTACGGACTGATCTCACGGGAAGATGTGTCGCCCTCTCCACTATAAATTCTTCCCCAAGCTCATTCTATCCCGTGATTGTAAACTGACCCCACCTCCTGATTTTAATAGGGTCATGTGAGCCCGTAACCTCCTCTCCGTGAGAATTGCCCCGTAAATGTAGCAAAGCTTGACAACAAAAATCCTACACTTACGGTGAAACCACTACGGACTGATCTTATGGGAAAATGTGTCGCCCTCTCCATTATAAATCATTCCCCGTGATTATAAACTGACCCCACCTCCTGATTTTAACTGGGTCATGTGAGCCCGTAACCTCCTTTCCGTTAGAATTGTCCCGTAAATGTAGCAAAGCTCTATCGACAAGGCGGTCAGTGAAGGTTGTTCAGGATGGATCACAATGGACGTTCTCTTACGGCAGCAACAAACGATTGAAGGTGCGAACGTGACCGAGCTGGTGATCATTTTCTTCTTGGTATATATGGTGGCAACGAAGGCAAAGTACAATGGAAGAGACCATCTAGGCTCCGGATCGCACATCTATCTCAATCCAGGTTTTGGCGACGAATTACACCAGAGCATCCAAAACAACCGATCCGGCAGTATGTTCATATGTGGAAGAGGCCACTGACGGGAATTACTAAAGTGAATGTTGATGCTTCCTTCCACTATGAAACAGTGTCACGTGCAACTAGCGCTGTTGCCCGAGACGGCCAGGGAAATTTTATAGCAGCAACTGCATGGGTTTTGCCAAGAATTTCCAGTGTTGAATCAGTCGAGATCAATGCTATTTGAAATGGCCTATACTTAGAGCATCTCCAGCCGCGCCCCCAACAAGGCTCCCCAGGTGATTTTTTTCCTGTTGGCGTCGTAAAATCGGCCCAGTCGCGCCTCCAAAGACCATTTTTCGCTGGCTCGGGCCGAAATTGGCGTCGGCGGACCCAGGATGAATCCGACGCGCTGGGGGCGCTTGGGGCGCCGACCGAAGCGTTTTTGGCACGAAAATCGGCGGGCCCTCCCTCGCAGCGACTCGGCTGTTCTCGTCGCTTCGTCGTCCTCATCGCCTCGGTTCCCGTGGAGGAATCAATGCCAAAGCTGTCGCGCCAGTCAGCCTCCATTGATGCCTCACGGGCGGCGCGGCGACGCACGTCCCTCGTCCGCCATGCGTACACGCGGCGGCCACGCGGGGAGCCGCCCGGCCGTGGCTATATAAGCGCCCCTCCCCGCACAAGTGAGCCACGCACTGACCTCGCTCTCCACCGCCGTCGCCCCCCGTTCCTACCTCTCTTCTCGCCGTTTCCACCTCACCCAATGGCCGGGCGCTTCCCGGGCGATGGCGCGGCGGCGAACGGCTTCGGTCGCCGTCACCTTCACGAGGACGAGCCCCGGCTTCTCTATGAGGCCGAGTACTAGTCCCGCCGGACATGCGGGTGCCCGGCGCATGGAGGATAAGCGTCGACGGGGTTCCAGTGCCACCACCGCCCACCGGGGCGTCCAGGAGTGTGGAGATCGCGTGCATCCGTTCCTCCCTGCCGCAGGCGGCGAGAGAAGGGCCGAGGTACGCCCCCGACAGCCCGCTGTGGGAGCCATACTTCCGTCGCCGCCACGACGAGCAGCTCGCGGCCACCAACAGCATCATGCCCTCCGTCAACTACAACGCCGACGGGCGCCGCCGATGGTGGGGCGTGCCCGGCCGCACGCTTGTGACGCCCCCGATTTGACCGTACACTAATCATGCACGCAAATGTGTACGACCAAGATCAAGGACTCACTGGAAGATATCACAACACAACTCTAGACACAAATTAAAATAATACAAGCTTTATATTACAAGCCAGGGGCCTCGAGGGCTCGAATACAAAAACTCGAAAACACAAGAGTCAGCGGAAGCAATAATATCTGAGTACAGACATAAGTTAAACAAGTCTGCCTTAAGAAGGCTAGCACAAAATTAACAACGATCGAAAAGGCAAGGCCTCCTGCCTGGGACCTCCTAACTACTCCTCGAAGCCGAACTCCATGTAGAAACATCCTCGGGATCTTCTGGCTCCTGGACTCCACCGATCTGGTTGCATCAACCAGAAAGAAGAAAGAAGGGGGAAAAGGGGGAGCAAAGCAACCGTGAGTACTCATCCAAAGTACTCGCAAGCAAGGATCTACACTACATATGCAATGATATCTGTGTAAGGGGGTAATATCTGTGGGCTAAACTGCAGAATGCCGGAATAAGAGGGGGATAGCTAATCCAAGCGAAGACTACGCTTCTCGCAACGCCCATCTTGTAGCAGAAGAAGAGAGTAGCTGGAAGTAACAAGTATCCTCGCTTCTGGCAGCCTCCGTCTTGAAGCAGTAGAAGGGAATAGATGGTAAGTTCACCGAGTAACATCGTATAGCATAAACCTACCCGGTGATCCTCCCCTCGTCACCCTGTGAGAGAGCAATCACCGAGTTATATCTGGCACTTGTAAGGGTGTGTTTTATTAAGTATCCGGTTCTAGTTGTCATGAGGTCAGAGTACAACTCCGGGTCGTCCTTTTACCGAGGGACACGGCTATTCGAATAGATTAACTTCCCTGCAGGGGTGCACCACATAACCCAGCACGCTTGATCCCATTTGGCCGGACACACTTTCCAGGGTCATGCCCGGCCTCGGAAGATCAACACGTCACAGCCCTACCTAAGCACAACAGAGAGGTCAGCACGCCGGTCTAAGTCCTAGGCGCGCAGGGGTCCGGGCCCATCGCCCAACGCACACCTGCACGTTACATACGCGGCCGGTGAGCAGACCTAGCAACCTCCATTACTAAGGAAGTTGCGTTACGCGGTCCAACCCGGCGCGCGCCGCTAAGTCGCTGACGTCAAGAAGGCTTCGGCTGATACCACGACGTCGAGTGCCCATAACTGTTCCCACGCAGCTGGTTAGTGCGTATAGACCAAATGGCCAGACTCAGATCAAATATCCAAACTCGTTAAGCGTGTTATTATGAAATAACCGCGGACAACGACCAGGGCCAGGCCACCTCTCCACTGGGTGTCTCAACCTGCCCTGTCGCTCCGCCATAAAGATCCACTCGGGGGCCGTCAGGAACTCAGGCCCACCACTACCTGGATGGAGCCACCTGTCCTTTCAGCTCCCCACATCAAATCACTTGCGGGTACTCAATGAGCCGACCCGACTTTAGTCACATCATGTGTCATGTATAAGTGTATGTAATATATACCCGTGATCACCCCCAAGTGATCACGGCCCGATAGAATAGCAGGGCAGACGGACAAGGGTGTAGGGCCACTGATGGAATACTAGCATCCTATACTAAGCATTTAGGATTGCAGGTAAAGTATCAACAGTGATAGCAACAATGACAGGCTATGCAGCAGAATAGGAGTATCGAAAGCAGTAACATACTACACTACTCTAATGCAAGCAGTAGAGAGAAGAATAGGCGATATCTAGTGATCAAAGGGGGGGCTTGCCTTGAAGCTCTGCAGACGAAAGGAATCTTCGGAAGCGTAGCCGTATTCGAACACCGAAGCATCAATGGTCTCGGGGTCTATCACAGTATCGGAGTCTACCGAAAATAAGCAACGAAGGGGAAACAAATAAATAACAGAGCAAACAATAGCATCACAAAATATAACAAGGCAATACGAGGTGCTACGTGTGACCTAACGCGATAGTAGGTGATACCGGTGAAGGGGGAAAACATCCGGGAAAGTATTCCCGGTGTTTCGCGTCTTCGGACAGAGGGGCCGGAGGGGGAAAGTTGCGGGTTCGGTATGATAGGGAGGTGCAGTGGACGAACGGGTTGCGTAGTCGGATGCGTCTCGAAATTCTGAGCAACTTTCATATATAAAGTATTTTCATCCGAGTTACGGTTTAAAAGATATGATTTTCTAAAGTTTTTATATCATTTTCTAATTTATTAATTATTAAATAAATTAACATTATCCAGAATAGTACATGCTGACATCAGCATGACGTCAGCATGACGTCAGCAGTCAACAGTGGGTTGACTGGTAAAGCTGACGCGTGGGGCCCGCGTGTCATTGGTTGTAATCTATCTAACAATTTAGTTAGATTAATTATGTTTTAGATAATTACTGATTAGGTTAACTACTGATTAGATTAATCTAAATATGATTAATTAACTTAATTAATTTGTTAATTAATTAATTAATTAATATAATTATTTACCTATTTATTATTATTATTATTATTTTTATTTTTATATAAAACGTTTCTGGGGGCGGGCCCCGGCTGTCATAGGCCTGGGGCCTTAGTGGGTTTGGGTGTTGGGCGCCGAGTTAACGGGCGAAGCCCGACAGGGCGGACCCGAGTGCGGCGAGGCGCTGGCCCCGGGCGCCGGCGGCGGGGCGAGGTCGCCGGCGACCGCGGCGGCAGCGGGAGGGCGCGGGCCGGTGGAGGAGGACCCGGGCGGCCAGTACGCCTGCGGCGAGGGAACACCAGCGGGGGCGGCGCTGGAGCGCGGCAATGGCGGGGCGGTGCTGGAGCGCCAAAGCATGGGGCGGGCCGGTGCGGCTGACTCGGACGGCGCCAACGGGTGCCGCCGTCGGGCGACGGCCTAGGCCGCGGCATGGCTGGCCGGGAACGGCGCCGACGAGGCCGACCGAGGGCCGATCCGCACCAGAGGACGGCGGGGTCTCGCAAGGGGGGCGGTGTAGGGGCTGCCGGCGGAGGGAGTCGGGCCGCGGGCGACGATGCGGTGACTGCGGCGAGCGCTGGTGCGCGGGAGGTGCGGTCGAGCGGGCGCGGCGCGGCGCGTCGAGGATGGGCGCCGCAGCGCAGGGGAGGCAGTCCAGAAGCGGCACGGGAGCGGGGCGAGCGCGCCGGGGAAGTAGCAAGGGAGCCACGGCGGTCGCGAGTGGAGGCGGTCGGGGACGGCGCAACGTTGCGAGCACGGGGAGAGAGAGGGAGGGGGACGCTCACCCCCGATGCAGGGGTATGGGCGGCGAGGCTCGATGGCGACCGGCGTGGAGGGGGACGAGGAGGCGTCCGGCGATGGCGAGGCAGCCTAGCGGCGGCGTTCGTCGCGAGGGGACCGGGCGCGTCCCCGATCCAGTCGGGGGGGAGTGTCGGTGGGGTGTGGGGGGATATTTTCCCCCACTGTGGGGTGAGGGGGTTATAGGCTGAGGGGGGGAGTGGGCCGAGGCCCAGTAGGCCAGGGGGTCCTTTGCTTTGTTTTTTTTTTGTTTGATCCTTTTTTTTTATGTTTTCCTTTTCTTAATTTTCTTTTACTTCTAACCTGTTTTATTTTAGTTTCAACAAAATACAAAAGTGACACCTAAAATAGTGTTACAATTTAGGCCACTACCACAAACAGTTCAGTACTGAAATAAAATAGGTTTGAAATTGTTTATTATTTTAAAAGCATTTGAATATCTGTCTTGCCACTGCCTTATTTATTTCAAGTGCATTTAAACCTTTTATAAGACTGTGGTTCCTTCATCATAAGTACTTATGATTTAATTGACACATTTAGAACATTTTAGTTTTAGTATTTGAAAACTTATATTGTTTGACTTTATTTTAAATTTGAAATTTGAACGGGATTTGCATCATCGCAAGATTAGCAACAACAATCGTGCTGATGTGGCACCATTAGCGGATGGTTACTGTAGCTTAACTATCCGGGCGTCACAATTCTCCTCCACTACAAGAAATCTCGTCCCGAGATTTAAGCGGTGGAGTAAGGGGGAAGTTCTGGTTGCGAAATTCTAACGGGTCTCCTTGGTCTTGGTTGCCCTTCTCGAAGAGGTTGACTCGTTGCGTTGATGTCTTCATTTCTCTGCTTCAAGTCATCGTGATCAAGTCGTTATCCTTTCTTCGGGATCTCCATCGTCCTACGAACGCGATAAGGGAATTTTTTTTTTTTGGAAGAACGCATCTCCACAAGGCTGGGCATCTGACGGTGAACTAATTGGAAATACACCAAGTACCCTACGAGTAGTATTGTAGTGAACTCATTGAGAGCAATACGCGATGGTACAAAAAGTTTCAGATGGGTAGGCATTCGTTCGATGCCTAAACAGAAGCTGAAACGGGGGCTTGAGTAATGAGAGCAGTTATTGTGCTTGATACCAGGGGGAAACATGGTATACCATTTAGCTCGTGAATTACTTACGAGTCAAGTGTAAAGGATACTTTAAAATCAAGGTTGTATAGAAGAGTCAGGTTTCGATCCCGTGGACCTGTGGGTTATGGGCCCACCATGTGGGTTGAAAGTAGCAAGGGTGGTGACATCTTGCACAGCCACGACAGGGAGGCATGTCAGTGGATAGCTTGTCAGCTATGTCGGTAACAATGTCGGAACCAAGGACGGGGATCGAAGAGAACCATTTTCCCGCTCGTTGAAACGAGGCGGACCAACAGGCAAAGTTCTCATCCAGCGGCAGTACCGGGACTTTATCACCATTAGAATCAAGGTCTTACTAACAGAGTTGTACACCAAGGTGTTTACATAAGCAGAAAACTATTACTGCTTAGATTATATGTAGATCAAAGAAAGGTTAAACAAACAAATGGAAAGGAAAATTGTGATTACACACAATTAATAGGAGTATTTCCTTCCCATAGACAAGCAGAACATGGCGTACAGGGTAGGAGAGCAAGGACCCAACCATTCAGATAAAGTGGCAAGGATTAATCAAGATGTTACCCATACAACGATGTTTGGATAACTAACCAAGAAACATTTAGCATCGTGCCTCCAATGTTCTTGTTGACAAGCGGGGTATCATAGTCATGCTTCGAGGTAGCAATGATATGGTGTTTCAATCAAGGGCCAGACTTTGGATATACAAATGATCCATCAGGAGCAACTTATAAGATAAGTCTTTCAATTTCCTCCTGGAAGAATGTCTATCCCTGCAAAAGAAATTATAATGATGGGTCCTCCAGCCAGGGGTGCTAGGCAGGACATCACATTACCGGGTCATCAAAGGACCAACATTATAACTACTGGAAAGTTGTCCCAACCATCATATCTGCCGAGATTCAGATCCGATTGGTGTCATGATACCTCAGACTCGGGATGTTCGAGAAGAAAAGGTGCAACACAAATCGACGAAATGACATGGCAAGATTCTCGGGAAATGAACTATGGGAGCGGGTTCCCGAAACAATAGTTCATCATTAAACCAAGGAGAGGATGAGGAGGTGGCTGATGGGCTCAGCGACAATTCACCGAGAATTCCAAACTGATGGATTTCCACAATAATGTGAACAAGAAGAAGACACTTGTCAATTCAAATGATATAATGTTGTATGCTCGAGGAAAACATACAACATTAATCATCAGTTGAAAGGTGTGTCCGAAATATGACCTTAGGCAGCAAGACCAATGTTAGAGTGATGACTCAATAACCAACAGTCTAAGAATGAACTGTCGATCGTTAACTTCATAGCAATAGGGTTGCTAGAAGTATAGAACTCAAACAACATCGTTAGTATATTGGTATCCCGGTTAAAAACAACACGGGGACCAAGGAAGAATGGTGATGGTGAGAAGTATCATCATACCGAGATTCTCTAAGAGGTGAAGCAATCCCCACCAAATTCTCGACATAAAAGACAGTAATACTTCAATGTAGAACACAACACTAGCTAGAAAGCAAGTTGTATTCATAATGTGGACAAGTTCGCGATGAAAGGAAGTCAAGGGTGTTGCCGATGATAATAAAAATAATCGAGGGCAAGGAGAGTATTTCTCATCATGAACACAATTGGCATCTTGGAAGAAGTCAAAGTGTTGAAGGTGATCCGACACATTTGCCGGGAGGTTTCAAGAGGATGCAATCAACAACAACGGCAATAAGCAAGGGAATGATGAAGTGGCAATTTATAGGATCAATATATAAGATGCAAACTCGGAACCAAAGTTGCCTTTCAAGACAAGCAACCTGATGTTGAAGGCTCGACGTAAGTCGTGCTCACACTGAAGAATTCGTGCACCAGAGAAGGACGAGGTAGCACAGTCAAAGATATCAAGTCCAGGATGTACCCGATAGTCTAGGAATAAACCAGATTGAGTTTAAAATTTTCCCAGTAACATCTACTAGGGGTGTTGAATTTTTTGAGCGGAATTGATTTACTAAACGGTGTCCTCAGTTGACGGCAACCTAGAACCCGTAGAGTGATTACGACAAGCAAAGGTATTACTTCATCAAAAGTTCAAAAGGTGTAGTGCAAAGTCATGATATCCTCGAGATATCAGAGGGTAAAACTCGAAGGTAGAACACGATAGGAATTGAACTAGGTCATTGACCTATGACAGTAGATACTTTAACCTTGTCAAAAATTGACGAGGCCTGGAATGGATTTATTCCAGATATATTGAATAAGGACAGCATGGTTGGAACCATAACTGCAAGGGATCAAATTTATTGACAACGAAAGTATTATTTAGACGAAAAAAATCATTTTGCAAGAAGCTCCCGAGACGGTCTACATCGTTTCCATGGGCATGAACAAAAGCTCACGGTCGACTCCCATTTCTCCAATGCATACGTTTCATTTACCTCTTGCTTTGATAAAACTATAGTGTTGGAATTTTATCCGGTAGAACACCGGAAGGGTATGACTTGTGAAAACTTTTGGGTTCTCACGGATTAGGGGAAGGCATAGGTTCAACCCATCGGGCATCTTAGTAACATATACCACAAGTTTCAAAAGTAAATATCACCAGCTCCAAGGGAGAGCATGGTTGTCAAAGAAGAGGATACAATTTACCGAAGGTATTATGCATCAGGGACATAACTTCTCGAGGTTTTTGTATACGAAAGACACTGTCGGATAATATTTCAACAAAGGATCGAGCGATCCACAACGGAGCTGATGTGAGTATCGGTACTCACTCAGAGGAAGAAGAATGCAGAGGCATCAGAATCAAGAATCACCTGATTAGTATGAAGCTTAAATAGAAAGAAATTATGGTTTCCAAAACGAAGGATCAGAAGCAGACGCTCTGATCCAGGATGGATAAGTTGACAACACTTAGTTGTACAATCAATAAAGGTTTGAATTGCCGAGAACCAACTCATGTCCGGAATGACGTCTGAGTCGGAAAGATAATTTTATAAAGGATAACCTGATGACTGCGTGCATACGCACACATTGAATCAATAGGCCCAAAATGGCTAAGACAATGGATGTTAACGAAGACTACTAGTCATATGGAATTAACCATAATGCAAGTAGGCAAGAATTACAGGAGTAACAGGCTGCAGAGGATTTGCGGAAGATCAAAAGGTATCCCGATGAATTTTGTGAGACACATGAACAATCGAGAAGAACAGGTCCTCGATAATTGTGAGGAAATAACCGTAAGGGTTTTCATGTGACATAAAGCTGCAAGACAGTAAACTCAAAGGATTCTCGAGACAACGGAGAATATTTCGAGGCCTCTTGTAACAACAAGAGCGACGAGGAATGATCATGAGTATGACAAGTGCATGCAGATATCCATAGGGATATATCGGTGGCAGTGAATTACAAAGGCGATGAACACAAGTTCTCGGGTTAACAGCGGAGAGTATCTTCAGGTTCTTCTGGTGCAGCGAACGATCATCGATCATAAGTTGCTCTCCGGGTGAAAGTGATAACGAGATCCTAATGTTAGATTTAGTAAAATTCATTTATCCCGAATAGAAGAGAGATAAGAGTCCCAGAGTATAGACGAGGAGTAAAAGATCCTAATACCATCCAATGGTGATGTGGGCCCGTAAGCCACACAACAAGTTAGTAAATTTGTTTTTCAAAGACTAGACTCAACTTCGGCCAAGGAGTTGGAAAGGGGGATTCCTACAGGCAGTCGGCTCTGATACCAACTTGTGACGCCCCCGATTTGACCGTACACTAATCATGCACGCAAATGTGTACGACCAAGATCAAGGACTCACTGGAAGATATCACAACACAACTCTAGACACAAATTAAAATAATACAAGCTTTATATTACAAGCCAGGGGCCTCGAGGGCTCGAATACAAAAGCTCGAAAACACAAGAGTCAGCGGAAGCAATAATATCTGAGTACAGACATAAGTTAAACAAGTCTGCCTTAAGAAGGCTAGCACAAAATTAACAACGATCGAAAAGGCAAGGCCTCCTGCCTGGGACCTCCTAACTACTCCTCGAAGCCGAACTCCATGTAGAAACATCCTCGGGATCTTCTGGCTCCTGGACTCCACCGATCTGGTTGCATCAACCAGAAAGAAGAAAGAAGGGGGAAAAGGGGGAGCAAAGCAACCGTGAGTACTCATCCAAAGTACTCGCAAGCAAGGATCTACACTACATATGCAATGATATCTGTGTAAGGGGGTAATATCTGTGGGCTAAACTGCAGAATGCCGGAATAAGAGGGGGATAGCTAATCCAAGCGAAGACTACGCTTCTCGCAACGTCCATCTTGCAGCAGAAGAAGAGAGTAGCTGGAAGTAACAAGTATCCTCGCTTCTGGCAGCCTCCGTCTTGAAGCAGTAGAAGGGAATAGATGGTAAGTTCACCGAGTAACATCGTATAGCATAAACCTACCCGGTGATCCTCCCCTCGTCACCCTGTGAGAGAGCAATCACCGAGTTATATCTGGCACTTGTAAGGGTGTGTTTTATTAAGTATCCGGTTCTAGTTGTCATGAGGTCAGAGTACAACTCCGGGTCGTCCTTTTACCGAGGGACACGGCTATTCGAATAGATTAACTTCCCTGCAGGGGTGCACCACATAACCCAGCACGCTTGATCCCATTTGGCCGGACACACTTTCCAGGGTCATGCCCGGCCTCGGAAGATCAACACGTCGCAGCCCTACCTAAGCACAGCAGAGAGGTCAGCACGCCGGTCTAAGTCCTAGGCGCGCAGGGGTCCGGGCCCATCGCCCAACGCACACCTGCACGTTGCGTACGCGGCCGGTGAGCAGACCTAGCAACCTCCATTACTAAGGAAGTTGCGTTACGCGGTCCAACCCGGCGCGCGCCGCTAAGTCGCTGACGTCAAGAAGGCTTCGGCTGATACCACGACGTCGAGTGCCCATAACTGTTCCCACGCAGCTGGTTAGTGCGTATAGACCAAATGGCCAGACTCAGATCAAATATCCAAACTCGTTAAGCGTGTTATTATGAAATAACCGCGGACAACGACCAGGGCCATGCCACCTCTCCACTGGGTGTCTCAACCTGCCCTGTCGCTCCGCCATAAAGATCCACTCGGGGGCCGTCAGGAACTCAGGCCCACCACTACCTGGATGGAGCCACCTGTCCTTTCAGCCCCCCACATCAAATCACTTGCGGGTACTCAATGAGCCGACCCGACTTTAGTCACATCATGTGTCATGTATAAGTGTATGTAATATATACCCGTGATCACCCCCAAGTGATCACGGCCCGATAGAATAGCAGGGCAGACGGACAAGGGTGTAGGGCTACTGATGGAATACTAGCATCCTATACTAAGCATTTAGGATTGCAGGTAAAGTATCAACAGTGATAGCAACAATGACAGGCTATGCAGCAGAATAGGAGTATCGAAAGCAGTAACATACTACACTACTCTAATGCAAGCAGTAGAGAGAAGAATAGGCGATATCTAGTGATCAAAGGGGGGGGGCTTGCCTTGAAGCTCTGCAGACGAAAGGAATCTTCGGAAGCGTAGCCGTATTCGAACACCGAAGCATCAATGGTCTCGGGGTCTATCACAGTATCGGAGTCTACCGAAAATAAGCAACGAAGGGGAAACAAATAAATAACAGAGCAAACAATAGCATCACAAAATATAATAAGGCAATACGAGGTGCTACGTGTGACCTAACGCGATAGTAGGTGATACCGGTGAAGGGGGAAAACATCCGGGAAAGTATTCCCGGTGTTTCGCGTCTTCGGACAGAGGGGCCGGAGGGGGAAAGTTGCGGGTTCGGTATGATAGGGAGGTGCAGTGGACGAACGGGTTGCGCAGTCGGATGCGTCTCGAAATTCTGAGCAACTTTCATATATAAAGTATTTTCATCCGAGTTACGGTTTAAAAGATATGATTTTCTAAAGTTTTTATATCATTTTCTAATTTATTAATTATTAAATAAATTAACATTATCCAGAATAGTACATGCTGACATCAGCATGACGTCAGCATGATGTCAGCAGTCAACAGTGGGTTGACTGGTCAAGCTGACGCGTGGGGCCCGCGTGTCATTGGTTGTAATCTATCTAACAATTTAGTTAGATTAATTATGTTTTAGATAATTACTGATTAGGTTAACTACTGATTAGATTAATCTAAATATGATTAATTAACTTAATTAATTTGTTAATTAATTAATTAATTAATATAATTATTTATCTATTTATTATTATTTTATTATTATTATTTTTATATAAAACGTTTCTGGGGGCGGGCCCCGGCTGTCATAGGCCTGGGGCCTTAGTGGGTTTGGGTGTTGGGCGCCGGGATAACGGGCGAAGCCCGACAGGGCGGACCCAAGTGCGGCGAGGCGCTGGCCCCGGGCGCCGGCCGCGGGGCGAGGTCGCCGGCGACCGCGGCGGCAGCGGGAGGGCGCGGGCCGGTGGAGGAGGACCCGGGCGGCCAGTACGCCTGCGGCGAGGGAACACCAGCGGGGGCGGCGCTGGAGCGCGGCAATGGCGGGGCGGCGCTGGAGCGCCAAAGCATGGGGCGGGCCGGTGCGGCTGACTCGGACGGCGCCAACGGGTGCCGCCGTCGGGCGACGGCCTAGGCCGCGGCATGGCTGGCCGGGAACGGCGCCGACGAGGCCGACCGAGGGCCGGTCCGCACCAGAGGACGGCGGGGTCTCGCAAGGGGGGCGGTGTAGGGGCTGCCGGCGGAGGGAGTCGTGCCGCGGGCGACGATGCGGTGACTGCGGCGAGCGCTGGTGCGCGGGAGGTGCGGGCGAGCGGGCGCGGCGTGGCGCGTCGAGGATGGGCGCCGCAGCGCTGGGGAGGCAGTCCAGAAGCGGCACGGGAGCGGGGCGAGCGCGCCGGGGAAGTAGCAAGGGAGCCACGGCGGTCGCGAGTGGAGGCGGTCGGGGACGGCGCAGCGTTGCGAGCACGGGGAGAGAGAGGGAGGGGGACGCTCACCCCCGATGCAGGGGTACGGGCGGCGAGGCTCGATGGCGACCGGCGTGGAGGGGGACGAGGAGGCGTCCGGCGATGGCGAGGCAGCCTAGCGGCGGCGTTCGTCGCGAGGGGATCGGGCGCGTCCCCGATCCAGTCGGGGGGGAGTGTCGGTGGGGTGTGGGGGGGAGGGGGGGGTATTTTCCCCCACTGTGGGGTG
>LR738712.1:53050449-53110565 GCA_902687465.1 Secale cereale | reverse complement strand
TTGTTTTTTTTTTTTTGATCCTTTTTTTTATGTTTTCCTTTTCTTAATTTTCTTTTACTTCTAACCTGTTTTATTTTAGTTTCAACAAAATACAAAAGTGACACCTAAAATAGTGTTACAATTTAGGCCACTACCACAAACAGTTCAGTACTGAAATAAAATAGGTTTGAAATTGTTTATTATTTTAAAAGCATTTGAATATCTGTCTTGCCACTGCCTTATTTATTTCAAGTGCATTTAAACCTTTTATAAGACTGTGGTTCCTTCATCATAAGTACTTATGATTTAATTGACACATTTAGAACATTTTAGTTTTAGTATTTGAAAACTTATATTGTTTGACTTTATTTTAAATTTGAAATTTGAACGGGATTTGCATCATCGCAAGATTAGCAACAGCAATCGTGCTGACGTGGCACCATTAGCGGATGGTTACTGTAGCTTAACTATCCGGGCGTCACAACGCTGGAGGCCGTCCTCGAGTACATCGAGGCCGGCAACACACCACGGTTGGAGTACCCCGCTGCCCCCACCTTCTCCCGCCGGCGTGGGAGCTCGTGGACGCCGAGGCGCATGGACCCGGCGTCCTCCTCCTCGTCCGGCCGCTCCTCTGGCTCTCCCTCTCTCCTCCCCATCAAGTCGGAGCCACAGGACACGCCGGTCAGCCGGCGCACACGTAGCTACGTCGTCCGCATCGCCGAGTCCTCCCCAACCTCTGCCCGGCTTGTCAGGCCGAAGGTGGAGTCCGGCCTCCCCGCGGAGTACGAGGCCATCGCCCGGCGAGGCTTCTCCGAAGAGGCCACCCTCCAGTGGGCGCGGGACGACTACCTCCGCGACGAGATGGTCCGGCAGCGCCGCGCCCTGCAGTAGATAGCTGACTGCCGGCGTGTGTGCGAGAACGTGGACGGCCTGGTGATCCTCGACAGCGACGACGACGACGACGTCCCCGGGCCGTCCAACCAGCCGCGCCTCGGTGAGCCTGGTCAGGGAAGCAGCAGGGACGGCGGGCGAGGAGGCGACGACACCGACGACGGCGGCGACTACACGCAGTTCTACAAGCTCCTCGGCATGTAGAGCTTCACGGCGGCGTGCGCCGGGCGGGCGAGGAACGGCGAGGGCGACGGCGGGCCTAGTGTCTTCTTTTTTCTTTTCTTTTTTGTAAAATATTTGATGAACTCGCCGAAGTTTGTTTAAATTTGCGCCTTGTTTGTGCGAATGTGGGCCGGGTTTCATTTTGAAAAAAAAATGTCATGGGGCGGGCGACTGGGTAGCAACCCGCCCCAGCACGCGGTTTAGCGCCGGTTCACCCCCAGGCGGCGATTTTACGCGCCCCCTGGGGGGCCAACGGCTGGAGATGCTCTTAGCACCGCATGTGGGTTGTAATCATGTGTTAATCGAGTCAGATTGCAAGGAGGTTGCTGACGTGGTGATGGGCATAAAAGATTATCTCGGTCCTGATGTTTCAGTAGATGCTGAATGTAAACTTTTGACTCTAGATTTTGCTAGTGCTGGCTTTGCCTTTTGTCCTAGAGAAGCTAATGAGGTAGCAAATAGTTTAGCTAAGCATTCTTATTATACTAGATCTTCCTACTTTTGGGAACTATCCCTGACTTTATTCTCTCCGACATTGTAAATGATATGGCTCCCATTTGAGGAATAAAGTCTCTTATTTTCAAAAAACCTTTGCATCATGATTTTTTTTAGCGGTAAACCAAGCTTTACTAAGAACTAGCAGTACGGTTTACAGGGATGACAACATGGTCGTGGGGTTAGCACAGCCACAAATAGCGACACCATCTAAAGAAGAAGCAAATTTAACTAAATTGTGAGACTCCATGTTCACGGTGTGGTCTTCAAAAATGAAATCACAACTTCTGAATTCTCTCGTCCGAGCTGAAATCTCCTTAGTGATCCTGTTGTACCTTCCATTGGTTCCACTTCTTATCTCTACCACAATTGTTTTATTGTCGCATGCAATAACAACTTCCCCTATGGATAAATCCAGTGCAAGACCCAGAGCCTCACGACAAGCTAGTGCCTCAAGGGTCGGGGGATCAGTTAGATTTCTGAGAACCATAGTCGAAGACCCTAAAAAGAGGCATGTGTGATCTCGGCAAACTGTGCTTGGCGCCTTATTGCCCTCCCTGCCGAACCCTTTTTTTTCTTTGATTTGAAAGAAGGCCTATGTTTCACAAACATAAATGACGTTGCAACCCATCAAGCTGCTCCATCGTTCCCCTTGCCTCTGGCATTGCAACATTGGCTATGTTTCAGAAACATCGTCGACATTGCAATCCATCAAATCGCAGTTGCAACACCTACACAGGACAGCGTGGAGGATGACAAAGCAATTGTTTGTGCTGAGGGTAATCATACAACGGTAAAAATAGACCCTGGAATGTAAGCACACCTTCTTTACTGCATCTCAAATCACGGCCTGGCAGCTAGTATATTTTACTAGCTCCTCATGCCATGGTTTTTCCTCATGGCTTAGGAGAGGTCTCTCAAAACACCAATTATGTACCATTATGTAAATTTCTTGATAGTTTTCCCTTTCTTGTGTGTGGGGATTCTACTTTCTTGACCAGGAGCCCTGAACAAGAACAGAAACCAGAACTGTGCCCGGCGACCGAAGGCGACATCATGGCTGATTCATGACAAGTGTATATAAACTGAGACATAGGTTTTTGTCAGATATTTTCAGACTTTAGAAATGGTGTATAAGGCAACAAAACTAACAAAAGCATGCATAGACATGCCATATTTATCCCCTCAATGTATTATATTTACATTGTATACCCTGCAACGCAGATAATTCGGCAATGCAATCAATCCATCACATTCTCGGTGTTGGTTGCTTGTCGTAGCTCGTTTCTAGTTCTCCTTCTGTTATTCTTTGTGCCTTATCGTGTGTGTTGGATGATATATTGTACCTGATGTGTTGTATCTTACTCTAATTTATAATGAAAATGGTTAGGCCGGCGCAAGCCCGCCGTAGCACCGTCAAAAAAATCATCACATTCTTGCCAGATTGCTAGTGTCAGCATCATCAGAGAAAGGGGAAACAAATTCTTATGATTTTGATAACTTAACAAGATCATCACATGCATGTCCCAAGAGATCAACATATCTTCACTAACATATCGTTTCTGCTTTACTTCGGCTATGGTAAGATGCAGCTGCATATTTTCTACCAGGAAAAAATGAATCGAACTTCAATGGACGGCTACAAAATCGGTTTAGAGACGTACAAGAGTAACAAAATCGGTTTGCAATCCAATTGGGCGCGCATCAGAATCCGGTACGCATCGGGAAGATTGGGCGTGGCGGCTTCGACGGCTGCTGCTGCTGCTGCCTCGCGGACCGCAGCGCCTGGCCGGCCATGGCGGCGCGCGATGCCGGCGACACGGGCGCGCTGCCGTCCAGCGCGCGCCGGTAGGCCTCGTCGTTCACCACGCTCCCGCGGCCGCCCAGCGCCTTGCGCACGACGCGCTGTATGTCGTACGACGTCACCTCGTGCTCCTCCGTGAGCTCGGGCCCGTCGGAGCGCGCCTCGAAGCCCGACAGCAGCAGGGACGGTGGCGCCCCTCCTCCCGCTCGCGCGAGGGCGCCGCGGTACGGGCGCACCGTGAACTGGGCGCCGCTGCCGTCCTCGTCCTCGTCGTCCTCCTCGTAGTCGTAGCCGGCGTCGGTCTGCTGGCCGCGTAGGCTCCGCGCGCCGCTCAGGTCGAACTCCCAGAACTCCATGTCGCTCCCGCTCTCGTCTTCGTCCTCCTCCTCCTTCTCCTCGGACGCGTAGTCGATGAACACGACGTGGAGGCGGAACTCCACGCCGCGGAGCCCGTCGTGGTCGGCCCCGCACCTCGCCCGGACGCGCTCCGCGGCCGCCGCGGTCTCGGCCGCGACCTCCGGGCGCAGCACCGGGTTGTCGACCCGGGCCACCAGGTCCTTGAACGCCCGCTCCGCCGCTCCCTGGCGGCCCAGGTCGGCGAGCGGCACGCGGCAGGCCACGTCCTCCATCGTGTCGACGTCCGCGGGGCCGGCGCCGTAGTCGCTGCACAGCTCGACGAGCAGCCGGAGCGTGACCGCCGGCTGCGAGTCGCGCGAGCCTGAGGCCGGGATCTCGGCGAGCACGACCAGCTTGTCCGGCTGGCTGAGCAGGACGTGCTCCTTCACGGTGGCCATGGCCATGTCTGTCTAGCTGCTGCGATTGCACGGGCGGACTGCGGAAAAGAAAAGGGTCTAGGGCCGCGGTGGACGTGTGTGTGTTCCTTCACGACTTTGCTTGGTACGTACCTGCCGGTCTGGGGCTCCTTTATAGCAGAAAAAGATGGCGACTGAAACGAGAGAGCCTGACTCGATTCGGACGTGAAGCCCCAATACTGAATCCGAATTGCAGTCCGGTCGACGAAGGGCTCGATTCGGACGTCCGATCTCTCCACGTCTGGCCTCATCTCCCTCGCCTCGTCCGGCGCCGCCCCCTCAAGGAGAGACAAGCCTCGCCCCCCGCAAGACCGCCGCGCTGCCCAAGAAGAAGGAGGAGCTGACCCCCAAGGAACGGGCCGTGCAGTAGGTCAAGAGGAAGTGCCAGAGGCACGTGCAGGATCCAAGAGGCGAGGCAGCTGCCGCTGCTGCCATCGCCGCAGCCACGCAACAAGAAGACACGAATGCCCGGTGAAGGTACACACACACGTCCACCGCGGCCAGCACGTGCTTGTCATCATTTCCTCGGATGATGCTGCTGGAGTTGCCGCGCGCGTCTTTCACCCAGTCGATTCCCGGTTGCCATGTCTACCAGCAAGCAAACCGTTTCTCCGAGGAATGCTCGCCGGAGGTGAGCATTGTGGCCCCTTCTACGCCCGTGCCCGTGACCATCGACCTCAATGCCATGCCGGTGGCGGGCGGATCATCTTCCAGAGGCTCGAGGAAACGCCAGCGTGAGATGCCAACCGACATGCTCCGCGGCCCCCGCAACCTGTTCGACGGAATGTCGTTGGTTGTCGACGATGACACAACCAACCGTTTCATCCTCGAGAGCATGATCTTCGAAGGCGGTGCGGGGTGCGCCGGCGGCGGCCTACTGATGGGCCTCGAACCCCTCGTTGGTTACCCCAAGTGGAAGGTGTAAGATGCAGTAAGTAGAAGTGTTTTCCCCTAGCAAAGATGCCAAGGATCGATTCCCCAGAGACTCCTAGGTTCAACAAGTAGGTGTCAATTGCTACGGCGCCAGATTAGTAGCAACCAACGTGGACCTGCACACAGATACAAATAACTTTGCTCCCAACGAGTACAGAGAGGTTGTCAATCTCTCCGGCCTTATAGTTCACAAAGGGTTAAAAGCAATGATAGTAGTGATAGATAGTTTTTGCGATAGTAAATAGTAACGGAAAGTAAATAGTGTATGTGATCAATGATGGTAATATGGACCGAAGTCTCATGATGTTCACTAGTGATGTCTCTCTCCCAAAAGACGATAAAACAGCTATGTGAGGTAAACAAATTACAGCTGGGCAATTGACAGGACCACGAACGCAAACCAATGCTGACTACATTGCAAGAAAGGTTGAGGTTCAAAGCATGGGCGGTACGCCAAAGTAAGTAGACCGAAATCCATCAATATCTACTACTAATCATCCACCTTGAGATATCTATCCAGAACATCTCGTTGGTATTAAGTTGCGAGTCCCACCCATAGTGTAAACTCAATGCAACAGACAACTGCATTAAAAGAACTTTGCGTAAAGTAAACAATCCTTGCACCCGCGGGCACAAGCACCGTTGTTTTCCCCCTTGTGGCAACAGCACATCCCCTAGACTCATGTTTCTGTCACTCAAGCTAGTCATCGAGGGGCATGAACCCACAATCGATCATAACGTTCCCTCTTGGAGTCACTACCTATTACTCGGCCAAAGCAATAAATAACAACGGAGAACATGCAAGAATTACTTATGAACTAAAATATAAAAGAGGTGAATCAAATATATTACTCAAGATCAATCTGAACATAATCTCATAATCCATCGGATCCCAGCAAACTCAACATAGCAACAGCATAAGGATTACATAGGTGCCTCGATCATGTAGGGCAGTTCACGAGGACTAATTAGTGAAGCACAAGAACGGGAGGAGAACATCACATAGCTACTGGTCATGGACTCATGGTCCAAGGGAGACTACTCACGAGTCATCCGGGAGGCGTTCATGGTGGTGGAGAAGCTCCCGGTGGTGATCCTCCCCTCCGGCAGGGTGCCGGGAAGAGTTCTCCTGGTGCTCCCGATCTTGGAAGCGGCGGCGGCGGCGGAACAGAGATGGGATCGCGAAAATAAGTCATTTTCTGAGGGTTTCGGAGAGTCCTTTAAATATATGCCAAAGTAGGGCACCGGGGGAGCCTCGGGGGGCCGAGGCGCCCCCCCGGCGCGGCCCAGGGGGGCGCGCCCATAGGGCGCCTGGAGCCCCTGTGCCCCCCCCCCCCCAGGCTGCCCTTCGGACGAAGTGTTGTTTCCGGTTCGCTGATTTTTTATATAATTTTTCTGGATTTTTCTGGGCAGTTCTCGAAACGTGAAAACCTGAAATACAAAAACAGCCGAAAACAGAAACTGGCACTGGGGTGCACTGGATTTGTAAGTTAGTCCAAATATGATCAAAAGTGTATGGAAGTGTATGAATATCATAGCAATATCACCCAAAAGTGGCATGGAGCAAGCAGAAATTATAGATACGTTTTGGACGTATCAACATCCCCAAGCTTAATTCCTGCTCGTCCTCGAGTAGATAAATGATAACAAGAATAATTTCTGTGGTGACATGCTATTAACCATATAGGACTTTCTCATAGTCATATGACAAAAGCTTATTGAGACAATGATTCTAAAGTAATTAAGTTGTCTCAAGAGAAAATCACAAATGACTGAAAGTTTTACAACATGAAACTGAAACATCAAAAAGATTTGCAATGAACATGATGTGCAAATATAATAAAGTGATATCTAGCTTGCCCCCTTTAGTGATGCAAAACATAAATGCAAGGGCACCTTCAAGGTTTAAGTGATGACTAGATACAATCATTTCAGAATAAACGATATCACAATCATGCAAAAGACAATGCTACTTTGGGACAATGCACATTACACTCAGAATGACAATCATGCTCTCAGTAGTTGGTGCTTCAACATAAAGGTAAAAGAAAGGTTAAGTGCTAAAGCTTTTCGTTTTGAAAACATGGAAGCAATTGTGTCAACGGTAGTAGTACTTCATATGTGTCATGCATAAAACATCCTATAAGTTGCAAGCCTCATGCATCGTATACCAATAGTGCTCGCTCCTCGTCCTAATTAGCTCGGATCCCCATGGGTTATCATTGCATTACATATGTTTTAACCAAGTGTCACAAAGGGGTACCTCTATGCCACCTGTACAAAGGTCCAAGGAGATAGATCGCATTTGATTTCTCGTTTTTGATAGATCTCAACTTGAGGACATCCATACTGGGACAACATAGAAAATAGATGATGGACTCCTCTTTAATGCATAAGCATATTCTCATAAGAGATTGAGGATTAAGGTCCAAGCTAAAACTTCCACCATGATGCATGGCTTTGGTTGGCGGCCCAATGTTCTTCTCTAACAATATGCATAGTTATTCAACCCACGGTAAATCACCCTTACTTCAGACAAGACGAACATGCATAGCAACTCACATGATATTCAACAAAAGTGTGACAGTTGATGGCGTCCCCAGAAACATGGTTACCGCTCAGCAAGCAACTTATAAGAAATAAGATACATAAGCAACATATTCTTTACCACAATAGTTTTTAGGCTACTTTCCCATGAGCTATGTATTGCATGGTTAATTTGCTTAGTACAGGTGGAGGTTAGCAAAAAGACTGGGAGCGACCAACTAAGAGAGCAATGACGGTCATAATCATGCAGAGCGACAAAGCAATATTGAATCAGGCATGGTAGTTATATCGCTACTTAGAAATAAAAGATCATCAAGGCTTGACAGACTTTCTTTACAGTCTTGAATATGCGTGAGCATACGCCAAGTCAATCAAAATAAATTCTCGAAGGAAGATATTACTAAACCATACCACATCATAGGCAAACAAACCAAGTTGGTACTCCAATAACACATTGGGAACCCCCCAGCTATTCGAGATTAACCAAAAGAAAAACTGAACTACTAAGCACCATCATGAAAGTAGCATCTTTATCATAGACACATTAACCAATGCAACGGAAGCAAACTCTCTTAATAAGGTGAGCATGGTAATTAAAGAGAGTTCAAGCAACCAACTAAATAAAAGCTCTTGAAAAAATAAGCATGAATACTAAGAGCAGAGCACGATAGTAGCTATTAAAAGACAAAGAACACACACAGCATAGATAGACATGAAAATTCTATGTAATGTTCTAGGTAGAGGTGGAGCGTGTTTCTCTCCCAAATAAAGGAATGCTGGGTTCCGACTCGTTATGAAAAACTAAAAAGAAAACTAAAAGCAAGACGCTCCAAGCATAGCACATAACACATGAAGTGATAAAAATATAGCGAAACGAAAGACGAACTGATAGTGTTGATGGAGAAGGGGATGCACGGGGGGTATCCCCAAGCTTAGACGCTTGAGTCTCCTTGAATATTTCTTGGGGGTGCACGGGGGCATCCCCAAGCTTGAGCGCTTGACACTCCTGAATCTTTTTATCATCTTCCCTCACACACTTGAAAACTCCCTTCATACACAACTCATCATAATCTGATTAGCGAGGTTAGTACCCTTAATAAAATAATTATACCTTGCTGGAAATAAGGATATTCTTGAAGTTCTACTGTTTCTCAAGATTGCCAAAAGGTTTTTGCAAAGAAAAAGCAAGTTCTTAATTTGCAAAGTGAAGGTAAGGCAAAACAGGACAGAATCTGTGAAAAACAGAACAGCAGGCAGTAATTGACCTGTTCGGGATACTTCTGCAACTCAAATCAAAAAACTCAGAACTGACACACGAAATAAAATTATATAGAGAACGCTGTCGAAAAAATTCAGACCAAAAAGATGATCTGGTGATTTTATACGAATTTTTCTATCCAAGGACAGAATCTGTTTCCTGGACAGCACCTCACAACTTTTGAACTTTCTAGCAATCAGAGGCTATACTTGGCACAAATATGAAAAGCAAAGATACAATGATGATGCTACAGCAGTAAACAACATCAAGACACAACAAAAGCAAAAAAATTATTCATGTGGGCTGCCTCCCAAAAGCGCTTTCTTTTATGTCTTTAAGCTAGGCATAATGCATAGAGATCAAGTTTTATCAAAAGTAAAAGAATAGCTAGCCCGTACAACGGACTCAAAAGGTAACTTGACCTTCTTTCGAGGGAAGTGTTCCATACCTTTCTTGAGAGGAAACTGAAATTTTATATTACCCTCTTTCATGTCAATGACAGCACCAACGGTGCGCAAAAAGGGACGTCCCAAAATAATTGGACATGAAGGATCACATTCAATATCCATAATAGTGAAATCAACAGGCACATAATTATCATTGACAACAATAAGAACATCGTCGATCCTCCCCAAAGGTTTCTTTATGGAAGAATCAACGAGACGAACACCAAAAGAACAAAAATCATAAGGTTTCAATTTAAGCATATCATATATCCTTTTGGGCATAACAGAGGTACTAGCACCAACATCACATAATGCATAACAAGAGAAGTCATTCAAATAATTTTTTATCATAGGATCCCAACCATCTTCTAGCTTTCTAGGTATGGAGGCTTCTACTCTAAGTTTCTCCTCCCTAGCTTTGATGAGAGCATTAGTGATATGCTCTGTGAAGGCAAGGTTAAGCGTGCTAGTGCGGGGATCTCTAGACATCTTGTGAAGGAAATCAATAACTTCGGTAAGAGTGCAATTATCAAAATCAAGGTCACGAGCATCAAGTAAAGTGGTAGTGGTGTCCTTAAGGTTCACTTGGTTGGTAGTTTCTATAGCATCACCATTAATAGGTCCATTGGGACCAGGAGTACATTGGGTGCTAAGAGTGTGAACATCCTCAATAACTTGGATAGTAGCAACAGTGTGGTGGGTATGAAGGCTCTTAATTCTTTCCTCTTCCTCCCTTTCTCTAGCCCATCTTTCTTTAAGCTTAGCCATCATCCTAATGTTTTCATTAATTTGCACTTGAGTAGCATTAATAGGGATGACTTCCCTCTTTTTAAGAGGAGAGGTTTCAATTTTTAGCAATTTTACCTCATTGGCTAAGTGGTCTACCTTAAAGGAAAGATCATCTAGTTTATGTAGTTTCTCTTCTACATTCTTATTAAAGGCTTTTTGGGTAGTGATGAAATCTCTAAGCATAGTCTCTAGTTCAGTATTGGAGTTCTTGGTACTAGGATAAGCATTGTTGTTCCCATAAGAGTTAGAGGGGAACGGTCTAGAATTGTTACCAAAGTTACTCCTATAAGCATTGTTGTTGAAATTGTTTCTAGAGATAAAATTCACATCTACTTGTTCTTGAGCAATCAAAGAATTTAAAGGAACATCACGAGGATCAATAGTAGATTGCTTCGAAAGTAGAGACATGATCAAGTCAACTTTTTCATTGAGGGAGGAAATCTCCTCGACAGAGTTTACCTTCCTACCTGTTGGAGCGCGTTCGGTGTGCCATTGGGAATAGTTGGTCATCATCTCATCGAGAAGCTTTGTGGCAGCACCAAGTGTAGTTGACATAAAAGTTCCTCCCGCGGCCGAATCTAACAAGTTCCGCGAGGTAAAGTTCAAGCCTGCATAAAAAGTTTGGATAACCATCCAAGTAGTCAAACCGTGAGTAGGGCAGTTCTTGATAAGAGACTTCATACGTTCCCAAGCTTGGGCAACGTGTTCATTATCCAATTGTTTAAAATTCATGATGTTACTTCTAAGTTGGATAATTTTAGCAGGTGGATAGTATTTTCCAATAAAAGCATCTTTGCACTTGTCCCATGAATCTATGCTATTTCTAGGCAAAGACTGAAACCAAATTTTAGCTCCTCCTCTCAAGGAGAAAGGAAAAAGCTTAAGCTTAACAATATTACCATCTATTTCTTGGTACTTTTGCATATCACAAAGTTCTACAAAGTTGTTCAAGTGTAAAGCAGCATCATCTCCAGCACCGGAGAATTGTTCTCTCATGACTAAGTTAAGTAAAGCAGGTTTAATTTCATATGAAGGTGCTGAAGTGGCAGGTGTAGTGATAGGTGTGCTGATAAAGTCATCGTTGTTGTGACTAGTGAAGTCACACAACTTGGTGTTCTCGGTGGAACCCATAGTAGCAAGCAAGCAAGATAACTATTTTTGTGATTTTCAATAAAAAGGAACTAAAGCAAAAAATGAAAGGTAAACTAACAAGACTAAAAAGCAAAGGTAAAAGATAGCATGCAACTCCCCTATCCTGAAGAGTGGAGTCCCCGGCAACGGCGCCAGAAAATACTCCTTGATGGGCCTCGAACCCCTCGTTGGTTACCCCAAGTGGAAGGTGTAAGATGCAGTAAGTAGAAGTGTTTTCCCCTAGCAAAGATGCCAAGGATCGATTCCCAGAGACTCCTAGGTTCAACAAGTAGGTGTCAATTGCTACGGCGCCAGATTAGTAGCAACCAACGTGGACCTGCACACAGATACAAATAACTTTGCTCCCAACGAGTACAGAGAGGTTGTCAATCTCTCCGGCCTTGTAGTTCACAAAGGGTTAAAAGCAATGATAGTAGTGATAGATAGTTTTTGCGAATAGTAACGGAAAGTAAATAGTGGATGTGATCAATGATGGTAATATGGACCGGAGTCTCATGATGTTCACTAGTGATGTCTCTCTCCCAAAATACGATAAAACAGCTATGTGAGGTAAACAAATTACAGCTGGGCAATTGACAGGACCACGAACGCAAACCAATGCTGACTACATTGCAAGAAAGGTTGAGGTTCAAAGCATGGGCGGTACGCCAAAGTAAGTAGACCGAAATCCATCAATATCTACTACTAATCATCCACCTTGAGATATCTATCCAGAACATCTCGCTGGTATTAAGTTGCGAGTCCCACCCATAGTGTAAACTCAATGCAACAGACAACTGCATTAAAAGAACTTTGCGTAAAGTAAACAATCCTTGCACCCGCGGGCACAAGCACCGTTGTTTTCCCCCTTGTGGCAACAGCACATCCCCTAGACTCATGTTTCTGTCACTCAAGCTAGTCATCGAGGGGCATGAACCCACAATCCAGCATAACGTTCCCTCTTGGAGTCACTACCTATTACTCGGCCAAAGCAATAAATAACAACGGAGAACATGCAAGAATTACTTATGAACTAAAATATAAAAGAGGTGAATCAAATATATTACTCAAGATCAATCTGAACATAATCTCATAATCCATCGGATCCCAGCAAACTCAACATAGCAACAGCATAAGGATTACATAGGTGCCTCGATCATGTAGGGCAGCTCACGAGGACTAATTAGTGAAGCACAAGAACGGGAGGAGAACATCACATAGTTACTGGTCATGGACTCATGGTCCAAGGGAGACTACTCACGAGTCATCCGGGAGGCGTCCATGGTGGTGGAGAAGCTCCCGGTGGTGATCCTCCCCTCCGGCAGGGTGCCGGGAAGAGTTCTCCTGGTGCTCCCGATCTTGGAAGCGGCGGCGGCGGCGGAACAGAGATGGGATCACGAAAAGAAGTCCTTTTCTGAGGGTTTCGGAGAGTCCTTTAAATATATGCCAAAGTAGGGCACCGGGGGAGCCTCGGGGGGCCGAGGCGCCCCCCGGCGCGGCCCAGGGGGGGCCCGCCCACAGGGCGCCTGGAGCCCCTGTGCCCCCCCCAGGCTGCCCTTCGGACGCAGTGTTGTTTCCGGTTCGCTGATTTTTTATATAATTTTTCTGGATTTTTCTGGGCAGTTCTCGAAACGTGAAAACCTGAAATGCAAAAACAGCCGAAAACAAAAACTGGCACTGGGGTGCACTGGATTAGTAAGTTAGTCCAAATATGATCAAAAGTGTATGGAAGTGTATGAATATCATAGCAATATCACCCAAAAGTGGCATGGAGCAAGCAGAAATTATAGATACGTTTTGGACGTATCACCTACTATCTCGATGAGACCCAAAGTCAGGACGGCCGAGCGCCATTCATGCAGGCCACCTACGATCAACATGCATGCACGACGCCTTCATGCGAGATCAGGTCGGCCTAGACGGCTTCCCGCTCGACCATGAGTTCCCGAAAGACTACAACCTCGAGGAGGGGGATGATGACATGGACATCGAGGGGGGGGGGGCTTTGTTCGTGGAGGAGCTCGCACAACCAAACTGCTGTCGGGGCGAAACCGAAGCGCAAGAGCAAGCGGACGAAGGCATACACGCGCGGCCGAGGACATGCTACTTTGTGAGTGCTGGTGGGACATTGGGAAAGACCCCAAGGTCGGTGTCGAACAAAAGTATTCGGCCTTATGGCTTCGTGTCCATCGTGAGTTCTATGAGCGCAAGAAGTTTCCCCCGTACCAAATGCAAAGCAAGCGTGGGTGGATGTCACTTTCGAAGCGTTGGAGAGTGATTCAACAAGAATGCAACAAGTTTTGTGCCATCTACGAGGCATCAAGGCACGCCCCGTGAGCGGCCTCGGCATGCAAGGAATGGTATTCATGCCCTCTCAAACAAGTTTTCTACCACCCATTTCTCGTTGATTGCTGTCCATTTGCCCATATGCTTGATTTGTTTGAATTGTAGGTGTTCCAAGTTTTGGAGGCGTTCAAGGTCCAACACAACGGCAAGGCCTTCCATCTCTCTTATTGTTGGACGGTCATCAACGGGGAGGAGAAGTTCAAGGCACAATACGTCGCCCTCTTAGCGCGTGGGGGGAAGGAAGTTGTGGAGGACCATGGTGACGACCAAAAGGCCCGGCCATGGTGGAAGACCAACTCGAAGAAGGAGGACAAGCGGTCAGGGGCGGGCTAGCATTTAGGTATAGAGGGGGCCAAATGGCAATGAAGCCAGAAAATATTTTATGCCTCGCATACTATCCAACAGTTGCATATTTAATTCTCATTTGCATATAACTTTGCCTAGACACACATTTTTTTTTGCAACTGGATCGCATCTAGCAATAGCTAATACTAATCAATAATTCTACACGCGCATCAAATGACTCTAAAATACGACATGAAATGCCTTGCTACAAAAGATTTTATATGAATGATTAAGATATATGGACGATGGTAATCATGTATAATCAAATGGTTGGCTTGTATCTTGCATTTATATATATTTGAGTCGCAAATCATCATGGTTCTATTAGGTAATTTTTATTGTTTTCTTAGCAAAAATTGATCGCCGAGGCCGGAATACATACCTAGATAATCAAACCCAGCCCCTCGTCGTCCCCTCTGCTGCTAGGTCGAAGACGAAGTAGATCGGCTCGTCATAGTTGGCAGGCACGCGACAACCACGGATGTTTGACGAAGCGTTGACGGGTTCGAGCTTTCGAACAATTACAGGTGCCTATACCCTAGCGCGGCGACACATCACAAAATCACAAAATCAAAATAACTAAAATCTGATGTAGAAGTTCAACATGATACAAGAAGATAATTGAAAGAGATTAGTAGATGGTGTGGTGTGTTAACCTTGCCTAGGTCGTGGCTGCAGTCTGAAGAATTGGTGGGTGACGTGAAGCAGCATGTGTCACCGTATGCATCAGATCACAGAAGGAAGAGCAGAGTCTGGCCATAGGACGGCAGGTCGGCAGCGACGCATCCTAATCCACGCACGCGCTAATCACGGGAGTATCTCGAGGAGACTTGAGAAGGCCAATCGTTCAATCTTGCCTTACGACTATCTCATGGGCCTCTACGTGGGCCTTTTTTCTTTTATTGGAATCAGTTCACGTAAAGATAGGGGGGCCAAGTACGTTGTATTTGCAACTCACGTTGCTAATTACCCATGCGTATTCAATGCTCGCTCGATCGTTGGGGGGGCTGGCCCCTGCTCCCCCCCCCCCCTTGTCTCCGCCAGTGGCGGAGCTAGCGAATTGCTAAAGCCTGGGCACACCAGAAGCTAAAATTTACTTTGATCTATCAATCACCGCAGGTATCGTATATTTGGATAAACGCTATATGCAATATACACAATAGTATTTCATAGATCATTGAAATAAATAAAAACATGAGACACAGGTGAATAACTCACCTAGTTTTCGCTTGCCGCCGGTAGCCTTCATCCTTAGCGTTTTACTCCCACTTTCCGCCTCTTGGGTGTGGCCTTGCGCAGGTTGGGCACTTACTGGTGCTGCATCTATGGCTAGGGCTCGCCGAAGTGCGGATGGTGATGAGGTCACGAGGACGAGCGACCATTCGCCTCTGCCGGAGTGGAATTCCCACCACAGGGGCTGCCGGTTTGACTCTTGCTCACTGAGGTCGTAGCCTGATTAGAGGCCCATGCACATCTCTAGCGGTGTTGCCGGTCGCCGTGCCTCCGCCAACCACCTCACCGACCGCCGCCTCCAACCCAGGAGTTGCTAGGTCACATCATGCAGGGAGTTGCTAGGTCACATCGTGCGGCACGGCGTGCAGGTGAACCGGCGAGGCGAGCGATGCACTGGATGCAATCTCTGATCGATCGGACGATTCTACCTATCGTGGCCCATATAAGGAAATTAAGGGATGGGCCTGCCTATGGCGAACTGGTTTCACGTGGGTAAGCCCAACAGGCAAAAATGAAACCCACACTAGCCAATTCACCACGAAGTTGTTGTATTTTTTATCGTACATCGTACGGTGATCCGTCTGCTCGTAAAATTTACAGCACTCGAGCCCGGGCACGTGCCCAGGGTGCCCGGACGGTAGAATCGCCACTGTTCTCCACCACTGCAAGCGGTACGTGGCGTCGATCGCCTTGCTTGAAAAAGTGGAGGGCATGATGAGTAAGAAGGACTTGAGGAAGGAGAAGCGCCGGCAAGACAAGGAAGATCAAATGAACGCCTTCGTGGAGATCCAAAGGAGGAGGCTTGAGATGAAGGCGGAGAAGCAAGCCAAGATGCTTGAGTTGGAGGAGGTGAAGTAAGCCAAGAAGCTCGATATCGAGGCCGCCAATGCCAAGACCAAGGCGAAAGAAGTGGCACTCGCAAGCATGAAGACGGGCGTGGAGATCATGAAGTTCGATCTTAACATCGTGTCGCCGAGGAAGAGGCCATGATTCGAGAAGATGCAGGCCAAAATGCTCAAGTTCGACGAGCAGTGATCTACGGCGTAGAGCGCCACCCCTTTTTGTATGTTCGCAAGTGTGCTGGCATGACCACGGGCCTAGATGGCGTGGTCGAATCCCCACTCCTTTTTGTGTGCTCGCATGAGCATCAAGCGTTGGCAAGTGCGTCAGCATGAACTGCGTGGTCGTTTTCTGTAGGCTGTCATTGTATGCCGGTCGCTAGCATGTTACCGGCATGAACTTTAGGCGTTGGCATGATCTATAGGCGGGGGTCAATGTGCAGACATAAAATGGGTCGCCCGCATTGGGCGAACGGCCGACCCAAAACGAAAAGAGAGTGAACGCGGAGCGGGCGGCCGACCCAAAGGGACAAAAAGCGGACAAGCGCACGTCCGTTCGGGTCGGCGCGTTGGAGTTGCTTTTATCGACGTGTCCAGAAAAAATTAGGACGCCGATAACTGCCACACGTGTGGCATGTAGTAACATCGCCCACATAATTTTTACCCTAAAGTTGCCAGCAAAAAATAACAAATCTCAAAAAAATTGAAACTTGCCATCCAAACAGAAAATTGTCATGTTTCATAACTAAAATTGCCACCCTTTTGTAACTAAAGTTGCCATCAAAAACGTGTGGGCGGAATTGATTCATGCCACACGTGTGGGCATTATCATTTGGGAAAAACTAATATTATCGACAAGGCGGTCTCACTGACCGTTCATGATCGATCACAATGGACGTTCTCTTACGACATCAACAGACGGTTGACGATATGAACTTGACCGCGCTGGTGATCATTGCTTCGTGGTATATATAGTGGCAACGAAGGCAAAGTACAATGGGAGAGACCATCCCGGCTCCGAATCGCACATCTATCTCAATTCAGGTTTTGGCGACGAATTACACCAGAGCATATACGTCAAAACAACCGGTCCGATAGTATGTTCATATGTGGAAGAGGCCGCTGACGGGAATTACTAGTGAATGTTGATGCTTCCTTCCACTATGAGATGACCACTGAAATTTTATAGCAGCAGTTGCATGGGTTTTGCCACAAATTTCCAGTGCTGAATCAGCCGAGATCAATGTTATTCGAAACGGCCTATACTTAGCACCGCAGGTGGGTTGTAATCACATGTTAATTGAGTTAGATTGTGGCGGTATGACGTGGTGATGGGCATAGAAGATTATCTCGGTCCTGATGTTTCAGTGGTTGCTGAATGTAAACTTTTGACTCTAGATTTTGCTAGTGTTGGCTTTGCCTTTTGTCCTAGAGAAGCTAATGAGGTAGCAAATAGTTTAGCTAAGAATTCTTATTATACTAGATCTTCCTACTCTTGGGAACTATTCCTGACTTTATTCTCTCCGACATTGTAAATGATATGGCTCCCATTTGAGAAATAAAGTCTCTTATTTTAAAAAAAAAACTTGCATCTTGATTTATTTTTAGCGGTAAACCAAGCTTTACTAAGAACTAGCACGGTTTAGAGGGATGACAACTTGGTCGTGGGGTAAGCCCAGCCACAAATGGCGACCAACATCTAAAGAAGAAGCAAATTTAACTAAATTGTGAGCCTCCATGTTCATAGTGTGGCCTTCAAAAATGAAATCACGACTTCTGAATTCTCTCGTCCAAGCTGAAATCTCCTTAGTGATCGTGTTGTACCTTCCATCGGTTCCACTTCTTATCTATGCCACAATTTTTTTATTGTCACATGCAAGAACAACTTCCCCTATGGATAAATCCAGTGCAAGACCCATAGTCGAAGACCCTAAAAAGAGGCATGTGTGATCTCGGCAAACTGTGTTTGGCGCCTTATTGCCCTCCCCACCGAACCTTTTTTTTTTATTTGAAAGAAGGCCTATGTTTCACAAACATAAATAACGTTGCAACCCATCAAGCTGCTCCAGCGTTCCCCTCGCCTCTAGCATTGCAACATTGGCTATGTTTCAGAAGCATCATCGACATTGCAATCATCAAATTGCAGTTGCAAAACCTAAACAGGACAACGTGGAGGATGACAAAGCAATTGTTTGTGCTAAGCGTAATCATACCATGGTAAAAATGGACCATGGGATGTAAGGACGCCTTCTTTGCTGCATCTCAAATCACCGCCTAGCAGCTAGTATATTTTACTAGCTCCTCATGCCAGGTTTTTTCCTCATGGCTTAAGAGAGGTCTCTCAAAACACCAATTATGTACCATTATGTAAATTTCTTGATAGTTTTCCTATTTTTGTATGTGGGGATTCTACTTTCTTGATCAGGAGAACAGAAACCAGAATTGTGCCCGGCGACCGAAGACGACAGCATGGCTAATTCATGACAAGTGTATATAAATTGAGACATTGGTTTTTGTCGGATATTTTCTGACTTTAGAATTGATGTATAAGGCAACAAAACTAACAAAAACATGCATCGACATGCCACGTTTATCCCCTTCATGTATTTATATTACAAATTGTATACCCCAACAGTTCTGCAATGCAGAGAATTCAGCAATGCAATGCAATGCAATGTCAGAAAAAAAAAAGGCAAACAAATTCTTATGTCTTAACAGATCATCACATGCATGTCGCAAGAGATCAACATATCTTCACTGACATATCGTTCCTGATTTACTTCGGCCATGGTAAAAGATGCAGCTGACTATTTTCTACCAATAAAAAATGAATCGAACTTCAATGGATGGCTACAAAATCGGTTTACAGACATACAAATCGCTACAAGAGTAACATCGCAGGTTTGCAATCCAATCGGGTGCGCATCAGAATCCGGTACGCATCGGGAAGATTGGGCGTGGCGACTTCGACCCCTGCTGCTGCTGCTTCTGCTGCTGCTGCCTCGCGGACTGCAGCGCCCGGCCGGCCATGGCGGCGCGCGACGCCGGCGACACGGGCGCGCCGCCGTCCAGCGCGCGCTGGTAGGCCTCGTCGTCCACCACGCTCCCGCGGCCGCCCAGCGCCATGCGCACGACGCGCTGTATGTCGTAGGACGTCACCTCGTGCTCCTCGGTGAGCTCGGGCCCGTCGGAGCCCGCCTCGAAGCCCGACAGCAGCAGCAGGGACGACGGCGCCCCTCCTCCCCCTCGCGCGAGGGCGCCGCGGTACGGGCGCACCGTGAACTGGGCGCCGCAGCCGTCCTCGTCCTCGTCGTCCTCCTCGTAGTCGTAGCCGGCGTCGGTCTGCTGGCCGCGTAGGCTCCGCGCGCCGCTCAGATCGAACTCCCCGAACTCCATGTCGTTCCCGCTCTCGTCGTCCTCCTCCTCCTCCTTCTCCTCGGACGCGTCGTCGATGAATACGACGCGAAGGCGGAACTCCACGCCGCGGAGCCCGTCGCGGTCGGCCCCGCACCTCGCCCGGACGCGCGCCGCGGCCGCCGCGGTCTCGGCCGCGACCTCCGGGCGCAGCACCGGGTTGTCGATCCGGGCCACCAGCTCCTTGAACGCCCGCTCCGCCGCTCCCTGGCGGCACAGGTCGGCGAGCGGCACGCGGCAGGCCACGTCCTCCATCGTGTCGACGTCCGCGGGGCCGGCGCCGTAGTCGCTGCACAGCTCGACGAGCAGCCGGAGCGTGACTGCCGGCTGCGAGTCGCGCGAGCCTGAGGCCGGGATCTCGGCGAGCACGACCAGCTTGTCCGGCTGGCTGAGCAGGACGTGCTCCTTCACGGTGGCCATGGTGCGATTGCACGGGCGGACTGCGGAAAAGAAAAGGGTCTAGGCCGCGTTGGACGTGTGTGTTCCTTCACGAGTTTGCTCGGTACGTACCTGCCGGTCTGGGGCTCCTTTTATAGCAGGAAGGTGCGATTGAGACGAGAGAGAGCCCGGCTCGATTCGGACGTGAAGCCCCAATACCGAATCCGAGTTGTAGTCCGGATCATCCACCGGCTCATTATTGGTTGCATACTTGCATTGAACGTGTTCTAAAAGTTAGGGGAGTGCTACGCTGTCGGGTCTGATCGCTGCCTCCATAGCACAAGGCTCGTGTTGCACTTGGCGCTCTGCAACATTAGCCTTGTTGTGCTCCCGGACAAACCGTTCTCCCCTTGGAAACAAGGCTTATGTTTCAGAAACATAAGCGATATTGCAATCCATCAAGCAGCTCCAGTGTTCCCCTTGCCTCTCACCTTGCAACATTGGCTATGTTTCAGAAACATCATCAACGTTGCAATCCATCATATCCCTATTAGGGCCGTCGTGTGCCTCACAATAACACTGACTCACCATCTTCAGAGGTCGCAGCATCCCTTCTTTCCAGCAGCCATCACCGACCATTGTCGCCACACCACAGGCTGCCCAGCATCCCTCCTTTCCAGCAGCCATCACCGACCATCCGCCACACCACAGGCTGCCCGAACGAGATCCATGGTTCTCCCCTATTTGCAGCAGTGCAAGTGAGGCTATAGCACGATGACAGCAGAGGAAGCAGTGGTCAGTGGAGGAAGGAAAAGAGGAAGAATGAGTGTTTAGATAAAGGATAAGGCTAGGGAGGGGGAAAGCAATGTTGTTGGGGCCCACGGCACGTGTCGCATGATGGAAGCGGCAGATCTCTTCAAGAAATCAGCCGGGTGAACCCGAGCGTTTCCGTAAAAATTATAACACAATCACACGTTGAACACATCAAACCAGAGCTCTATCTTCAACAGGCATTCAACTGGACAACATGAACCAATGAGCCATTTCCTAGTGAAGAAATAGAAAATGAATTTTCTCTACAAAAAAACAAGTTGTGCCAAACTAAATCCCGTTTGTGTTAAATGAACAAGAGCTGAACTGGGAAATGTGATGGAACATCACGTTGAGCTCGGATAGTGTGGTGAATGAACAGTTTTTGTATTTGCATGGAACAGTAGTATCTTTTCCTATTTCCTCCTATGTTTCTCCTGGTTCCAGTTGCAAGTTAGAACTATGTTTTCTCCTTGGCTGCTCTGAATAGTTTGATAACATTTTCATACACCACAAACGTCACAGAAGCTGCTGGAAGGTTCTTCAACAGGTTGGACGTGATGCCCCTGTAAAACCCGCGCACACCTTCGTACCTGCAGCAGAAATTGAGAATTTCAAACAAAATGTGTAAGTGTTACCATTGCTCAAAATTGTAGCACAACCAACATTCAGGACCAGCAAAGTTGCAACGAAAAACATGACATGCAACATCCTCATTATAACTACAGATTAATGAATATATATGATCAGTGGGCAAAAGTGTAGACCAAGCTTGAGAGAAGACAGCCAGGTAAGGTGCATATTAAATAAGACAATAAGATAGATAAACCATGGCTTAACATCAGATTCCGTTAAACGGTAATGCCACCTGAGGTCCAAAACTTTCTCTAATCGAAGCTTTAATGACGCTCACCTTGCAGTTTCCTTCATTACATGCCAACTATCTGAGTACTTTGGGATACCATCACTACCAGGTCGTTGCTGAAAAGTTGCAAACAAGAACTATTATTATTGCTGCTAAACTTAAAAGAAATGAGGTGCAGAGCTTTAAATCTGAAACCAACCTGCAAGCGGGCTCTGATAACCTGCAAATCCACACAAAAAATGTAGTTGGTATGCATAGTAAGACTGCAGCAACTATTTATGAAGTTGATGGGAATAAACAGAAGTTAAATCTTGCCTGATAAGGATAAGTAAGCAGAATAGCAGATAATTTTGAACCAGCGCCAAGTGCCGCATAATCAACGGAATTCTGTTGATAATGAAGGCAAATGCATATCAGACATATTAATTGCACATTTAGGAGATGGAGAATGTCTTTGAAAGCAGATATAACTCACCTAAATGTTCTAAGAATATTAATTGCCCTGAATCAGCTTATGCATCATACAATTTGTATGTAACTGGTGTTGAAAATAGGGTTTATAAGAAACAATGTTACATAACACCTATATTTGACTACTTGACGATCTTCACAAGTGAGGATATTCTCTTTTGTATCACAGTTCACATGCTGTATCATGTCATGGCAAGCCGAAAGAGACAGGGAGCATCAGAAAAAGGATGGCCATACATAAGCTTAAGCAACCTAATATAAGAAAATTTCCGAACATCAGAACAGACTTATCCAGGGAAAACATAAGAAGGCCTATACTGTAAATTAAGCTACATGTTTAATGTCTGAGCACACATGCAATCAATTGGTGCCTACCAATAAATCCTCGCTGCCTTTGTCATCTCCCCTTGTTTGTTTTCTTCTGGCAAATATCATAGCCTTGCGAAGTTCCTCATAGGCGGTGAACTGTATTGCGCCATGTGTGACCTTTCAAGCATGACACAGCAATAAATATTAGTGCATGCATTCATCAACTCACAGTAAAACAGAAGAGATATTTAAGAATGTTACTAACCCAACAGTCCAAAACATATGCATCTTTACTAATTGAAACTAGTATAGACATAAACTAGCATGGAAACTATTTGGCTCCCTAGCGCATATGGACCTGATCTGGACCGAACAATGCTCTCGGGATTCGCTCCAACCGATGTATTTGGCTTGTATTCCATATTTATATTGGTCTCCTCCGTCTCTACCATGGCCCACGTCTGCGCTGGTCTTGAATATGGAAGTTGCCCTGCTCTCCGCCGGTCCATCTCAAGAGGCACATCATGGACCGACGACATCCATTGCATGGTGGACCTACACATCCATGCCATGGTGAGAGGACATGCTTTGCATCAACTCCCACACCTTAACACCTGCCAGCCAATATCTACCCGTTGTTAATTAAGACGTCTTCAACCTCCACAGCCCCTTTCTCACCCAGCACTCCACCATCTCCATGGCTTCATCAGCTTCATCCTTTCAATATGGCCAGGTAGTGGAGATCCTCGCTCTCAGCCCATGTCCGTTCTACGGCCACGAGCTCGTGATGTTCGTACCTCTGCGCGGAAGGCCATAGAGTAATCTGTCCTGCTCTTACACTAGATGGTTCTTTTGTGTTTCTCGAAGATTGTTCTCTGATCTCTTTGTATTTATATTATTTACCAATTACCCATGCAATACATGATTTTTGTGCTTACTAGTCATGTGTGTGATTAATAATTTAATACATGTCACAAAGATCTGGACTCACATGTAATGCATGCTTATCAGAGTACCAGTTGTAAAAGCAAGGCAGATCAGGAGTGTATCCTATGTAGTAGCTGCTTCCAATACTAAATTCAGCTGCACTGTGATCTACTTGCAAATTAACTATTTAAGGAAAGGGGTTTGGTTTTGCCAGGCACATGGAGTGCTTTTGCAGCTTGTGTGGAGAAAAATTACAACCACAGAACACTGGATCTGAACTAATTCAGGCACAAAGCCCAGCCAATGATACGGTTGACACAAAGCATGCGCAGAACCAGATTGAGGAAGTTAGTGTGACTGAATTAAGTTTGGTTGGATAGCACTGTGCTTTTGAACTGTTATGTTTCCATGTCAACAGATGAGACTCATCATAATATTTCCAGGTTCTGATGCAGTCACTCTGCAGCTGTTTAATTCAGTATCGGCAATTCTAGACCTGGAACGGCGGCACGCGACGTGGTGTGATGCTAACTACCTAGAGGTGTTTCCCACCACGCGGCCCAAACGGCGAGCCTACAATTCCGTCAACCTCCTCGCGGTCCAAACGGCAAATGTGATGGCATAGAACTGTTGCAACTGTTCCATATTTCAGAAAATGAAGTCCTGACACACATCCCTAGGCTATTCTAGACGACTCGGGTATAGGGAGCAGGTGCGCTCGGGTGCCAAATCGCTGAGCCCTAAAGGCCTAACCTAGCACAATTACAATTTACAGCGAACGAATTCCTACAAGCACTGTTGAGAAATTCTGACATTGACAGGTACACTAAATAAACTAGAACATATAACAGTTATCTGACCTCCTGGTTCCTTTTCTTGCTGAGAACTGTAGCAATAATCTCCGTAACAAGGTAATTTTGTGACATCAAGATAGCACTAGGAAAACATGACTAGCTATGATCCAAATAATAAGACGTCCCACATTCCCTAGTTGGGGCCTCACAAGAGGATATTACCTAAAGCATGTAGCTAAATCTGATAGGCCACACCTCAAAGAAAAGCATATGATGCTAACATTTTAAAGCTCGGGTGCTACTTAAAAAATCAATCCATAGAATGAATGGTAGTGATAAGACAAAGATTTGGGTCAAGAAATTAAAGAAAGAATGAACTGAAGGCACAGAACATATATAATTCTGAGTGAAGGACAACTACATATTATTGCACTCGTGTATCTAGAGCCACTTAAAACAGCATAGGGTTAATAGTTTTATGACTAAAATTGTAGGGTTGTAATGGAAAGCAGCACAAAACTAAACAGCATTTTAGCAAAAAAAAATGCATACCAGCAGAAGTCCAGGCCCGATCCCTCTATAAAGTGCTCGCCATCCCTCCTCTTTCAGAATAGTTCTCAAAGCATCTGGCTTCACAGCAACCAAATAAGCAAGGTCACAAAATTTTGAACTAGCTATAGTCCAAAAGAAATATGGGCATGAAGGATGCACACAAACAATTCATGACATAAAAAATATTATAATGATTTGAAACAATGCTTCTTTTACACGAGCTCAACTAAATAAGAGTAATTTTAACAGCTTCAGATAGAAGAACTAAGAATGGCACAGGCCACTCGATATGTTTGCTATATGATACTCCCCCTGTAAAGAAATATAAGATCGTTTAGATCACTATATCGTCTAGAACACTAATATAGTGATCTAAACGATCTTATATTTCTTTACAGAGGGAGTACTTAGAAAATAAAAAATACAAGTACGATAAGCATATATTACCAGAAAATCCAGAATAAGATGAAGTATGCCCGGGTGTTTGTAGCTGCATCCGTGTTTTCACCAGCCATATGGGATTGGTAAACAGGCAAACCTGTATTAACACAAGAAAAAAAAAACATTTATCATGAATAAATGATGTTTAAATGAAGGCAATTGAGGTGAACAAAAAAAACTAACACATGTTGGTAGTCAGAAAAAATGTCAGGTTAGGCTTGCTATCAAAGGCCTAGTTACATTTAAACCCAATTTCATTAAACTCGTCCAATCTGACAAAATCACAAAGAGATACGAGATCAGGAGTTACTGTACGAACCAAAGCACCTGCTTCTGCAGCTGAGGCAAGATGGTCGAATGGACGGAGCTGAACATCCTTCTCCTGCAAGTATCTTTGTTTAGCTCTGTTATAACTGTCAAAACAGACGTTTGTAACATTAGTCAAAATGCCAGCACCACTGTAAGTAGCGTCCAATCAGTAAGCTGTAGCATAGGATCCTTATATAGAAATAATAAAAGAAATTAAATCCTGAAATTAGCAGCTTACTTTGGTATAGTTCAGCAATAAATAAAGCAATTGAATCCATACTACAAATATTCAGCAGTTCAATACAATGAACTAATGTAACTTACAAATAGAAATATAGCCCCCAAGAAACGGTTGATCCCAGAACTGCAGGATAAAAGCCGGCATAAAGTCCCCTCAGGCCCTACATTAAGCAGTTAGATCAGCATACCTCAACTTCACATATCAGAAGAACCAGATTCGTTAAGATCTTACAACGAAAGGTATTAGTCAATTTAGTCTGCTAATTGCTAACCAAGCTTCCAACAGCTGGTGATTTATATCATATACATTGTCGGATTCCTAAGTTCAGGCGAATTTTCAATGAACATAGAACACAAAATTAACAAGGAAGTAACAGCTACAAGAAAATCCACCTGCATATTGTAATGATTTGCATTCAAAAATTTCCGAAAATCAACAGGGTTAATAACACATACAATAAAATTAAGGTTTTAAGCTATGGCCGAGGTTTGGTGGTCCACCAAACGATGAAAAAATGAAAACAAAACAAAAAATGTGACAGGGATTCACACCTCAGATCGTGCGATGGTGTATACAGCATGTCCCGTGTTCCTGTACGGCGGCAAGTCGGACAACCCTCTCCCGCCGCTCACTAAACACCAGCAAGAGAGCAGCAGGGTTAAGGTTACCGGTCGGGCTCTGCGTCTCCTAGGGCTTAGGGGGGAGGGGGTTACCTTGGAAGCGGGTGCGGACGACGTCGAGCGGGTGGAAGGTGGCGACCGTGGCGAATCCGGCGGTCGCTCCGGCGACGGCGTTCTCCCAGGTCCACGCCTCCGTCGACGGAGGAGGGGTCGCCGGCGGCATCTCCGGCGAGGGGGGGAGGTGGGTCGCTTAGCTTTTGGGGAACTCGCAGCGGCGAGAGTTTTGCAGGGAAAACTAGCTTTGACGAATCGTGCGCTGACTGACCATCTCAGCTATGGGCCGCACTGTATCTATTCTATCGGGAAAAAATGGCCCAACATAGTGTGCTTGGGCTAATAAGTCACAAGTTGCTGGACATGGTTCTAAAAACAAAGAAAAAAAACTGGCGGGTTCTGATCCCTAAAGAAAAAAATGGCGAGTTCTGAATCACTCTGAAATCGAAACCGGCAGCATGCTCGAACTGAAACAACGAGATCGAGATCCAATAAGATTCTGCGAGTAGTTTAGTTTTTTTATTTCTTTATTGGACTGCGAAAGAAGTCATAGGGGCTGTTTGGTTTTTGCCCACGTCCACCCAACCAAATCATGGGCGGCCAAAATTTTGACGGACGATTTGCCCGCCCACGATTCGACCTGAAATTGGCGTGAAAGCAGATGGAGCCTTGGCTGGGCATGCTAAAAGATTGGATGTCATCCAAACAGCCTTCTAAGCCATTGTCAACGCCAATATATAAATTGGCAGGGCGTGGGTGGGCTTCGATCCAAGCAGCCCCATATTGTCCATTTGTTTTCTTTCAAAATACTCCCTTCATTCCTTTATCTAAGGTGTATTATTTTCAGCATGTTAACCAAGGCACATAATTATGAACTATTTAGGACAAAATTACCCTTGTCTAATTCATAAATTAGCAGGAAGTAAATCGTTTAGGCTAGGAAAAGAAGAGATACACGCAATCGGAAGAGAGATATTTTCTTTTTCTTTCTCTACAAGGAGTATATAATAGGTCACAGCCCGCTTGGCCTAACCTGCTATCTCGCCCATGATTCACCTTTGTGGTAATCTTTTTCTTTATATAAACAAATATTTTTTACTTCATATATATTAAATGAAACTTTACAGTAAATTAGAAGAAGAAAAAACACAAGCTAAGAACATTTAAAAAACTAGATAGTTGCATTGCAACACTCTGAAATCTTCATGTCAACATCCGCCAGTCGCATTGCCATGCTTCCATACACTAGTAAAGGGACCACGGAACTATGACAAGGGACACACCTCCCATGTGGCAGGCTTGTCAAAACGTTGCTTTATGGCCGAAACACCGAGGAACAAGACCATGATCACAAATTCACAATAGTGAAAAGTAGGAGTGGAGGGCATTTCCCTATGTGATGCATTGAGAAACAGTATAACACAGCTAGTTAGGAGCCTCCACAACGATTTGACAGTCTTAGCCGTCGGATCCTCGAACGTACGGTGCAGATCAAAATCTGGCATCCCAGGACGTCGCGCCCCGTCTCGTGGGCCGCTACTCTGCGGAACGACCTCACGTTCGTTACAGTAATCGGGCCGTCAAGGCCCACTTCTTTCCATTCCAACGCCAACAGCCCAAGTTGTCTAGGTTTGAGCGATATCCCACCCCGAACGAACGTTCCCTCCGTTCCTCTGCGCCGTCGTTCCTTCCTCCTCGATGTGACGGCGTTCCTTCCTCCTCGACGCGTCGGCGTTCCGCCGTGGGTACAGTCCACCCGCCATCTACTCTTCCTCCGTAGCCCCTTCCTTGTTGTTCTTGAATTTCATGTCTTGCATCGTTCATGTACGGCGGCTGTCGCTGCCACCTGCGCCGTCAGCTTCCACCATCGGCTGTCATCTTGCATTCCTCCTCCGTGCCTTGCAGCTGTATCACACGCCCCTTCCCCTCCTGTAATCGAAGCTGAAACCCCATGTTCAACGGCTGCAACCTTTTCACGTAGTGGCCCATGCCAATTGAATATGCCGCATGTGGTTCATCCGCCATCCGATCCCTCTAAGGAAACCCCAAGCGAAGATAAGTGGATGGCAAGCGGTGGGATCGGGATGCCTTATCTCCTTCTGTGCGCGGAAACATCGGCCAGATGATACACGCGAATACAACATTGTGGCTATATTTCTGCACTTCTGCTCTGCTCCGTTTTGTTTAGATCCAGGTGAGCATCTGACATTGTATTGTAGTGCCCTTCACGTGTTGTGTCTACTTCAGCTTCTATTAAACTTTCCTTGCAAGAAACTATGAGATGACCTTAATTTCTTTTGTCTCAGTTGCCCTTGAGTGATAAACGTCAGGGTACCTAGAGACTAGAGTGGCTGTAGTCCGGGGATATCTTAGGTTTGAACACTGTTGCTCAGACCTTGTGTCCCGATTATTCATGATCTGATGCTACAACATATACAAGTTTGGTTGAAAAGACGTGATTAGAACACATTCATGTGTTAGTCCCATTTCGATGTTGTGGGAAAAGTGCATATTCAGATGGTGATTGGTGAGAGCATGATCATTATTTCTAAGCTCGAAGTTCATCGTGACCGACATTTATGATCAAGTATATATATTTGCATCATGGTATCATAGCGGCATGAAAAAATAGATAATTGTTCTCCTGTAGTTAACCATATTCATCACCTGCAAAGGCTAAACTTGGTTGTTATATATTTGTTTTCCGTGGGTCTGCATGAGAGAACTATATTACATTGTGTGAAATCTTGCTTTGTCTTACATGGTACAGATAAGTATGCAAGCTGCAAGTGATAATGGTAATAACAAAAAATAGTCATACCTATTATAGTTAATATAATTCTCGGGTTTTTTCAGGTTTCCAACCATTTTTCATGCTTTGTTTTACAACTTGACATTAACACAACTGCTAAAATTGTTGCGGAATTAAGATGACAGTTTTACTATTACCCTTGCAGCTGTAGGTCTAAATAAGGAAAGAACAGAAAATCCCCCCCCCCCCGCTTTTTCCTAAGTGGATAAACTTTATACCCTCTTGGTTTGAGTGTTTGTTACCTTCCCTCTACCGTAGACACAGACATGGAGTTTGGTGGGTTGATCCAGTGACTCTCCCCTTACCTGATCCAGTGACTCTCCCCTTACCACAGACACCAAGGGGTAAGTTTAGTGGATTGACCCGAAGATAGGCTCGGCTGACCCAGTGGTACGAATGTATATATCAAAGGTTCTTTGCTCATCTATATTGTTTTCCTTCTATTTGATTGCTTACAATTTGTTCGGGACTTTAGTAGTTGGGACAAGCATGGCGAGAGGCAGCAAGAAGATGACATACAACATAGGCTACCCCACACTTTTACCCTCGACGACCATCAATTAGTTCATCTCAGTATTCATCGTTGCTGGTAATTCTTTCAGTTATGTTCATGTTTGTGCGGTTAGAAGGAACATCGTTATGTGATCATGCAATGTCGACAACTACTCTGGTGAGGCATGTTTTCATAATTTTACTGATCGAGAAGGAGATCATATACTGACTCGCCAGATTCTTGTTAATTTGTGCCACCATTGTCATTCACTCATATAACAGTGCGTTGTGCAGTAAAGATTTAGCCTCTTTATGAAGATGAAATCCCCAGACATTAGCATAAAATTAATGTTTTGTGCATGATATTGTACAATATATATTATATTTCTCTTTTAAACAATTTGGTATCTTGGTGCCAGGAATTAGTAGAGATGTAAATCATAACTGGATTGTGTGATTGCACCTTAATGTGTTCATAAAATATTCAAGTGATGGTATTCATGATTTGTATTTACTCGACATGTTATAGTTGTGATCACTGATTCCCTGTTTTGTGAAGATGTTCAAATTTTTAAGCGAATCTCTATCTATGCAGAATAATTTAGACAATACAAATTTATCATATGCTATAGTTCCGAAGTCATCGAATATTTTTTTGTAGTTTCTTTCCTAAGATGGGCGGGCGCAACAACGCGTGCCTTCAAGATCTAGTAGTTGAGTATAAGAGGATAGTGTTTCTTCAGGTTGGATCCTTCCGATCTACGCAACTCTTCATCGGCGACAGCGTCTGTTCAGATGTGCTAGTCCTATGGGGCCTTAGCACGACGACCTTCTGATTGTCTACTACAACAAGTTTTGCCCGGCTCCGACGGGAAGAGGTGATGACAGCGGCGCGCCTACGACTTGCTTCAGTGATTGTAGTCGTCGCTAGATGGTCTACGGATCTGCATGATTTTTCATCATGTCTGGTGTTCATTGTACTATTTAAAGACATTACAACCGAGCACTTTTCCAGCCCTCTCAGGCTATTAACATCTCAACCGTCGGATCTGCACTTCTAGGCATTTTGGTTCGTTGGATGCACCTTCCACCCCGCTGAGAGCGCGAAACGGACTGGGCCGATGCTCCCGCAACAAAATCAATGATCTGTTGTTGTTTGGGCCTGCTTGGCCAATGCTCACACCACATACGCATGCATCATCACGGCTGGGCGAAGCAACAGGTACGAGGAAAGCATTTCTCACCTCGCCTCCACTCCCTGACCTCTTGTCTCTCCCTTGTCTGTCGTCTGGGATTCTTAGTTGCGGAGCCACTGCCGAAATCCCCAGCCATGGAACGATGACTCGTCTTCGCCCAGCCGCCGCCATCCTCCTTCTCACGTTTTACCCTCAAGATGCAACAAGAAGGGGCTGCACTCTCAGATCGGTCGTGGCCCTACCCAGATTTGTACCTACGTCCAGGGGCGGAGACAAGGGGGTCCCGTAGGACATCGAGGGGCTCGCAGCCCTGATACGTCTCCAACGTATCTATAATTTTTTATTGTTCCATGCTATTATTTATGAAGTCTTAGATGTTTAATGGGATTTATCATTCACTTTTATATCATTTTTGGGACTAACCTACTAACCCAAAGGCCCAGTCCAGATTGCTGTTTTTTGCCTATTTCAGGGTTTTGCAGAAAAGGAATATCAAACGGAGTCCAAACGGAATGAAACCTTCGCAGGAGATATTTTTGGAGGAAATCACGCGAGATAAACTTCGGGGCCAAGCCAGTGAAGAAAATATGCCCTAGAGGCAATAATAAAGTTGTTATTTATATTTCCTTATATCATGATAAATGTTTATTATTCATGCTAAAATTGTATTAACCGGAAACTTAGTACATGTGTGAATACATAGACAAAACAAAGCGTCCCTAGTATGCCTCTACTAGACTAGCTCATTGATCAAAGATGGTTATGTTTCCTAACCATAGAGATGAGTTGTCATTTGATCAATGGGATCACATCATTAGGAGAATGATGTGATGGACAAGACCCATCCGTTAGCTTAGCACTATGATCGTTTAGTTTTACTACTATTGCTTTCTTCATGACTTATACATGTTCCTATGACTATGAGATTATGCAACTCCCGAATACCGGAGGAACACCTTGTGTGCTATCAAACGTCACAAGGTAACTGGGTGATTATAAAGATGCTCTACAAGTGTCTCCGAAGGTGTTCGTGGTGTTGGCATAGATCAAGAATAGGATTTGTCACTCCGAGTGTCGGAGAGGTATCTCTGGGCCCTCTCGGTAATGCACATCGTAATAAGCCTTGCAAGCAAATGACTAATGAGTTAGTCAGGAGATGATGTATTATGGAACGAGTAAAGAGACTTGCCGGTAACGAGATTGAACTAGGTATTGAGATACCGACGATCGAATCTCGGGCAAGTAACATACCGATGACAAAGGGAACAACGTATGTTGTTATGTGGTTCGACCGATAAAGATCTTTGTAGAATATGTAGGAGCCAATATGGGCATCGAGGTTCCGCTATTGGTTATTGACCGAAGAGTTGTCTCGGCCATGTCTACATAGTTCTCGAACCCGTAGGGTCCGCACGCTTAAACGTTCGTTGACGATATAGTATTTAATGAGTTATGTATGTTGGTGACCGAATGTTATTCGGAGTCCCGGATGTGATCACGGACATGACGAGGAACTCCGGAATGGTCAGGAGATAAAGATTAATATATGGGATAATATTGTTTGACCTCCGGAAGGGTTCCAGAATTCACCGGAAGGGGTTCCGGATGTTTCCCGAAATGTTTGGGTACGAGAACACTTTATTTGGGCCAAAAGGGAAAGCACACAAGGTTTTTGGAAGGCGCAAAAGGAAGTTTTGCGAAGTCCAGAGGCCAGACGCCAGGGTCCCTGGCGTCTGGGTCCAGACGCCGGGAACCCTCGCATCTGGCCCTGGAGTCCGAGAAATACTCTTGCCTTTCGGGTGAAACCGACTTTGTGAAGGCTTTTACTCCAAGTTTCGACCCCAAGGCTCAACATATAAATAGAGGGGTAGGGCTAGCACCCAAGACACATCAATATACACCAAGCCGTGTGTCGGCAACCCCGACCCTCTAGTTTATCCTCCGTCTAGTTTTTGTAGTGCTTGGCGAAGCCCTGCAGAGATTGTTCTTCATCAACAACCGTCACCACGCCGTTGTGCTGCCGGAACTCATCTACTACTTCGCCCATCTTGCTGGATCAAGAAGGTGAGGATGTCATTGAGCTGAACGTGTGCTGAACGCGGAGGTGCCATACGTTCGATACTAGATCGGGACGGATCGTGAAGGTGTACGACTACATCAACCGCGTTGTTAAACGCTTCCGCTTTCGGTCTACGAGGGTACGTAGACACATTCTCCCCTCTCGTTGCTATACATCTAGTAGATAGATCTTGCGTGATTGTAGGACATTTTTGAAATACTACGTTCCCCAACAGTGGTATCAGAGCCAGGTCTATGCGTAGATGATATGCACGAGTAGAACACAAGTGAGTTGTGGACGATACTAGTCATACTGCTTACCAGCATGTCATACTTTGCTTCGGCGGTATTGTGAGATGAAGCGGCCCGGACCGACATTACGCGTACGCTTACGCGAGACTGATTTCACCGTTATGAGCAATTGTTGCTTAAAGGTGACTGGCGAGTGTCCGTCTCTCTCACTTTAGCTGAATCGAGTGTGCCTACGCCCGGTCCTTGTGAAGGTTAAAACAGCACATACTTGACGAAACATCATTGTGGTTTTGTATGCGTAGGTAAGAAGGGTTCTTGCTAAAGCCCGTAGCAGCCACGTAAAACTTGCAACAACAAAGTAGAGAACGTCTAACTTGTTTTTGCAGGGCATGTTGTGATGTGATATGGTCAAGACATGATGAGTGATACGGTTTTGTATGAGATGATCATGTTTTGTAAAGTTATCGGCAACTAGCAGGAGCCATATGGTTGTCGCTTTATTGTATGACATGCAATCGCCATGTAATTGCTTTACTTTATCACTAAGCGGTAGCGATAGTCGTAGAAGCAATAGTTGGCGAGACGACAACGATGCTACGATGGAGATCAAGGTGTCGCGCCGGTGACGAAGGTGATCATGACGGTGCTTTGGAGATGGAGATCAAAAGCACAAGATGATGATGGCCATATCATGTCACATATTTTGATTTGCATGTGATGTTTATCTTTTATGCTTCTTATTTTGCTTAGAACGACGGTAGCATTATAAGATGATCCCTTACAAAATTTCAAGGTACAAGTGTTCTCCCTGAGTATGCACCGTTGCGAAAGTTCTTTGTGCTGAGACACCACGTGATGATTGGGTGTGATAGGCTCTACGTTCAAATACAACGGGTGTAAGACAGTTTTGCACACGCAGAATACTCGGGTTAAACTTGACGAGCCTAGCATATGCAGATATGGCCTCGGAACACTGGAGACCGAAAGGTCGAGCGTGAATCATATAGTAGATATGATCAACATAAGATGTTCACCATTGAAACTACTCCATCTCACGTGATGATCGGACATGGTTTAGTTGATTTGGATCACGTGATCATTTAGATGATCGGAGGGATGTCTATCTAAGTGGGAGTTCTTTAAGTAATATGATTAATTGAACTTTAATTTATCATGAAACTTAGTCCTGATAGTTTTTGCATATCTATGTTGTAGATCAATAGCTAGCGATGTTGCTCCTTGTTTATTTTTTATATGTTCCTAGAGAAAACTAAGTTGAAAGATGTTAGTAGCAATGATGCGGACTAGGTCCATGATCTGAGGATTATCGTCATTGTTGCACAGAAGAATTATGTCCTTGATGCACCGCTAGGTGACAGACCTATTGCAGGAGCAGATGCAGACGTTATGAACGTTTTGACAAAAGCTCGGTATGATGACTACTTGATAGTTTAAGTGCACCATGCTTTACGGCTTAGAACCGGGCCTTAAAAACGTTTTGAACACCACGGAGCATATAAGATGTTCCAAGAGTTGAAATTAGTATTTCATACTCATGCCCGTGTCGAGAGGTATGAGACCTCTGACAGTACTTTGCCTACAAGATGGAGGAGAATAGCTCAACTAGTGAGCATGTGCTCAGATTGTCTGGGTACTACAATTGCTTGAATCAAGTGGGAGTTAATCTTCCAGTTAAGATAGTAATTTACAAAGTTCTCTAGTCACTATCACCAAGTTAGTAGAACTTCGTGATGAACTATAATATGCAAGGGATGACGAAAGTAATTCCCGAGCTCTTTGCGATGTTGAAATCGGCGAAGGTAGAAATCAAGAAAGAGCATCAAGTGTTGATGGTTAACAAGACCACTTGTTTCAAGTAAAGGGCAAAAGGGATAGAAGGGGAACTTCAAGAAGAATGACAAGCAAGTTGTCACTCCCATGAAGAAACCCAAAGCTAAACTCAAGCCTGAAACTAAGTGCTTCTACTGCAAAGGAAATGGTCACTGGAAGTGGAACTGCCCTAGATACTTGGCGGATAAGAAGGATGGCAAAGTGAACAAAGGTATATTTTGATATACAGATTATTGATGTGTACTTTACTAGTGTTCATAGCAACCCCTGGGTATTTGATACCGGTTCAGTTGCTAAAATTAGTAACTCGAAACGGGAGTTGCAAAAGACTAGTTAAAGGTGAAGTGACGATGTGTGTTGGAAGTGGTTCCAAGATTGATATGATCATCATCGCACACTCCCTATACTTTCGGGATTAGTGTAAAACCTAAATAATTGTTATTTGGCATTTGCGTTGATCATGAATATGATTTGATCATATTTGTTGCAATACGGTTATGCATTTAAAGTCATAGAATAATTGTTATTATGTTTACATGAATAAAACCTTCGATGGTCATACACCCAATGAAAATAGTTTGTTGGATCTCGATCGTAGTGATACACATATTCATAATATTGAAGCCAAAAGATGCAAGGTTAATAATGATAGTGCAACTTATTTGTGGCACTGCCATTTAGGTCATAATGGTGTAAAGCGCATGAAGAAACTCCACAGTGATGGACTTTTGGAATCACTTGATTATGAATCACTTGGTGCTTGCGAACCATGCCTCATGGGCAAGATGACTAAAACTCCGTTCTCCAGAATAATGGAGCGAGCAATTGACTTGTTGGAAATCATACATACTGATGTATGCAGACCAATGAGTGTTGAGGCTCGCGGCAGGTATCATTATTTTCTGACCTTCACTGATGATTTGAGCAGATATGGGTATATCTACTTGATGAAACACAAGTCTGAAATATTTGAAAGGTTCAAAGAAATTTCAGAGTGAAGTAGAGAATCATCGTAACAAGAAAATAAAATTTTCCATGATCTGATCGCGGAGACGAATATTTGAAGTTACGAGTTCTGGCCTTCATTTAAAACAATGTGGAATAGTTTCACAGCTCACGCCAACCGGAACACCACAGCGTAATGGTGTGTCCGAATGTCGTAATCGTACTTTATTAGATATGGTGTGATCTATGATGTCTCTTACTGATTTACCACTATCGTTTTGGGTTATGCATTAGAGACGGCTGCATTCACGTAAAATAAGGGCACCATCTAAATCCGTTGAGACGACGCCTTATGAACTGTGGTTTGGCAAGAAACCAAAGTTGTTGTTTCTTAAAGTTTGGGGCTGCGATGCTTATGTGAAAAAGCTTCAACCTCATAAGCTCGAACCCAAGTCGGAGAAATGTGTCTTCATAGGATACCCAAAGGAGACTGTTGGGTACACCTTCTATCACGGATCCGAAGGCAAAATATTCGTTGCTAAAAATGGATCCTTTCTAGAGAAGGAGTTTCTCTCGAAAGAAGTGAGTGGGAGGAAAGTTGAACTTGATGAGGTAATTGTACTTTCTCCCGAATTGGAAAGTAGTACATCACAGAAATGTGACGCCCCCGATTTGACCGTACACTAATCATGCACGCAAATGTGTACGACCAAGATCAGTGACTCACTGGAAGATATCACAACACAACTCTAGACACAAATAAAAATAAATACCAGCTTTATATTACAAGCCAGGGGCCTCGAGGGCTCGAATACATAAGCTCGAAAACACAAGAGTCAGCGGAAACAATAATATCTGAGTACAGACATAAGTTAAACAAGTTTGCCTTAAGAAGGCTAGCACAAATGTAGCAACGATCGAAAAGTCAAGGCCTCCTGCCTGGGACCTCCTAACAACTCCTCGAAGCCGAACTCCACGTAGAAACATCCTCGGGATCTTCTGGGTCCTAGACTCCACCATCTCGTTGCGTCATCCGAGAAGAAGGGACATGATACGTCCAAAACGTATCTATAATTTCTGCTTGCTCCATGCCACTTTTGGGTGATATTGCTATGATATTCATACACTTCCATACACTTTTGATCATATTTGGACTAACTTACTAATCCAGTGCACCCCAGTGCCAGTTTCTGTTTTCGGCTGTTTTTGTATTTCAGGTTTTCACGTGTCGAGAACTGCCCAGAAAAATCCAGAAAAAATATATAAAAAATCAGCGTATCGGAAACAACACTACGTCCGAAGGGCAGCCTGGGGGGGCACAGGGGCTCCAGGCGCCCTGTGGGCGCCCTCCCTCCCTGGGCCGCGCCGGGGGGGGGGGGCGCCTCGGCCCCAGAGAGCCCCCCGGTGCCCTACTTTGGCATATATTTAAAGGGTTCCCTGAAACCCTTGAAACAAGACTTCTTTTCGCGATCCCATCTCTGTTCCGCCGCCGCCGCCGCTTCCAAGATCGGGAGCACCAGGAGAACTCTTCCCGGTACCCTGCCGAAGGGGAGGATCACCACCGGGAGCTTTTCCACCACCATGGACGCCTCCCGGATGACTCGTGAGTAGTCTTCCTTGGACCATGAGTCCATGACCAGTAGCTATGTGATGTTCTCCTCCCGTTCTTGTGCTTCACTAATTAGTCCTCGTGAGCTGCCCTACATGATCGAGGCACCTATGTAATCCTTATGCTGTTGCTATGTTGAGTTTGCTGGGATCCGATGGATTATGAGATTATGTTCAGATTGATCTTGAGTAATATATTTGATTCACCTCTTTTATATTTTAGTTCATAAGTAATTCTTGCATGTTCTCCGTTGTTATTTATTGCTTTGGCCAAGTAGTAAGTAGTGACTCCAAGAGGGAACGTTATGCTCGATTGTGGGTTCATGCCCCTCGATGACTAGCTTGAGTGACAGAAACATGAGTCTAGGGGATGTGCTGTTGCCACAAGGGGGAAAACAACGGTGCTTGTGTCCGCGGGTGCAAGGATTGTTTACTTTACGCAAAGTTCTTTTAATGCAGTTGTCTGTTGCATTGAGTTTACACTATGGGTGGGACTCGCAACTTAATACCAGCGAGATGTTCTGGATAGATATCTCAAGGTGGATGATTAGTAGTAGATATTGATGGATTTTGGTCTACTTACTTTGGCGTACCGCCCATGCTTTGAACCCCAACCTTTCTTGCAATGTAGTTAGCATTGGTTTGCGTTCGTGGTCCTGTCAATTGCCCAGCTATAATTTGTTTACCTCACATAGCTGTTTTATCGTCTTTTGGGAGAGAGACATCACTAGTGAACATCATGAGACTCCGGTCCATATTACTATCATTGATCACATACACTATTTACTTTTCGCTATTTTACTTACTATTGCAAAACACTATCTATCACTACTATCATATTGCTTTTAACCCTTTGTTAACTACAAGGCCGGAGAGATTGACAACCTCTCTGTACTCGTTGGGAGCAAAGTTATTTGTATCTGTGTGCAGGTCCACGTTGATTGCTACTAATCTGGCGCCGTAGCAATTGACACCTACTTGTTGAACCTAGGAGTCTCTGGGGATTCGATCCTTGGCATCTTTGCAAGGGGAAAACACTTCTACTTACTGCATCTTACACCTTCCACTTGGGGTAATCCAACGAGGGGTTCGAGGCCCATCAAGGAGTATTTTCTGGCGCCGTTGCCGGGGACTCCACTCTTCAGGATAGGGGAGTTGCATGCTATCTTTTACCTTTGCTTTTTAGTCTTGTTAGTTTACCTTTCATTATTTGCTTTAGTTCCTTTTATCGAAAATCACAAAAATAGTTATCTTGCTTGCTTGCTACTATGGGTTCCACCGAGAACACCAAGTTGTGTGACTTCACTAGTCACAACAACGATGACTTTATCAGCACACCTATCACTACACCTGCCACTTCAGCACCTTCATATGAAATAAAACCTGCTTTACTTAACTTAGTCATGAAAGAACAATTCTCCGGTGCTGGAGATGATGCTGCTTTACACTTGAACAACTTTGTAGAACTTTGTGATATGCAAAAGTACCAAGAAATAGATGGTAATATTGTTAAGCTTAAGCTTTTTCCTTTCTCTTTGAGAGGAAGAGCTAAAATTTGGTTTCAGTCTTTGCCTAGAAATAGCATAGATTCATGGGACAAGTGCAAAGATGCTTTTATCGGAAAATACTATCCACCTGCTAAAATTATCCAACTTAGAAGTAACATCATGAATTTTAAACAATTGGATAATGAACACGTTGCCCAAGCTTGGGAACGAATGAAATCTCTTATCAAAAACTGCCCTACTCACGGTTTGACTACTTGGATGGTTATCCAAACTTTTTATGCAGGCTTGAATTTTACCTTGCGGAACTTGTTAGACTCGGCCGCGGGAGGAACTTTTATGTCAACTACACTTGGTGCTGCCACAAAGCTTCTCGATGAGATGATGATCAACTATTCCCAATGGCACACCGAACGCGCTCCAACAGGTAGGAAGGTAAACTCTGTCGAGGAGATTTCCTCCCTTAATGAAAAAGTTGACTTGATCATGTCTCTACTTTCGAAGCAATCTAATGTTGATCCTCATGATGTCCCTTTAAATTCTTTGATTGCTCAAGAACAAGTAGATGTGAACTTTATCTCTAGAAACAATTTCAACAACAATGCTTATAGGAGTAACTTTGGTAACAATTCTAGACCGTTCCCCTCTAACTCTTATGGGAACAACAATGCTTATCCTAGTACCAAGAACTTCAATACTGAACTAGAGACCATGCTTAAAGATTTCATCACTACCCAAAAAGCCTTTAATAAGAATGTAGAAGAGAAACTACATAAACTAGATGATCTTTCTTTCAAGGTAGACCACTTAGCCAATGAGTTAAAATTGCTAAAAATTGAAACTTCTTCTCTTAAGGAGAAGGAAGTCATCCCTATTAATGCTACTCAAGTACAAATTAATGAAAACATTAGGATGATGGCTAAGCTTAAAGAAAGATGGGCTAGAGAAAGGGAGGAAGAGGAAAGAATTAAGAGCCTTCCTACCCACCACACTATTGCTACTATCCAAGTTATTGAGGATGTTCACACTCTTAGCACCCAATGTACTCCTGGTCCCAATGGACCTATTAATGGTGATGCTATAGAAACTACCAAACAGGTTTGCCTTAAGGACACCACTACTACCTTACTTGATGCTCGTGACCTTGATTTTGATAATTGCACTCTTACCGAAGTTATTGATTTCCTTCACAAGATGTCTAGAGATCCCCGCACTAGCACGCTTAACCTCGCCTTCACAGAGCATATCACTAATGCTCTCATCAAAGCTAGGGAGGAGAAACTTAGAGCAGAAGCCTCCATACCTAGAAAGCTAGAGGATGGTTGGGATCCTATGATAAAAATTAATTTGAATGACTTCTCTTGTTATGCATTATGTGATGTTGGTGCTAGTACCTCTGTTATGCCCAAAAGGATATATGATGTGCTTAAATTGAAACCTTATGATTCTTGTTCTTTTGGTGTTCGTCTCGTTGATTCTTCCATAAAGAAACCTTTGGGGAGGATTGACGATGTTCTTATTGTTGTCAATGATAATTATGTGCCCGTTGATTTCACTATTATGGATATTGAATGTGATCCTTCTTGTCCAATTATTTTGGGACGTCCCTTTTTGTGCACCGTTGGTGCTGTCATTGACATGAAAGAGGGTAATATAAAATTTCAGTTTCCTCTCAAGAAAGGGATGGAACACTTCCCTCGTAAGAAGGTCAAGTTACCTTTTGAGTCCGTTGTACGGGCTAGCTATTCTTTTACTTTTGATAAAACTTGATCTTTGCATTATGCCTAGCTTAAAGGCATAAAAGAAAGCGCTTTTGGGAGGCAGCCCACATGAATAAATTTTTTGCTTTTGTTGTGTCTTGATGATGTTTACTGCTGTAGCGTCATCATTGTATCTTTACTTTTCATATTTGTGCCAAGTATAGCCTCTGATTGCTAGAAAATTCAAAAGTTGTGAGGTGCTGTCCAGGAAACAGATTCTGTCCTTGGATAGAAAAATTCGTATAAAATCACCAGATCATCTTTTTGGTCTGAATTTTTTCGACAGCGTTCTCTATATAATTGTCTTTCGTGCGTCAGTTCTGATTTTTTTGATTTGAGTTGCAGAAGTATCCAGAACAGGTCAATTACTGCCTGCTGTTCTGTTTTTCACAGATTCTGTCCTGTTTTGCCTTACCTTCACTTTGCAAATTAAGAACTTGCTTTTTCTTTGCAAAAATCTTTTGGCAATCTTGAGAAACAGTAGAACTTCAAGAATATCCTTATTTCCGGCAAGGTATAATTATTTTATTAAGGGTACTAACCTCGCTAATCAGATTATGATGAGTTGTGTATGAAGGGAGTTTTCAAGTGTGCGAGGGAAGATGATAAAAAGATTCAGGAGTGTCAAGCGCTCAAGCTTGGGGATGCCCCCGTGCACCCCCAAGAAATATTCAAGGAGACTCAAGCGTCTAAGCTTGGGGATGCCCCAGTGCATCCCCTTCTCCATCAACATTATCAGTTCGTCTTTCGTTCCGCTATATTTTTATCACTTCATATGTTATGTGATATGCTTGGAGCGTCTTGCTTTTAGTTTTCTTTTTAGTTTTTCATAACGAGTCGGAAACCAACATTCCTTTATGTGGGAGAGAAACACGCTCCACCTCTACCTAGAACATTACATAGAATTTTCATGTCTATCTATGCTGTGTGTGTTTTTTATCTTTTAATAGCTACTATCGTGCTCTGCTCTTAGTATTCATGCTTATCTTTTCAAGAGCTTCTATTTAGTTGGTTGCTTGAACTCTTTTTAATTACCATGCTCACCTTATTAAGAGAGTTTGCTTCCGTTGCATGGGTTAATGTGTCTATGATAAAGATGCTACTTTCATGATTGTTCTTAGTAGTTCAGGTTTTCTTATGGTTAATTTCAAATAGCTGGGGGATTCCCAATGTGTTATTGGAGTACCAACTTGGTATGTTTGCCTATGATGTGGTATGGTTTAGTAATATCTTCCTTCGAGAATTTATTTTGATTGACTTGGCGTATGCTCACGCGTATTCAAGACTGTAAAGAAAGTCTGTCAAGCCTTGATGATCTTTTGTTTCTGAGTAGCGATATAACTACCATGCCTGATTCAATATTGCTTTGTCGCTCTGCATGATTATGACCGTCATTGCTCTCTTAGTTGGTCGCTCCCAGTCTTTTGCTAACCTCCACCTGCACTAAGCAAATTAATCATGCAATACATAGCTCATGGGAAAGTAGCCTAAAAACTATTGTGGTAAAGAATATGTTGCTTATGCATCTTACTTCTTATGAGTTGCTTGCTGAGCGGTAACCATGTTTCTGGGGACGCCATCAACTATCACACTTTGTTGAATATCATGTGAGTTGCTATGCATGTTCGTCTTGTCTGAAGTAAGGGTGATTTACCGTGGATTGAATTAATATGCATATTGTTAGAGAAGAACATTGGGCCGCCAACCAAAGCCATGCATCATGGTGGAAGTTTTAGCTTGGACCTTAATCCTCAATCTCTCATGAGAATATGCTTATGCATTAAAGAGGAGTCCATCATCTATTTTCTATGTTATCCCGGTATGGATGTCCTCAAGTTGAGATCTATCAAAAACGAGAAATCAAATGCGATCTATCTCCTTGGACCTTTGTACAGGTGGCATAGAGGTACCCCTTTGTGACACTTGGTTAAAACATATGCAATGCAATGATAACCCATCGGGATCCGAGCTAATTAGGACAAGGAGCGAGCACTATTGGTATTCGATGCATGAGGCTTGCAACTTATAAGATGTTTTATACATGACACATATGAAGTACTACTACCGTTGACACAATTGCTTCCATGTTTCAAAATAAAAAGCTCTAGCACTTTAAGCACCAACTACTGAGAGCATGATTGTCATTCTGAGTGTAATGTGCATTGTCCCAAAGTAGCATTGTCTTTTGCATGATTGTGATATCGTTTATTCTGAAATGATTGTATCTAGTCATCACTTAAACCTTGAAGGTGCCCTTGCATTTATGTTTTGCATCACTAAAGGGGGCAAGCTAGATATCACTTGATCATATTTGCACATCATGTTCATTGCAAATCTTTTTGATGTTTCAGTTTCATGTTGTAAAACTTTCAGTCATTTGTGATTTTCTCTTGAGACAACTTAATTACTTTAGAATCATTGTCTCAGTAAGCTCTTGTCATATGACTATGAGAAAGTCCAATATGGTTAATAGCATGTCACCACATAAATTATTCTTGTTATCATTTACCTACTCGAGGACGAGCAGGAATTAAGCTTGGGGATGTTGATACGTCCAAAACGTATCTATAATTTCTGCTTGCTCCATGCCACTTTTGGGTGATATTGCTATCATATTCATACACTTCCATACACTTTTGATCATATTTGGACTAACTTACTAATCCAGTGCACCCCAGTGCCAGTTTCTGTTTTTGGCTGTTTTTGTATTTCAGGTTTTCACGTTTCGAGAACTGCCCAGAAAAATCCAGAAAAAATATATAAAAAATCAGCGTATCGGAAACAACACTGCGTCCGAAGGGCAGCCTGGGGGGGGCACAGGGGCTCCAGGCGCCCTGTGGGCGCGCCCCCCTGGGCCGCGCCGGGGGGGCGCCTCGGCCCCCCAGTGCCCTACTTTGGCATATATTTAAAGGGTTCCCCGAAACCCTTGAAATAGGACTTCTTTTCGCGATCCCATCTCTGTTCCGCCGCCGCCGCCGCTTCCAAGATCGGGAGCACCAGGAGAACTCTTCCCGGCACCCTGCCGGAGGCGAGGATCACCACCGGGAGCTTCTCCACCACCATGGACGCCTCCCGGATGACTCGTGAGTAGTCTCCCTTGGACCATGAGTCCATGACCAGTAGCTATGTGATGTTCTCCTCCCGTTCTTGTGCTTCACTAATTAGTCCTCGTGAGCTGCCCTACATGATCGAGGCACCTATGTAATCCTTATGCTGTTGCTATGTTGAGTTTGCTGGGATCCGATGGATTATGAGATTATGTTCAGATTGATCTTGAGTAATATATTTGATTCACCTCTTTTATATTTTAGTTCATAAGTAATTCTTGCATGTTCTCCGTTGTTATTTATTGCTTTGGCCAAGTAGTAAGTAGTGACTCCAAGAGGGAACGTTATGCTCGATTGTGGGTTCATGCCCCTCGATGACTAGCTTGAGTGACAGAAACATGAGTCTAGGGGATGTGCTGTTGCCACAAGGGGGAAAACAACGGTGCTTGTGCCCGCGGGTGCAAGGATTGTTTACTTTACGCAAAGTTCTTTTAATGCAGTTGTCTGTTGCATTGAGTTTACACTATGGGTGGGACTCGCAACTTAATACCAGCGAGATGTTCTGGATAGATATCTCAAGGTGGATGATTAGTAGTAGATATTGATGGATTTCGGTCTACTTACTTTGGTGTACCGCCCATGATTTGAACCTCAACCTTTCTTGCAATGTAGTCAGCATTGGTTTGCGTTCGTGGTCCTGTCAATTGCCTAGCTGTAATTTGTTTACCTCACATAGCTGTTTTATCGTCTTTTGGGAGAGAGACATCACTAGTGAACATCATGAGACTCCGGTCCATATTACTATCATTGATCACATACACTATTTACTTTTCGCTATTTTACTTACTATTGCAAAACACTATCTATCACTACTATCATATTGCTTTTAACCCTTTGTGAATTACAAGGCCGAAGAGATTGACAACCTCTTTGTACTCGTTGGGAGCAAAGTTATTTGTATCTGTGTGCAGGTCCACGTTGATTGCTACTAATCTGGCGCCGTAGCAATTGACACCTACTTGTTGAACCTAGGAGTCTCTGGGGATTCGATCCTTGGCATCTTTGCTAGGGGAAAACACTTCTACTTACTGCATCTTACACCTTCCACTTGGGGTAATCCAACGAGGGGTTCGAGGCCCATCAGGACAAAAGGGGAAAAGGGGGAGAAAAGCAACCGTGAGTACTCATCCAAAGTACTCGCAAGCAAGGATCTACACTACATATGCAATGGTAACAATGATATGGGTAATATCGGTGGACTGAACTGCAGCAAGCCAGAATAAGAGGGGGATAGCTAATCCAAATGAAGACTACGCTTCTGGCAGCCTCCATCTTGCAGCAGTAGAAGAGAATAGATGGTAAGTTCACCAAGTAACATCGAATAGCATAAACCTACTCGGCCATCCTCCCGCACATCATCCTATGAGAGAGCAACCACCGAGTTATATCTGGAACTCATCTGGGTGTGTTTTATCAAGTGTCTGGTTCTAGTTGTCATGAGGTCGGAATACAACTCCGGGTCGTCCTTTTACCGAGGGACACGGCTATTTGAATAGATTAACTTCCCTCCAGGGGTGCACCACATAACCCAGCACGCTTGATCCCATTTGGTCGGACACACTTTCCAGGGTCATGCCCGGCCTCAGAAGATCAACACGTCGCAACCCTACCTGTCGTGGAATTAGCACGACAGATGTCCGGTTTAACGGACTTAGTGATGGAACCATCGCACGGGTTAGCTTGAAGGGGTTAAAAGCACACAAAGGACACAGAGGGTTTATACTAGTTCAGCCCCTTCGATGAAGGTAAAAGCCTACGTCTAGTTCGGTTTGGTATTGCTTGGGCGTCGATGAACAGGGAGCGGATCGCTTGCCTGTGTCTCGACGGGTTGTTTCTTGTCCTTCAACCGTCACCGGGTCGTCCCTTTATATAGAGGTGACGCCCGGTTCGGTTTATAGAGTCCCGAGGCCAGCTCATATCTGTGTCCGCCTCGGTCTCTGCTCTTTCTTCCTTGTCTCTCAAGTTACATGATAAGACGGTTTACAAATCGTAACTCTATACATGGGCCCTAAGCCTTCATGGGCCGTTATCTCTACTGAGCTTTACAATTATACAATTCTATTACCATAATCCGGTTTACCCTAGCCGGTTTACACCTGCTAGTAATATCCCTGACATTAGGCCCCAGAATGATTTGAACATGTTCATGTCAGTCTTCTAAACCTTGCATAACCTTCTTTCTTGTATCTTCTTAGTTTTGTAAACCGGCTATGACGTCATCCCTGGAAATCATTTGATTCGATCATGACATCACTTCTGCATTTATTGTGCGCAGCTGTTTGTTACCTTTGTTTAAAGGCCATCCCGAAAATCAAGGCGTCAGGAGAATCTTTATCCAATCTCTTTCTTCCTCAAATCCCGCGCTTGCCGTTTCATCTCTCGACCCTTTATAAATATGGCCACGCCCTTACTTTTCTTCCTTCCGCTCGTCTTCCTCCTCCGTCACCGGAAGCTCCTCCGCTGCGCTCGAGCTCGTCGCCGTCGTCGACCAGGCCGCTGCATCAACCTGAATCGCGTCCAGAGCCACTCCGCCATCGTTTTCTTCAGCCTCAGGTATCCCTTTTTTCCTCACTGCAGATCCGTAATCTAGGGTTCTTCCATGTCTGCGCCATTAGACCTCAAAGCTTCGGCTGTTCGTCCTATACGCCATGCTCATAGTAGTTTCAACCTTAGATTCATCTTCGAAACTTGCTCCTGCTCCGTTGCCTTATGCTTTAGACTTGGCATTTTTAGAATCAATCCCTAGATTCATCTGACCTGTATAATACCTCCGCAGTTCTTCTGTGATAGACCTGTGTAATTTTCTTCTTTTCTTACCGCTCAGATCTGTTTTACCTTAACCTATTGTAGAAACATGTTTCTTCGTTTTGATAGATCTGTAAGACATTCGTCGGTTTAGTCAATAATATATTGCTTCCGTAACGCATCAACCATGAACCCGACGGTTTAGCTTCTTTCTTTTTTGTTGTCATAAACCGGTAGCAGCTCGTTTCCCGCTGGCTTCCGGATTGTCAATGCCATTAGTCCCTTGTCTAAACCGTCGTTGTGATTTTGCATATGTGATCCGGTTTATGCCTCTGTACTTGAATAATCTGGATTTTATACTTCACCTTTTCAGCACTTTCCTTCTGCTAATATGTCTGCCAAGCAGTTCGTTTCTTGCGACTGGGTTCCTTCCGTCATTACGGAAGAAGACTTAGCTAATGCTGCTGCAGTTGGCACTCTGGGCCCTCAAGCAGTTCTGAAATGGTGGGCCCCAGGAAATGAATGCCCCCCTTCTCCCAAAGAAGGAGAAGTTATTGTTTTCTTTGATCACATAGCCCGGGGCTTTAGTCCTCCCAGTTCAAAGTTTTTCCGGGACGTGCTTGCCGCCTTTCAGCTTCATCCTCAGGACATAGGTCCAAATTCCATATCAAACATCTGTGACTTCCAAGTTTTCTCCGAGGTGTATCTTCAAGAGGAGCCATCAGTTGACTTGTTCCGGGATTTTTTTCCATTTGAACCGGCGAACTGAGTTTACTGGCGGACCTCATCAAGAACTGGGTGGGGTTAGCATTCAAAAGAGAAGAGACACAGTCTTTCCTCACGCTGCTCTCCATACACACCCCAAGGAGTGGAACAAATCTTGGTTCTACTGCCACGATACTTCACCGGAAGGAGAGAAACCACTGCCGGGTTATCACGAACATCGTCTTCCTGAAGATCATCCACTGCCGCAGCGCCTTAGCTCCTCAGAACGGCCCCGGTTCGCCTCTCAACTTGCCAATCTCAAAGCCTTTATGGCCAACGGATTAACTGGAGTCGATTTTATGCGTTGCTGGCTTGCCTAGAGTATCCTCCCTCTGAGCCGGCGCTCCAGTTTGATGTATCAGTATACCGGAAAGCCGGATGATCCTTAGTGGTTTTCCAAGGTAACGCTTTCTGAAACGGAAGTCATTGAATCTGCCAAGAAAATGCTCAACCTCTCTTTGGAGGAATGTAGCAAAACCGGATTGGCTCCATATTATAGGAAGAACAAACTGCCAGCGGTAAGCCTTAATCTTTTCTGTATGTTTCTAATCCGTCTATTTAAGTTATCTTCTATTTATCTCTCATCTTCTACACAGGCCGATGATCCTTTCTGGAAAAGGAAACCTCAGGATAAGTCAGGCAAACAGCCGCGCCGGAAAACTTACGCTGTTAAGAAGAAAAAGGCGGCTGCTGGCTCCGGTTCACATGTTGAAGAAGATGATCCGGATTCTGAGGTATGAGTTAATCCTGATATGCTTTGTTCTCTTTTATCCCAATTTATGTTAACAGTGTCCTTTCACAGGATTTGGCTGAAACTGATAAAGCGGCCGAAACTGAGGTAATCACTCTTTCTTCAGATTTTGAACCGTCGGTGCCCAAAATTCGTAAAGCATCTTGGGAGTATCCTTTTTCTCATCCCTACGCTCAATTGGACCCCAATTTTCTTTTAAAGAAACAGCAACATGAAGCCCGCCGGACTACATGCCATAGTGGCCATGTAGTCGAGTCTTCCGGAATATCTCTCACTCCGGCTCGGCGGCGCCACTCTGAGGTTTTACTTTCTCCAACTCTTCTTCATCCCAAGGCCGGGCTTATACGCAAACCACTTAAACCGTCTGATCCTAATTATCAGGAGACTCCTTTATCATCTTCTGGCGAATCAACTGCCACACAGGTCCCAGCTCTGAAAACTGTCCCTGGGTAAGTCCTTCATCTTATCCGGTTTGCGATTGTATTTGCTTTTGTGACTCTGATTTCCTTTTCCATTCCTTTCAGTAAACCAAAGCCTAGCAAAAGGGCCAAGGCCAGCAAGACGACTGCTGAGACTGCTACTGCTGATCCGGCAGCTAATCCGGACGAAGTCATTCCTCCGGAAAATGATCCTACCATTCAACCTGAAGATCCTGCTCCCATGGAGTATGATTACACTGCTGTCCCTGAAGGTACAACTGCCGAAGATGTTCCTGAACCGGCAAATCCTGTCCGGGCTAACCCTCCTCGGAATAGCCCGGCTCCTCCTAGTCCGGTTCATACTGCTACTCCACAACCGGCCGCTGCCTCTTCTCCGGATATTCAAATAACAGGTACAGGTTATACCGCTCCTGCTGAGCCTGTTGTTTTAGCCAAGCATACTGCTAAAGCAGAGAAACTCCAGCAAGAGAAGGACAAGTGGAGTACAGACTTGTCTAGTTATGCCGAGCTGAGTGCCCAGGAGCTTTATTCCGGGTATTTGAACCGGCTTCATACCAGTCGGGACTATGAAGCGGGTTTAGTCAATATGATGAAGGACAAATATGAGGTATCTTACTTGTCTTTTGCTTTTGCCTTCTTTGCATTTCTGTCTATGTCATGGTAGCCCCCAAGTTCCGGTTTAGCTTTGTTGGAGGTGAACCAGTACTTCCAAATATGTACTAATGATCTTTACATTAGCCCCCAAGTGCCAGGGGCATAACTTGTTTTATGTGCCTGGGACTTGTCTGAATTTCTCTTTCAATACTTCAACTGCCCATTAGCCCCCAAGTGTCAAGTAGATAACTTGCTTATGTGTGCCTGGGACTTGTCTGAATTTCTCTTTCAATACTTCAACTGCCCATTAGCCCCCAAGTGTCAAGTAGATAACTTGCTTATGTGCTTGAGACTTTTATCTTTAGTTGTCTTCTTTTCATACTTCAATTGCTCATTAGCCCCCAAGTGTCAAGTGGATAACTTGGTTATGTGCTTGAGACTTGTCTGAACTGCAATTTATTCCTCTTGACTCTTTGCAGGCTGATTTGACCCAGAGGGCTGAAGAAATAACTGAACTCCGGAATAGACTTGCTGAAACTGAGTCTGCTGCTGCTAAGGCCAAAAAAGAATTAGCGTTGAGTTTAACCACTGCTGAACAATTGAAGAAATATTTTGAAGAGGAACGGACAACTTGGGAAGTGCAAAAGAATGCTCTGGAAAAAAGAGCAAAGGATGTTGAGGAAGCTCTTAATCCGGTGACAGAAGAGTTGACCGGTTTAAAGCGGCAAATAGAACTTATGACTTCTGCCGTCTTTGGTAAATACTTAACTTGTATGTGTTTCCATCTCTGCAACCTTTAATCCGTTCCGGCTTAATTGTGATAACCATATGCAGGGTGACGCGTCACCCATCTTGGGGATGACCTCCGGAAGAAACTCAAGGCCTCTTATACTCTGGTTGAGCAGCTGTATTCCGGCGCTCAAAGGATTATAAGTGTGATGTCTTTTAATAAACCGGCTGATACGTCCAAAACATATCTATAATTTCTGCTTGCTCCATGCTTCTTTTGTGTGATATTGCTATGATATTGATGCACTTCCATACACTTTTGATCATATTTGGACTAACCTATTAACTCAGTGCACCACAGTGTCAGTTCCTGTTTTCTGCTGTTTTTCTATTTCAGGTTTCCCCCATATTAAAAGTGCTCCAAAAATTCCAGGAAAAATATAGGAAAAATCAGCGTACAGGAAGCTTCGCGAAGAACCAAAGATGGGCCAGAGGGGAGCCAGGGGAGGCCCAGGCGGCCACCTGGCGCGGCCTCACCCCTGGCCGCGCCAGGGGGGCGCCTGGGGCCCCTGCTCCGCCTCTGGCTGCCCCCCTTCGCATATATATCCCTCTCGTCCCGAAACCCTCGAGGACAGAACCCTTTTCGCGATCTCGCCTCTGTTCCGCCGTCGCAGCGCTTCCAAGATCGGGAGCATCAGGAGAACTCTTCCCGGCACCCTGCCGGAGGGGAGAACCACCACCGGGAGCTTCACCACCACCATGGACGCTTCCCGGATGAGTCGTGAGTAGTCCACCTTGGACCATGGGTCCATGATCAGTAGCTATGTGATGTTCTCCTCCCCTCTTTGCTCTTCATGGTGTAGACCTCGTGAGCTGCCCTACATGATCGAGGCACATATGTAATCTTTCTGCTGTTGCTTTGCCGAGTTTGCTGGGATCTGATGGATTATGAGATTATGTTCATATTGTGTTTGAGTAATATATTTGATTCACCTCTTTTATATCTTTGTTCTTGAGTAATTCTTGCATGTTCTCCGTTGCTGTTTATTGCTATGGCCGAGTAGTAGGTAGTAACTCCAAGAGGGAGCGTTATGCTCGATTGTGGGTTCATGCCCCCTGATGACTAGCTTGAGTGACAGAAACATGAGTCTAGGGGATGTGCTGTTGCCAGAAGGGAGAAAACAACGGTGCTTGTACTTGCGGGTGCAAGGATTGTTTACTTTACGCAAAGTTCTTTTAATGCAGTTGTGTGTTGCTTTGAGTTTACACTTTGGGTGGGATTCGCAACTTAATACCAGCGAGATGTTCTGGATAGATATCTCAAGGTGGATGATTAGTAGTAGATGCAGATGGATTTCGGTCTACTTGCCTTGGCGTACCGCCCATGCTTTTGAGCCTCTACCTTTCTTTGCAGCATAGTTAGCATTGGTTTGCGCACATGATCCTGTCAATTGCCCAGCTGTAATTTGTTTACCTCACTTTGTTGTTTTATCGTCTTTTGGGAGAGAGACATCACTAGTGAACATCATGGGACCCCGGTCCATATTACCGCCGCTGATCACACCTTCTATTTACTTCTTGTTTTTATTTCCTAGTTGCAGTCATAGCTATCATTATTATCTCTTGTGTTTGATCCTTTGTAAACAACAAGGCCGGATGGATTGACAACCTCTCTGTACTCGTTGGGAGCAAAGTTATCTGTATCTGTGTGCAGGTCCCGTCAATCGCTAAGTTTCTGGCGCCGTTGAAACCTACTTGTCGACCCTCGGAGTCTCATGGGATTTGATCCTTGGTATCTTTGCCAAGGGAAATTTGCCGCTACGCTACATCTCAACCTTCCACTTGGGGTAACCAACGAGGGGCGAGAAGCCATCAAGCAAGTTTCTGGCGCCGTTGCCGGGGACTCCACTCTTCAAGATAGGGGAGTTGCACGCTATCTTTTATCTTTGCTTTTTAGTCTTGTTAGTTTACCTTTCAGTTTTTGCTTTAGTTTCCCGTACCAAAAATCACAAAAATAGTTATCTTGCTTGCTGCTGCTATGGGTTCCACCGAGAACACCAAGTTGTGTGACTTCACTAGTCATAACAACAATGACTTTATCTGCACGCCTATTGCTACACCTGCCACTTCAGCACCTTCTTATGAGATTAAACCTGCTTTACTGAACCTAGTTATGAAAGATCAATTCTCCGGTGCTGGAGATGATGCTGCTTTGCACTTAAATAATTTTGTTGAGCTCTGTGATATGCAAAAGTACAAAGAAGTAGATGGTGATATTGTTAAGCTTAAGCTTTTTCCTTTCTCCTTGAGAGGAGGAGCTAAAATCTGGTTTCAATCCTTGCCTAGGAATAGTATAGATTCTTGGGACAAGTGCAAGGATGCCTTTATTGGGAAGTACTATCCCCCTGCTAAAATTATCCAATTAAGGAGTAACATAATGAATTTTAAACAATTGGATAATGAACACGTTGCCCAAGCTTGGGAACGCATGAAATCTCTTGTCAAGAACTGCCCTACTCATGGTTTGACTACTTGGATGGTTATCCAAACTTTTTATGCAGGTTTGAACTTTACCTCGTGGAACTTGTTAGATTCGGCCGCGGGAGAAACCTTTATGTCAACTACACTTGGTGCTGCCACGAAGCTTCTCGACGAGATGATGACCAATTATTCCCAATGGCACACCGAACGCGCTCCAACAGATAGGAAGGTAAACTCTGTCGAGGAGATTTCCTCCCTAAATGAAAAAGTTGACTTGATCATGTCTCTACTTTCCAAGCAATCTTCTATTGATCCTCATGATGTTCCTTTAAATTCTTTGATTGCTCAAGATCAAGTAGATGTGAACTTTATCTCTAGAAACAATTTCAATAACAATGCTTATAGGAGTAATTTTGGTAGCAACCCTAGACCGTTCCCCTCTAATTCCTATGGGAACAACAATACTTATCCTAGCACCAAGAACTCCACCCCTAGAGATAGAGACATGCCTAGTTATGAGAAACTTCTAGAAATAGAGAAGGCCACTAAGAACTACATGTGCAATCAATATGAACAAAACAAGACCTTCTCGAGGCAATTAGATGAGCATACTGCTATCTTGCAAGACATTGGTAGACAACTGGAGAGCCTAAATATTGAGATTTCTAACCTCCAGACTAGGCTCACCATCACTGAGACCCAAGTTTCCAATATGTCCCACACACAAGCCACTTTGATAAACCAAATGGCAGCTAAACCTGAAGTGGTTGCACCCCTGAAGGAGGAAGAAGATAGAATTAAGAGCCTTCCTACCCACCACACTGTTGCTACTATCCAAGTTGTTGAGGATATCCAAACTCTTAGCACCCAACGCACTCCTAGTCCCATTGGACCTATTAATGGTGATGCTATGACCTCAACCGTAGAAGAAGAAACTCCTATAACCATAGAAGCTACCAAACAAGTGAGCCTAAAGGACACCACTACCACTTTACTTGATAGTAGTGACCTTGATTTTGATAATTGCACCCTTTCTGAAGTTATTGGTTTTCTTCACAAGATGTCTAGAGATCCCCACACTAGCACACTTAATCTTGCCTTCATGGAGCATATCACTAATGCTCTTATCAAAGCTAGGGAGGAGAAGCTTAGGGTAGAAGCCTCCATACCTAGAAAGCTAGAAGATAGTTGGGATCCTATGATTAAAATTAAGTTGAATAACTTCTCTTGCTATGCTTTATCTGATGTTGGAGCTAGTACCTCCGTTATGCCCAAAAGAATGTATGATATGTTTGAATTGAAACCTTTTGATCCTTGTTCTTTTGGTGTTTGTCCTGTTGATTCTTTCGTAAAGAAACCTTTGGGGAAGATCGACGATGTTCTTATCATTGTCAATGACAATTATGTTCCCGTTGATTTTACTATTATGGATATTGAATGTGAACCTTCATGTCCAATTATTTTGGGACGTCCTTTTCTTCGCACCGTTGGTGCTATCATTGACATGAAAGAAGGGAATATAAAATTCCAATTCCCTCTCAAGAAAGGGATGGAACACTTCCCTAGAAAGAAGATTAAGTTGCCTTTTGAGTCCGTTACACGGGCTAGCTATTCTCTTACTCTTGATAAAACTTGATCTTCTCTTTTTGCATCATGCCTAGCTTAAAGGCATAAAAGAAAGCGCTTTTGGGAGGCAACCCATAACGAATTAGGTCTTATTTTTCTTTGTTGTGTCTTGATGTTTGTTACTACAGTAGCATCATCATTGTATCTTTTCTTTTCAGCTTTGTGCCAAGTTTAGCCTCCGATTGCAAGAAAGTTCAAAAGTTGTGACGTGCTGTCCAGAAAACAGATTCTGTCCTTGGACAGAAAAATTCGAATAAAATCACCAGATCATCTTTTTGATCTGAATTTTTTTGACAGCGTGTTCTATACAATTGGCTTTCGAGCGTCTGTTCTGAGTTTTTTGATTTGAGTTGCAGAAGTGCCCCGAAAAATTTATTTACTACCTGCTGGTCTGTTTTTCACAGATTCTGTCCTGTTTTGCCTTTTCTTCGTTTTGCAAACCTTGAGCTTGCTTTTTATTTGCAAAAACCTTTTGGCAATCTTGAGAAACAGTATCTCTTCAAGATTATCTTTATTTCCAGTAGGGAAAAAATTATTTTATTGTGGGTACTAACCTCGCTAATCAGATTATGATGAGTTATGTATGAAGGGAGTTTTCGAGTGTGCGAGGGAAGATGATAAAAGAAGATTCAGGAGGGTCAAACGCTCAAGCTTGGGGATGCCCCCGTGCACCCCCAAGAAATATTCAAGAAGACTCAAGCGTCTAAGCTTGGGGATGCCCCCATGCATCCCCTTCTCTATCAACAATTATCAGTTCGTCTTTCGTTCCACTATAATTTTATCACTTCATGCGTTATGTGCTATGCTTGGAGCGTCTTGCTCTTAGTTTCTTTTTTAGTTTTATTTAGCTTTGCTTTCTGTTCATAACAAGTTAGAACCCAGGTTTCTTTGTGTGGGAGAGAAACACGCTCCACTTCAACCTAGAACGCAACATAGGATTTTCATGCTTATCTTTGCTGTGTGTGTTCTTTGTCTTTCCATAGCTGCTGTCATGTTTAGCTCTTAGTTTTCATGCTTTTCCTTTTAAAGAGCTTTTGTTTAGTTGGTTGCTGAACTCTCTTGAGTTTTCATGTTTATCTTGTTAAGAGAGTTTGCGTGTTGCACTGAGTTGTGTGTCTTAACTTAAAGTAGGTAATTGAGGTTGCTATTTAATTTTAGTAGTAACTTGCAATAGTTTTGAGGTATTGCCATGAGTAATGTCTGAACTTTTGGTGTCAAGAGCTTTAGCCTATTAGTGATAGATGTCGTATTTTGGGCAATCCGTGTTTATTTTCGAAAACCTACAAAATAGTTGAGAACTTTAGCTACTAGATAGATCACTAATCTTTGGAGGGATCGAATATTAGAGTACACTCACGTACCATGAGTCGAGGATGCGCAAGGATAACCAAACCCCCATACACTCCTCCTCGGGGTACTTGTCTCTTTGTGAACCTCCTAATTAGATTGAGAGTTACCGATAATAAGTGCATGAGTTCTTCGGACTAATGTGAGTATTCGAAAGTTGACACTTCCACCTAGCCATATTTTTCTAGCCTCTTCGGTACCGTGCATTGCCCTCTCTCACCTCGAGAGTTGGCACATACTTCGCCGGTGCATCCAAATCCTTGGCACGATACGCTCTGTCATCATAAGCCTCATTATATCCTTCCTCAAAACAGCCACCATACCTACCTATCAAGGCATTTCCATAGCCTTTCCGAGATACATTGCCATGCAACATCCATCTTCTCATGACTTGATCTTCATGTCATACATGCTTTTTGCTTGATCGATGAGCCGCATGCTAGTTGGGCCTTGCCCTAATCATTGCTACATGACGCGCTAGTATCATTGCATATCCTGCTACACTGGCAGAGGCATACATTTGCATACATCATGATAGTTTCATTTTCTTTATGTTGAGTACTTTTGTAAAGTGTGAAAGATCTTCTATACTTCTTGTAATATATAGAGTGTTGCCCCTAAAGTGAGGAAAAGATCCCAAAGAGGACAAATGAGAGTTAAATAGAAAGAGCCATTGAGGCCACAAAAAAAAAGAAAAAGAAATAAAAAGAGAGAAGGGGCACACTACTATTCCTTTTGAGAGATCCACACTCGTACTCCATCTTATACCTTGTACTCCATAGAGATTATCATTCATGCATATAGCTATGTGGGGACCTTCACACTATAGAACTTGGCTTGTATATTCCAATGATGAGCCTCCTCAAAAGAGCTCTAGGTCTTCTTGAGCGAGCAAGTTGGATGCACCCCCACTAGTTCCATTGGAGAGCTTACCTTAGCTCATATGTGCATCCGTTGCATGGCAATCCCTACTCCTCACATAATATCTATCATTTGGCTTTCTCTCGCCTATGATTGTCCTCATTGATGTGAGACTTTCACACCTTTTTTGTCTTCCCCCTTCATCATTTTTCTCTCTTTGCCATCCTAAGTGTCAACTTTCTTGCTTACGCTCATCCATTGCATGAGTGCTCAAAATATCGAAAGGGAGTGGATCATTTTGACTTGTACCTGGCTAGTGGTCTGGGGATGAGTCAAGATAAGATTCCAAAGAAGACCAAGTGTGAAACTTTAGTAGATTAAGTTCTCAACAATACAAAAACTATGTTTTACTCTCTCGTATATCCCTATCCCCTTTCTTGCACGCAAACACCATTTGGAGACATTCGAGTCACGGACAGCGAGAGCTCTTGCACCTTTATGTTCTTATGTTGCTTGTTACAATGCTAATATAGACTCTTGCTTGTTATGACTTGAATTGAATTACATGCCTTGATTGCTTTACTTAAAAAGTTCTTATATGGTTGGTAGCATGTCACCACAGAAATTATGCTTGTTATCATTTACCTAGTCGAGGACGAGCAGGAATTAAGCTTTGGGATGTTGATACGTCCAAAACGTATCTATAATTTCTGCTTGCTACATGCTTCTTTTGTGTGATATTGCTATGATATTGATGCACTTCCATACACTTTTGATCATATTTGGACTAACCTATTAACTCAGTGCACCAAAGTGCCAGTTCCTGTTTTCTGCTGTTTTTCTATTTCAGGTTTCCCCCATATTAAAAGTGCTCCAAAAATTCCAGGAAAAATATAGGAAAAATCAGCATACAGGAAGCTTCGCGAAGAACCAAAGATGGGGCAGAGGGGAGCCAGGGGAGGCCAAGACGCCCACCTAGCGCGGCCCCACCCCTGGCCGCGCCAGGGGGGGTGCTTGGGGCCCCTGCTCCGCCTCTGGCTGCCCCCCTTCGCATATATATCCCTCTCGTCCCGAAACCCTCGAGGACAGAACCCTTTTTCACGATCTCGCCTTTGTTCCGCCGCCGCAGCGCTTCCAAGATCGGGAGCATCAGGACAACTCTTCCCGGCACCCTGTCGGAGGGGAGAACCACCACCGGGAGCTTCACCACCACCATGGATGCTTCCCGGATGATTCGTGAGTAGTCCACCTTGGACCATGGGTCCATGATCAGTAGCTATGTGATGTTCTCCTCCCCTCTTTGCACTTCATGGTTTAGACCTCGTGAGCTGCCCTACATGATCGAGGCACATATGTAATCTTTCTGCTGTTGCTTTGCTGAGTTTGCTGGGATCTGATGGATTATGAGACTATGTTCATATTGTGTTTGAGTAATATATTTGATTCACCTCTTTTATATCTTTGTTCTTGAGTAATTCTTGCATGTTCTCCGTTGCTGTTTATTGCTTTGGCCGAGTAGTAGGTAGTAACTCCAAGAGGGAGCGTTATGCTTGATTGTGCGTTCATGCCCCCTAATGACTAGCTTGAGTGACAGAAACATGAGTCTAGGGGATGTGCTGTTGCCAGAAGGGAGAAAACAACGGTGCTTGTACTTGCGGGTGCAAGGATTGTTTACTTTACGCAATTTCTTTTAATGTAGTTGTCTGTTGCTTTGAGTTTACACTTTGGGTGGGATTCGCAACTTAATACCAGCGAGATGTTCTGGATAGATATCTCAAGGTGGATGATTAGTAGTAGATGCAGATGGATTTCGGTCTACTTGCCTTGGCGTACCGCCCATGCTTTTGAGCCTCTACCTTTCTTTGCAGCATAGTTAGCATTGGTTTGCGCACATAATCCTGTCAATTGCCCAGCTGTAATTTGTTTACCTCGCTTTGCTGTTTTATCGTCTTTTGGGAGAGAGACATCACTAGTGAACATCATGGGACCCCGGTCCATATTACCACCGTTGATCACACCTTCTATTTACTTCCTGTTTTTATTTCCTAGTTGTAGTCATAGCTATCATTATTATCTCTTGTGTTTGATCCTTTGTAAACAACAAGGCCGGAGGGATTGACAACCACTCTGTACTCGTTGGGAGCAAATTTATCTGTATCTGTGTGCAGGTCCCTTCAACCGCTAAGTTTCTGGCGCCGTTGACACCTAGTTGTCGACCCCTCGGAGTCTCACGAGATTCGATCCTTGGTATCTTTGCCAAGGGAAATTTGCCTCTACGCTACATCTCAACCTTCTACTTGGGGTAACCAACGAGGGGCGAGAAGCCATCACCGGCCCCTACCACCATTCAAGGTACTCTGGAGAAGCTGTCTATCTTGCCAGTACACTTGGAAGAGGTGAAGAAGTCTGTTGCCCGAGCCAATTCTCTTGTAGCGCTCACCAGAGCCAAAGCGTGGGTTCCAGATTTTGATCCGGAAGAAGCCCTGAACGGGTATCCCAGCACCAAAGAAGACGGATCGGCCTTCACTGGCAAAGACCTTCATGCTTTGACTAAGGAGATGCGTCCTCTTGCCAGCAAGCTTGCTGTTGAATCATATTTGACCAGGTATCATCCGGCGTACGATTTAAAGAATGAGCGGATGGATCGGCCGGTTTATGATAACGAAAATCTAATCCTACCAGTGCGCCCCCACACTTTCGCCCCAGATGTTGATCCGTCTGATCTCATTACTGAAGAGATGTACTTCCGTGCTTTGTAAAAAATCGATTGGCATGTTCCTGACTTTCAGCCGCTTCAAGAAGACAAAGAAGCTCCGGAACAGGTCGATCCTCAGCCTTCGCAGCAGGAGGAAGCATAGGCCGCACCGTTTATCTTTTTAGCTGAAGTTTTATTTTGCCGGAAAAACTTTAATCCGTTCAGGCTTGCTATGCCTTGTAATAGGATAGCTTGAAATTTTGCCCGTCTTGATCCGGATGTCCCAACTTTGCTTTAGCGTCTGCCAATTTGAATCCTTTGTCTGATATGGTTTATCTTGCATACTATCTGCTTCTGCATAGATAACACTTAAAAGATGTCCTAGCGGTTTATCGCCGGACCGATTAAAATGCTCTCATAAATATATCAAACAAGTGTCTGTTTTACACCAGAAATAACTTCATACCTGTGATTAAGTATGCTTGATATCTTTAATCCGGCGAATATTGCTGTTTCTGAGGAAGCTCTTGGCTCCGTTGGGGCGTACTCAATTATTTCGGGTTTGCAAGAACTACCGGCTTAAATAATGCTGGAGCTCTATGTCCAGACTTTTGAAGGATGTGGTCAACTCTGAAGTTATCCAGCTCCGGATTAAAAAACCATAGAAACACATGAAAACACAAACACAAAAACACAGGTTTGCAAATAAGACCATGTAGTCGAGGCTTTTTGTGAGCTGCTAGGCTCTATATCGAAGCGTCTGATTCGAATACGATCAGTAAAACCGGACCAAAGGGGTTAAGCTAAGATTCGAATACGACCTTGTGGCTCCAAGTGGCTTTAAAATTTTGAGCCAATCAATGGATTCGAATACGATCCAAAGGGCTTATGGTTCGAATACGACCATGTAAACCGGACCACAAGAGGTTGAGCTAGGATTCGAATACGACCGTGTAGCCCCCTTGTGACCGTGGAGATTTGAGCCAATCAATGGATTCGAATACGATCCAAAGGGCCGATGGTTCGAATACGACCATGTAAACCGGACCACAAGGGGTTGAGCTAGGATTCGAATACGACCGTGTAGCCCCCTTGTGAATTTGGCTATGTTCTCTTTGGTTCGAATACGACCTATGTTTGAACAGGAAGCCTTTGGTGACTTTAGAAGCAGAGTACCTATATGGGAGTTGCGCTTTGCGAAAAACCCCTCTTTGGTCCCTTATAGAATTGTCCTGCATAGC
>LR738712.1:52977730-53050439 GCA_902687465.1 Secale cereale | reverse complement strand
CAATGGATTCGAATACGATCCAAAGGGCCGATGGTTCGAATACGACCATGTAAACCGGACCACAAGGGGTTGAGCTAGGATTCGAATATGACCGTGTAGGCCCCTTGTGACCGTGGAGATTTGAGCCAATCAATGGATTCGAATACGATCCAAAGGGCCGATGGTTCGAATACGACCATGTAAACCGGACCTCAAGGGGTTGAGCTAGGATTCGAATACGACCGTGTAGCCCCCTTGTGAATTTGGCTATGTTCTCTTTGGTTCGAATACGACCTATGTTTGAACAGGAAGCCTTTGGTGACTTTAGAAGCAGAGTACCTATATGGGAGTTGCGCTTTGCGAAAAACCCCTCTTTGGTCCCTTATAGAATTGTCCTGCATAGCCAGATAGGTTGATCGAAGCATCTTATTTTCTTAATGAAAATGATATATAACAAGAGAAATAATACTGTAGATGCATATCACCATAAGATACTTATATTGGAAAAAAGGGCTGATCCCCCGGTTTATCGAGGGCGCCAGTTTATTCATTAATCATAATATATACATAGGATACAGCAGAGCTCGTGGCTCAATTATAGTAGGGCCGCAGGAGAGCGATGTTCCACGGCCTCTTTGTCTCTTCTTCTGATGTCCGTGAGTCCTTGTGTTCTCGAACGTCCACCAGGTAATAGGAACCGTTGTGTAGATTCTTGCTGACCACAAAGGGCCCTTCCCAAGGCGGGGATAGCTTGTGCATATCTGTTTGATCTTGGATGAGCCGGAGTACCAAATCCCCCTCCTGGAATGTCCTGGTTTTGATCTGGCGGCTGTGATATCTGCGCAAGTCCTGTTGATAAATCGCGGATCGTGCTGCTGCTATGTCACGCTCTTCATCTAGCCGGTCCAAACTGTCCTGTCTTGCCTGCTCATTGGCCGCTTCAACATAAGCCGTCACCCGTGGTGAATCATGGCGGATATCGCTTGGAAGAACTGCTTCAGCGCCGTACACCATGAAAAAAGGTGTATAACATGTGGACCGGTTCGGCGTAGTATTGATGCTCCAAAGGACAGAGGGTAATTCCTCAACCCAGCACCCTGGTGTTCTTTGTAAAGGAGTCATAAGTCGGGGCTTGATACCTCGCAAAATCTCTTGATTTGCCCTTTCAGCTTGACCATTGGATTGAGGGTGAGCTACAGAAGACACATCTAGGCGAATATGCTCTCGTTGACAAAACTCTTCCATCTCTCCTTTAGATAAATTGGTACCATTGTCTGTGATGATGCTGTGTGGAAAGCCAAACTGGAAAATTACCTTTTTGATGAATTTAACCGTTGTTGCCGCATCACGCTTGCTCACAGGCTCTGCCTCAATCCACTTTGTAAACTTATCCACAGCAACCAGCAGATGAGTTTTTTGATCTTGGGATCATTTGAAAGGCCCAACCATATCGAGCCCCCAAGTCGCAAACGGCCAAGTTATCGGTATCATCCCGAGCTCCTGTGCCGGAACAAGAGCACGTCGTGAAAATTTCTGACAAGCATCACACCTCCGGACTAGATCCGCCGCATCAGCATGGGCTGTCAGCCAATAGAACCCATGTCGAAAAGTTTTAGCCACCAAGGATTTTGAACCGGCATGATGACCACAATCCCCTTCATGGATCTCACGAAGGATATCACAACCTTCCTCAGATGACACACACCGCTGAAATGCTCCAGAAACACTGCGATGGTGAAGTTCTCCGTTTACAATTGTCATGGATTTGGAGCGCCGGATTATCTGCCTTGCTTCAATCTCATCATCTGGCAACTCTCCACGGCTTAGATACGCCAAGTAAGGGAGTGTCCAATCCTGGATAACATGAAGTGCCGCAACTAGCTGTGCTTCCGGATCAGGAACAGCCAAATCCTCCTCCGACGGTACTTGAACTGATGGACTGTGTAACTCATACAAAAAAGTATTCGGTGGCACCAATTTACGCTATGAACCCAACCGGCTTAGAGCATCAGCCGCTTCATTCCTTTGCCGGTCTATGTGATCCACTTGATATCCTTTGAAATATCCTGCGACTGCTTCAACTTCTCGTCTGTAAGCTTCCATGAGAGGGTCTTTAGAATCCCATTTGTCGGATACTTGTTGTGCCACTAAATCTGAATCGCCAAAACACTTGACCCGGCTCAAGTTCATCTCCTTAGCCATCCGTAGGCCATGAAGCAATGCTTCATACTCTGCTGCATTGTTATTACAAGGAAACAGTAAACGGAGGACATAACAAAACTTGTCACCTCGCGGGGAAGTTAAAACAACTCCAGCCCCCGAGCCTTCTAACTGCCTTGAACCGTCAAAATGAATCGTCCAGTATGTAAGATCCGGCTTCTCCTCTGGTGCTTGCAGTTCTGTCCAATCATTGATGAAATCCACCAATGCTTGGGATTTGATAGCGGTGCGTGGCACATACTTTAATCCATGCGGGCTAAGCTCAATGGCCCACTTCGCCACTCTGCCAGTAGCCTCCCTGTTCTGGATTATATCCCCCAATGGAGCTGAACTGACAACAGTTATTGGGTGGCCTTGAAAATAATGCTTCAATTTCTGGTTTGCCATGAACACGCCATATACTAGCTTCTGCCAATGCGGGTACCTTTGTTTGGATTCAATGAGAACTTCACTAACATAATAAACTGGACGTTGAACCGGATACTCCTTTCCTGCTTCCTTGCGCTCGACCACGATTGCCACGCCGACTGCCCGTGCATTGGCGGCGACGTATAACAGCAATGGCTCATTATCAATAGGGGCAGCAAGGACCGGCGGCTCTGCCAGTTGTCGCTTCAAATCCTCAAACGCAGCATTTGCCTCATTACTCCATATAAACCGGTCTGTCTTTTTTAGCATCTGATAAAGCGGAATTGCCTTCTCTCCCAAGCGGCTGATGAATCGGCTCAACGCTGTAATCCGGCCAGCGATACGCTGAACATCATTGATGCAAGCCGGTTTAGTCAGAGACGTGATTGCCTTGATCTTCTCCGGATTGGCTTCTATTCCTCTGTTTGACACCAAGAATCCAAGGAGCTTGCCCGCCGGAACACCAAAAGCACATTTCTCCGGATTAAGCATTATTTTATAGGCCCGAAGGATATCAAAGGTTTCCTTGAGGTCCTCTATCAAGGTCTCCTCCTTCCTTGATTTCACCACAATATTATCCACATAGGCATGGACATTTCTCCCTATCTGCCCCTTGAGACAGTTCTGTACGCAACGCTGGTAAGTTGCTTGAGCACTTTTGAGCCCAAAAGGCATAGACACATAGCAAAAAGCACTGAAAGGAGTTATGAAGGCCGTCTTCTCCTGATCTTTAACTGCCATCTTGATCTGATGATATCCTGAATATGCATCCAAAAAACTTAGCCGCTCACATCCCGCCGTAGCATCAATGATCTGATCAATACGAGGGAGAGCAAAAGGATCGGTTGGACAAGCTTTGTTTAGGTCTGTGTAATCCACACACATTCTCCACTTTCCATTTTTCTTTAACACCAGCACCGGATTGGCCAACTGATACGTCCAAAACGTATCTATAATTTCTGCTTGCTCCATGCCTCTTTTGTGTGATATTGCTATGATATTTATGCACTTCCATACACTTTTTGATCATATTTGGACTAACCTATTAACTCAGTGCACCCCAGTGCCAGTTTCTGTTTTCTGCTGTTTTTGTATTTCAGGTTTTCACATTACGAGAACTACCAGGAAAAATCCAGAAACAATATATAAAAAATCAGCGTTCCAGGAGCTACCGTGCGGCAAAAGTACAGCCGGGGGGGACCCACAGGGGCTCCAGGCGGCCCACCCCTAGGCCGCACCGGGGGGGCGCCTGGGCCCCCCAGGACTCCCCTGGTGACCCCCTTTGGCATATATTTAAGGTTCGTCGAGAAAACCCTGATTCCGGACCCCTTTTCTCCAGACGCAATTTCGATCTCCGCCGCCATCGCCATCAAGCTTCGGGGGACCAGAATTCCTGTGCCGGCACCCTGCCGGGACGGGGAAGTGCCCCCGGATTCATCTCCATCGACGTTGCTTCCTCCCTCCATGATGCGGGAGTAGTTCCTCCTCGGGGCTGAGGTTCTTACCAATAGCTATGTGGTCAATTCTCTCCCCCATGATGTGATCTTCGTTGTGATCATAGGCTATATTAATCTAGGGTGATCCCGTGATATTTCCCCTTCCTCTATGTATTGGATTGATGTACTCACTTGTCTTTATCTAGTATAATCCCCGAGACCAAGGTGACAGCGGTCTATTGGACATGGATTAGAAAAGTATTTTCATGAGTGATTTCCTCTCTTGTGTGTTGATTGAAGATTGAGAGTCTCTTGGTGCTTGTCTTTGACTATCCTTTAGATATGTTGTGGTGATTGTGGGACTCTCTTTGGATGGCCGCGGTGACATTGGGAAATCCTTAGATAGAGAACTACGAACTTTGAGGTGTGCTTTTGTAGCCCTACATAATTCTCGTCCTCTCTTGACCACGAAGGAATGACCTCCGAGTGTGTCCCCTTTGCATGTTTTATGGGAAATATCATGTGATTCGATTATGTTAATGTTGTTGGGAGTTGCCACTAGCGAAAGTAAGAACCCTAGGCCTTGTTTCCACCATTGCAATACCATTTGTGCTCACGTTTACCACTTGTTTGCTTGCTGCACTTTTTATTACATATTTATATTACTTTGCTTTGCCACTCCTATCATCCATATTTTACCATCTCTTCGCCGAACTAGTGCACCTATACAACTCCTAGTTGTATTAGGTGTGTTGGGGACACAAGAGACTTCTTGTATCTTAGTTGCAGGGTTGCTTGAGAGAGACCATCTTCAACCTCTACTTCCCTGAGTTCGATAAACCTTAGGTCATCCACTTAAAGGAAATTGCTACTGTCCTACAAACCTCTGCGCTTGGAGGCCCAACATAGTCTACAAGAGTAGAAGCGTGTGTAGACATCACCAACCACTCCGGATGAAAAACTTCAACTATGAACCCTGCGGCCAAAAGTCTGACCACTTCTTCTCCTATAGCCTTGCGCCTTTCTTCGTTGAAGCGGCACATATATTGCTTGACTGGTTTAAACTTCGGATCAATGTTAAGACTGTGCTCAGCGAGTTCCCTCGGTATACCTGGCATGTCAGAAGGTTTCCATGCAAAGATATCCCGATTCTCACGGATGAACTCGATGAGCGCTCTTTCCTATTTAGTATCAAGGTTAGCGCTGATAGTGAACTGCTTGGATGAATCGCCTGGCACAAAGTCAACTTGCTTGGTTTCCTATGCAGACTTGAACTTCAACGCCGGATCATGCTCTGTAGTTGGCTTCTTTAACGGGGACATATCTGCCGGATCAACATTGTCTTTGTAAAACTTCAACTCCTCCGTAGCACATACTGCCTCCGCATAAGCAGTGTCTCCTTCTTCGCACTCCAATGCAATCTTGCGACTTCCATGAACCGTGATGGTTCCTTTGTGACCCGGCATCTTGAGCTGTAGATAAACATAGCACGGCCTAGCCATGAACTTGGCGTAAACCGGTCGTCCAAACAGGGCATGATATGGGCTCCGGATCTTGACCACTTCAAAGGTTATCATCTCCGACCTGGAATCTTGTTCATCTCCAAAGGTAACTTCTAGGTCAATTTTCCCAACTGGGTAAGCTGACTTACCTGGCACTACTCCATGAAACATCGTGTTTGACTGTCTTAGCTTCTTATCCGTCAGCCCCATGCGACGGAAAGTCTCATAATACAAGATATTGATGCTACTGCCGCCGTCCATGAGAACCTTGGTGAATTTGTAACCACCCACCTGTGGTGCTAACACTAAGGCTAATTGGCCCGGATTATCAACTCGCGGCGGGTGATCCTCTCTGCTCCACACAATAGGTTGCTCCGACCAGCGCATGAATTGTGGTGTTGCCGGTTCAACCGCATGGACCGCCCGCTTTAAGATTTTTTGATCTCGTTTGCACAAACTCGTAGTGAACACATGATATTGCGCACTACTCAGCTCCTTCGGATTACTCTGATATCCGGACTGCTGATGCTGCTGACGTTGCTGATTGCCTTGGTTATTGTGATTACCCTGGCCCTGCTGTTGGCCGCCCTGGTTATTATAACCACCTTGACCATACTGATGGTTACCTTGGTTATTATAACCACCCTGACCATACTGATGGTTACCTTGATTGTGACTGTTGTTGCCGCCATGATATCCTGATCCGGAACCATTACCCTGGTGACCCGGACCGTGAAACCCGGGGCCTGAACCACCGCCCGGCGGTCCGTTGTTAAACTTGGCCCGGTTCACGGCCTCCATCAGTATCCGACATTCTCCCCAGGTATGCTTAGCCGGATTTCGCTTCGTTCCGTGTTTCGGGCAAGGCTCGTTCAATTGTTGCTCCCAATTAATGAACCCTCCGCTGTTTTGTGGAGGCGGCTTATCCTTGTTGCACTGAAAACTCTCTTGAACTTCGGTATTGCCACGAAATCAGAGCCACCCTCTGCCTTTCGCTTACCTAAGAAGCTTGTTCCAACCGGATTAGCTTGCGCCGGTTTACCAGGTTTATTTGCTTTTCCTGATTTATCTCCATCCATTTCTGGATACTTAGCGTTGTCAGAGTCCCCATACTTTACCAAAGCGCTCATGAGAGTTCTCATGTCATTACAATCCCGTTTGAGTCGTCCCAGCTTTAACTTCAGAGACTCAAACCGGCAATTGTTTTCCAGTGTTACTATCCCTGTACTGGGGCTGATACTGTTTGAAGAGTGCAAGATTTCTGACACTCGCCGCACCCATGCACTTGTAGGCTCCTGATCTCCTTGTATACATGCTGCTAGATCCACCACTGACATTGGCTGTTTGCACGTATCCTTGAAATTTCTGATAAATTGGCGGCGTAACTCACCCCATGATCCGATGGAATTAGGTGGTAAAACCTTTAACCAGGTCCGGGTTGTACCCTCAAGCATCATGGTAAAGTATTTCGCGCAAGCCGCTTCATCCACGTCCAGCATCTCCATAGCCATCTCATAGCTCTCAATCCAAGCTTCTGGAGCCAAATCTGCTGTGTAGTTAGGTACTTTACGCAGACCCTTGAAATCTTTGGGTAACTTTACGCTTCATAAAGTGGGGACAAGACACTGCACCCCAAAGGAACTCGTCGTGACTCCTGTCTCTGCTGTGGTTGTGTGAACCAGCGTCGTTTGGCGGATCTCGTCGCGGGCCGCAGGTCTAACCCGGTTTGCCGCCTCCTGAGCTTGCGCCTCTGCGCCTACCGGATTATCCTGTCTGTGACGGTGTCGCCTCCGTTCACTACTGGACACCTCCGGTTCATCCCAATGCCTAGTATAACTCCGGCTGTGACGGGGTGTTGAATGAAGTCTCTCCTTGCTGTAGGAGTATGCCTGCTGCTGTGTCAAAGCTGTATTGAGTAGATCTTTGACCCGACGTGCTTCCATTGCCACGGGGGATGTCCCCTCAATGGGTAAAGCGGCCGGGCGTGAAGCGGCAGCAACAATGTTATCCAAAGGGTTTGAGTAATGACCCGGAGGAGTAGGGATGTGAGGCGTGGATATAATCCGTCAATCGTGCTCCTCAATGGGCTGTTGAACCGGTTCACCCCTCACTGGGGCTGTCCTCCGGTTTACCTCCGGGTCATTGCTGGCTCCCGCTCCTGGCGTCCCGAAGAGATTCATTGCCTCATAGACCGGCGGTAGACGAGACTGGTACCTTCGATTCCTTACTCCCTGCGCGAGGCATGGTCCATCCTTAGCTGGAAAGCCTGAGAATCCAGCTCTGCCTGTCTCGTTGCTATCATAGCTTTCTCTGCCTTCAGATCCTCTCTTGCTTGCTCGATCCGGCCCCTCAGCTGAAGGAGTTCTGCATCGTGTTGCGCCTTATCTGCTGCAGCCACCACTGCTACTGCCCGGGTTGTAAACTCCTCTACTAAGGCGGATAGAACGTCAGAGGGCGAGAGGGCCTGGCCGCTCCCCCCTGCACCAGCTTCTGCTGTGATTGCCCCGTTCACCATGGACTGTGGCGTAGGTTGTGATCCGGCCATAAAGACAGCCACCCGGTTTGGCAGATCAAAGGGGTCCGGAATACTGTCTCCATCGGACACACCCTCAGATCGGCCGTCCCGCAACAGATACAAGGACTCAGTCTCTCCGGATGAGGATCCATCATCGGAATAGACAATTGTCTCGCCACCAGAATCTGATCCGTCCTCGGCTTGGACTCCATGTATTGCTCCAACGAAAACGCGCTTCATGGCAGGCTGAATCCGGGCCGATCTCGCACGCTGAGCCGACTCGATGATGTCGGAGAAGATGTCCGGCTCAGGTCCCGGTTCGCCAATCTTGCCGATGAAGACGTGGATGCCGCCGAAGGGAACCCGGTACCCGTATTCGATTGAATCGGCCTCCGGGCCCCAGCCAGCGTCGTCGATGTAGATCCGGCCGCGGCGACTCTTGGTCATCCGGCCGACCGCGTAGCCCTTGAGTCCTTCAAAGCTGCCCTTCAAGAACTCAAAACCATCGTGCGGCAGACCCACGGTGGGCGCCAACTGTCGTGGAATTAGCACGGCAGATGTCCGGTTTAACAGACTTAGTGATGGAACCATCGCACGGGTTAGCTTGAAGGGGTTAAAAGCACACAAAGGACACAGAGGGTTTATACTAGTTCAGCCCCTTCGATGAAGGTAAAACCTACGTCTAGTTCGGTTTGGTATTGCTTGGGCGTCGATGAACAGGGAGCGGATCGCTTGCCTGTGTCTCGACGGGTTGTTTCTTGCCCTTCAACCGTCACCGGGTCGTCCCTTTATATAGAGGTGACGCCCAGTCCGGTTTACAGAGTCCCGAGGCCGGCTCATATCTGTGTCCGCCTCGGTCTCTACTCTTTCTTCCTTGTCTCTCAAGTTACATGATAAGACAGTTTACAAACCGTAACTCTATACATGGGCCCTAAGCCTTCATGGGCCGTTATCTCTACTGAGCTTTACAATTATACAATTATATTACCATAATCCAGTTTACCCTAGCCAGTTTACACCTGCTAGTAATATCCCTGACACTACCTAAGCACAACAGAGAGGTCAGCACGCCGGTCTAAGTCCTAAGCACACAGGGGTCTGGGCCCATCGCCCAATGCACACATGTACGTTGCGAGGGCGGCCGGTGAGCAGACCTAGCAATCTCCATTACTAAGGAAGTTACGTTACGCGGTCCAACCCGGTGCGCGCCGCTAAGCCGCTGACGTCAAGAAGGCTTCGGCTGATACCACGACGTCGAGTGCCCATAACTGTTCCCACGCAGCTGGTTAGTGCGTGTAGGCCAACGGCCAGACTCAGATCAAATATCCAAACTCGTTAAGCGTGTTATTATGGAATAACCGCGGACAACGACCAGGGCCAGGCCACCTCTCCACTGGGTGTCTCAACCTGCCATGTCGCTCTGCCACAAAGATCCACACAGAGGGCCGTCGGGAATGTATGTCCTTTCAGCCCCCAATCCGTGAATCAACCGCGTGTACTCAACGAGCCGACCCGACTTTAGTCACAACATGTATCATGTATAAGTGTATGTAGTATATACCCGTGATCACCCCCAAGTGATCACGGCCCAATAGAATAGCAGGGCAGACGGACAAGGGTGTAGGGCCACTAATGGAATACTAGCATCCTATACTAAGCATTTAGGATTGCAGGTAAAGTATCAACAGTGGTAGCAACAATGACAGGCTATGCAGCAGAATAGGAGTATCGAAAGCAGTAACATGCTACACTACTCTAATGCAAGCAGTAGAGAGAAGAATAGGCGATATCAGGTTGATCAAGGGGGGGGCATTGCCTGGAAGCTCGGCAGCCAAGGTGGGGTCGTCAAAACCGTAGTCGATCGAGGCAGCAGCAGCGTCGGTCTCGTAGTCTACCGAAGAGAAGAGGGGGAAGAAACAGTGAATACAATGCAAACAGATGCATGACGATGCATGACATGACATGTAATGGTGCTAGGTGTGCCCTAACGCAGTATCGGGTGATACTGGCGAAGGGGGGAAACATCCGGGAAAGTATTCCCGGTGTTTCGTGTTTTAGGGCGGATGAAACGAAAGGGGAAAGTTGCGGGTTCAGTATGCTAGGGATGTGTGGTTGACGAACGGTCTGCGTATTCGGATGCGTCTCTAAGTTCTGAGCAACTTTCGTATATAAAGTATTTTCATCCGAGTTACAGTTTATTTTGTATTAATTTTTAAAGTTTTAAATCATTTTCTAATTTATTAATTATTTAATAAATCAACATTATCCTAGTTCCAGTGATTCCTACACCAATTAGTGAGGAAGCTAATGATGATGATCATGAAACTTCAGATCAAGTTTCTGCTGAACTTCGTAGATCAACCAGAGTTTGTTCCACAACAGAGTGGTACGGCAACCCAGTTCTGGAAGTCATGTTACTAGACCATGATGAACCTACGAACTATGAGGAAGCGATGATGAGCCCAGATTCCGAAAAATGGCTTGAGGCCATGAAATCTGAGTTGGGATCCATGTATGAGAACAAAGTGTGGACTTTGGTTGACTTGCCCGATTGCAAAGCTCGACTTGTTGCGAAAGGTTTTCGACAAGTTCAAGGAGTTGACTACGATGAGACTTTCTCACTCGTATCGATGCTTAAGTCTGTCTGAATCATGTTAGCAATTGCCGCATTTTATGAAATCTGGCAAATGGATAACAAAACTGTATTCTTTAATGGATTTATTAAAGAAGAATTGTATATGATGCAACCAGAAGGTTTTGTCAATCCTAAAGGTGCTAACAAAATGTGCAAGCTCTAGCGATCCATCTATGGACTGGTGCAAGCATCTCGGAGTTGGAATATACGCTTTGATAAGTTGATCAAAGCATATAGATTTATACAGACTTGCGATGAAGCCTGTATTTACAAGAAAGTGAGTGGGAGCACTATAACCGTTCTGATAAGTATATGTGAATGACATATTGTCGATCGGAAATGTTATAGAATTTTCTGGAAAACATAAAGGAGTGTTTGAAAGGAGTTTTTCAAAGAAAGACCTTGGTGAAGCTGCTTACATATTGGGCATCAAGATCTATAGAGATAGATCAAGACGCTTGATAAGACTTTCGATGAGTACATACCTTGATAAGATTTTGAAGTAGTTCAAAATGGATCAGTCAAAGAAGGAGTTCTTGCCTGACTTGTAAGGTGTGAAGTTGAGCAAGACTCAAAGCTAGACCATGCCAGAAAAATATAGAGAGAATGAAAGTCATTCCCTATGCCTCAGCCATAGGTTCTATAAAGTATGCCATGCTATGTACCAAACATGTTGTGTACCTTGCCATGAGTTTGACAAGGAGGTACAATAGTGATCTAGGAGTAGATCACTGTACAACGGTCAAAATTATCCTTAGTAACTGGATGACTAAGGAAATGTTTCTCGATTATGGAGGTGATAAAGAGTTCGTCATAAAGGGTTACGTCGATTCAAGCTTTGAAACTAAATCAGATGACTCTAAGTATCAATCTGGATGCGTATTGAAAGTGGGAGCAATTAGCTAGAGTAGCTCCATGCAGAGCATTGTAGACACATAGAAATTTGCGAAATACATACGGATCTTAATGTGACAGACCCGTTGACTAAACTTCTCTCACGAAGCAAAACATGATCACACCTTAGTACTCTTTGGGTGTTAATCACATAGCGATGTGAACTGAATTATTGACTCTAGTAAACCCTTTGGGTGTTGGTCACATGGCGATGTGAACTATGGGTGTTAATCACATGACAATGTGAACTATCGGTGTTAAATCACATGGTGATGTGAACTAGATTATTGACTCTAGTGCAAGTGGGAGACTGAAGGAAATATGCCCTAGAGGCAATAATAAAATTGTTATTTATATTTCCTTATATCATGATAAATGTTTATTATTCATGCTAGAATTGTATTAACCGAAAACTTAGTACATGTGTGAATACATAGACAAAACAGAGTGTCCCTAGTATGCCTCTACTAGACTAGCTCATTGATCAAAGATGGTTATGTTTCCTAACCATAGACATGATGTCACAGCCCTAGACCAGCCCTTGCTTGCCTTGCTTGGTCTTCATGTGCATCATGTTTAAATTTCTCAGAAACTGGAAATGGGGATGTCCAAACCCTAGCACTAAATGAATTCAACTAGGGTCAAGAATAAAATCATTTCCAATGACCCAAAATACCTTCATCAATGTTGATAATTTTGGCAAGGCTTTGAGACCAAACCAAAAATAGTGAACATTTTTGTGGAATATTTTGGGCACTGAATTAAATCATACCTTATTTGCATTGGGCATTTAAATATTATATATTATTTTAAATGCTCAAATAATCATAAACTAAAATGTTTACTGTTGGATTTATTCTAAACAGTAGCCATGCTTGGTTTCATGATTTTTGAAAATGCCCTGGCATTTTTAATAAAGCCAAAACAAATGTCAAAATTAGAAAACAGCAACAGAATTAGAAAGAGAGAGAGAGAAGCTTACGTGAGGCCCACCTGCCTGTAGCCTGGCCCAGCACGGCCCAGCCCAACTGGCCGATGCCAGTCATCCCCCTCCTCTCGCCAGAGGGACGGAGGGCGCGTGCCCGTGGCACGCTGGCCACCTCCTGCTTCCACCGCGACGCCTCCGACCTTCTAGTCGTGCCACGAAGACATCCACGGCCCCCTCGTTCCATCTCACCTCCCCGCACTCACTTTCCCCTCGTTCCCCAGCCCCTCCTCGCCATGGCCGAACGCCACCGTCGCCGCCGCTCGCAGTAGCCATGGCTACAGGCCACCCCTCGCCCTGCCGTTGAGCTCAGAAGCATCGCCGCGCCCCCCTAGTCCTCAACACCGAGCCACGCATCGCGGGAGGCCCTGCACCGTCTCCTTTTGGTCGTCTTCAACCTCGGGAACCGCCGGATTCGCCGGTCGATTCGCGCTATCGAGGACGCCCCCGAGCACGCTGGCCTTCCCTACGGAATCTCTGTGAGCTCCCGTCCTTTCCCCCCTCTCCGTTTGCCTTCTTGTGCACCACAGCGACCACACCGAGCTCAGCCGCACCCGTCGCCGCCACCGCACGTCCCTGTCGTGGCCACAGCCACGTTGGTTTGATTCCGAGCACGCCATCGTCTTCAGTGCACCCCCAGAAGCCGGTTGCACCCCTAGCTCCTCCCCTAGTGCACCGTTGCGCCGTTTCCATCGTCGCCCGAACTCCGGCGACCGCCAAGATCGTCGCCGGCGATAACTACGGCCACCCCAGCCTCCGTCATCGCCACCGTTGGATGCCCCACTCCGCCCTCTTCCCGTAGCTGCTCCCTGCGCGCCAAAAGAGCCTCTGTAGGCGAAACCTGACGCGCTCTGCCGCGTCTAGCCTCGCCGGCATCGAGCCGCCGGTGGGTTTGACCACGTTTGACCCCGACTGGATCCCCCTGTGTCCCTGACATGTGGGGCCGGCCGTTGACTAGTTTTAGTTTAGGTTTTGATTAAGTACTAATCTCTGTGCTTAGCTTTATGAGTCACTGACACATGGGGCCAGCCCCTGTTAAATTAGTTTAGTTTAAAACTAAACTTAATTAGGCCCTGAGAGACTGACATGTGGGCCCATGCTACACTGACACTTTTAGTTAGGATTAAATTAACACTAACAGTCTTTGTTAATTAGCCTAGTCACTGACCAGTGGGTCCCAGCGTCAGGTTTGACCTGGGCTGACGCTATTGACCCGATGACATCATCCTGACGTCAAGCTGACGCAGTAACTATTTTCTGTGATTTAAAATAAATCAGAAATGGTTTATTTATTTCAGAAAATAGCCAAAACTTCTAAAAATCACAGAAAATAATCTATAACTCCAATGAAAATAATTTATATATGAAAAATGATCAGAAAAATTCAAGGAATCTGTTTATGGCATTTTCATGCATGTTTGAGTAAGTTAAACCTACCGATCAGGTCAAATCAATTAAATGACAATTAAATAATCACATATGGAGTTTGAATTTGAATCTTTGGTTCAAACCAACTTCATTTAATATGGTTGCTAGTTGCATTAGCTCAATCAACAACATATTGCCATGTCATGATCATGCATCATATTGTCGCATTGCATTGATTCTGTTCTCTCTTGTTTGCCGGTGTTTGTCCCCTCTCAGTAGACGTTGTTCCGACGATGTGATCGATGACACCGATGAAGACCCAATGTTGTCTTCAGAAGTGCCAGGCAAGCAAACCCCATTGAGCATTCCGATACAATCCCACTCTCTCGCTCCTGCTCTCTTTTACTGCATTAGGACAACAACGCTTCAACTGTTACCTGCTGCAGTAGTTGAACCCCTTTCCACTGCATGACCTGTCATTGCCACAGTAAATAGTTGAAACCCACTAGTATGAGTAGGAGTTGTTTGAGCCATGTTGTGCCTACTCATTCATGCTTTCTGGTTATGCCTGCTATTGCTTAGAGTTATGTCAGGTTTGATTCATCGGGGATGAATTGGAAGGGTGATGAACATGTCCTGCTGTGTGAGCTAAGCGTATGAACACGATTTGGTAAAGGTAGCGATGAGAGGCCATGTAGGAGTATATGGTGGGTTGTCTCATTGCAGCCGTCCTCAGGAACTGAGTTCCGTGTTGGTTGATCCATGACCAGTTACTACCATGCATTGGGCCCGAGACCAATGGACCCTCTCGACTTATTAACTGCCCTTGTCCTGTGTCCAGGAGTTGCAACTAGTTTCTAGTGTTTGTAGTTTACTGGAGGTCGTGCGCAGCGCTGACCCTCGGGGTGGGCTGTGACGCGGCAGGTACGTGGCACGGTGTACCGGTCGCCCGTTTGGTGATGCGGGAACCCTGTACACATCGTTTGGGGCCGTGAGCGACACCCCGGCCGGATCTCCCCACGGATGGAACCCAAATAGGCGATAAACCTGGACTAGAGACTTGTGTGGTTAGTCAGGTCGTGGCCGACACCCTCGCTAGGCCTCCGCTTGAAGGTTGCCGAGTACATGTCGTGTAAACGGCGGTAAGTGGTGAGAGCGTGTGTGAAGAAGTACACCCCTGCAGGGTTATATATGATCTATTCGAATAGCCGTGTCCGCAGTAATGGACTTCTGGGTTGCCTATAACAGTTCATAGACAAGTGAAAGTGGACACTCTAAAATGTGCAAGATAAGCATGAGTGCTATGGATGGCCTTCTCGTAGGGAGACGGGAGCGGATCCATAGTGGTGTATTGATTGGTGATTATGTGGACTCGTGTGCGCCACCTCAAAAGAGTTACTTCCAGTTGTAGTTCAGGATAGCCACCGGGTCAAAGCTGGCTTGCTGCAGTCAAACTCCACCACCCCTTGTTGATACTAATGCATATGTAGCTAGTTCTGATGTAAGTCTTGCTGAGTACCTTTGTACTCACGTTTGCTTAATTTATGTTTTTGCAGAGAGACTCCAGTCTCACTAGTGGTTCCGCGTGGACTTCGACGTTTAGCTTGTTACCTCAGCTATGATCTTGTACCCTTGGGAGGGTCTTGTAGATAGTCAGGCTCCTCGGCCTTTTTCATTTGTAGTTGTCTGTACTCACACATGTTATGCTTCCGTTGCCTGTATGCTCTGTATGTTGGGTCATGTGACCTCTGTTTGTAATAAATGCTATGATGGCTCTTCTGGGCCTTTATCTATATGAGTTGTTGAGTTATGTTGTGATGCCTTGTTGTACATCACATACTTGCGTGTTATGCGTACGTGTAATGTGTATTACTATGTGTGGGATCCGACACCTAGTTGTTTACCTTTGGTAGCCTATCTTAGAGGGAAATGTCTCCTAGTGCTTCCACTGAGCCTTGGTAGCTTGCTACCGCTCCGGAACACTTAGGCTGGCCGGCATGTGTCCTTCTTCGTTCCTGTGTCTGTCCCTTAGGGGAAATGTCACGCGTTGTTCCTTTAAGTCCTTGTAGCTTGCTACGACTTGCGTTCATACGTTGATGACCGACACGTTCGTTGCTGGGTCATGTATGCCTGTCTCTGTAATCTAGTGCCACTTTTGGTTTATAACTAGTCATGTCGGCCCGGGTTTTCTGCCATATGGATGCTAGCGACACTATCATATACGTGTGCCAAAATGCGCAAACGGTCCCGGGACAGGTAAGGTGGCACCCGTGGGGATACCGTGCGTGAGGCCGCAAAGTGATATGATGTGTTATAGGCTAGACCTGTGTGACTTAGGATCAGGGTCCTGACAGCTTTGGTATCAGAGCCTGACTGCCTGTAGGATTAGCAAGCCAAACTGGTCGAAGTCGTGTCTAGAAACTCTTTAGTTATGTAAGGGAATTGTTTGTGGAAGGGAACGTAAGGCTCTTTTTACTCCTTTACCCCATGACCTTCTGATCCGAGTCACCTTCTTTTTCTAGGGGCATTAAGAACTAGGATTCTCATTCTATTTAATAGGATCACGTTAATGTGGTTTCAACCCTCAGTTCAGTTTCTACTACTTCTGTTTGTTCAACTGTTGGTCTCAAAACCTTGACATGATGATGTTGAGTGGTTATGCTACCCACTTGTTTGGATCTCAAAGGTATTTTCGAGCATTTACAGCCGTTATGCTGTCCGAGTCATCCCATATTTCTAAATAGTCTGATGCATTTGCAAACCTTTCCTCCCTGTATCCGATGTCCTTTTAGGCCAGATTAATCACACTAGTCGGTGTGTGGAGGTACTCCGTTACCTCGACACATGTGTTGGAGTTATTATTATGACCCTAGCTGTTTTAGAGGATCACCAGTAATCTAGCAATGCTTTATATTCCTAGTGTGATGATTCTGGCCATTATTCTCGAAAGCATCCCGTGATGCCATTTAGTTAGTAGACATTCTAATTCTGGGATCTTGAACCCAAGATTCATTCTATCTACTTCATGTTGGTAGTGTGTGCTCGTTCCTTTAGGATATTAGTAACCTTGTGATAGTCTTCGAGGTCCATGGTATATCATTCTTCCAATACCATGAACCATCCTTGGCAGAAGTTCTCCCGAACCAAAATATCACAATAAGAGTACTCTTGAGGAGTTCTTGATTCTATATTGTGACTCTGCCAGTCCTACCTCTCCGCACGGATTATCCGGAAGAAATTTGTTGAACTTGGTTCGACATACTAATCTATGCATCCACAACTCAGAAAATCATATGTTCCTTTGAGTTGTCCCTTTTAGTTGTATTATGACCCTCATCTATCAGTTGATAGTCAGGAGTAGTTGTGCATTCGTGTTCATCGATGCCTTTTACTCTTGTGGTCCGTCAAGCCATTCTATTCTGGAATGACTAGGAGAAACAAACTCCAGTACCTTATCCATATTCAGGATTGGGTCGAAGAAGTTGTACTTCGCAGGTGAAGAATGCTAATCCAGCTTCTAATCTGTTCTATCCTGGAGTATTACCGTCCTTCTGTCAAGAATGTCATGGGAATTGCACCACCTCCTATGAACTTTTGATAAGGTGATACTTCTCGCCATCATCGTTTATTCCTCGGCCTTCGTGTTATTATAACCGGAATGCTGACAAGTGGATTGTGATGTGTGAAATCAATACTCCTAGCAACTTTGTTGCTTGGTAGTTAAAGGACAACAATTTCATTCTTAGCGTGATGATTACTGAACCACCATTCTAAGATTGATCGTGCTACTAGTCCATCTTTCGTGGTGCACTTATCGATCAATGAGTTTAGGATTGTGTCAATCTCTCGCTCTTTTGATCATATCGTCTTGCCCTGAAAAGCAAGATTGTTCCCAAGCCTAGAAACATATCGGTGGTTCGTGATTTTCTGGTTATCTTCCCGGAAGTATCACCAGGTTGTTCCCTGACCAATGCGTTGAGCTCGTGATCAAGCTGGTTTCTCTGTAAACCAGCCATTCCCCAAGAATTTGTGTCGGTTATCCCCTGAGCTAATTGGTTAAGCTAAACAATAACTTGGAGAGTTGGAAGATAAAAGCTTGCCATCTTAGTTCATTTCAAGGGGTATATTTGCATGTGTTGAAGATAGATGATATCTTCATCGATTGATCCTCGTGATCAATTGTTGGATCTGTTGTCTTGTCCGAACTTTGATTTGAGTGTGGGCTATCGTCAAGTCAAATTAGAACCAATGGTATTCGTAATGTTGCCTTACTCGTGGGTGTCCCTCGAGCATACCTTATTACATCTATTAGTCTGACCAATGCTATCACTTTGTTCATATAGTTATGGAATTCCATTTTATGGAAGCCTTGATGAATTGTTGTTGAGCCCATCGACGACATGTTTATCCTCTCCATGATTCATGTTGAACATTAACGCTAACATTGGGAACTTTTGTAAGCATTGCCTTCGTGTCCCGTTCATGAGGTATATGTTTGGATGAGAGAAGTGATCTCCCCTAATTCACGTGTAATTGATGAAAGATGCCACCATGAATTTGAGAAAGCTTGTTTTACTTCCTCTGGAGTCATCCCAAGTCAGTCATGCATACGTGCGAAGTATTCTATGGTCTGATAGACTGATCATCTTCATTCTGTATGTATCCCTAGCACACCAAGCCATTGATTGATTTGTTAAGGATAAGAAGTTCAAATGCTATTCCCGAAGGGCCCGGACGGACATGCACATGACTTCGCTATCTTCAATGATGATTCCTAACCTGAAACTCGGTAGTATTTTATTATAAGACTACTACGTGGTCATGCTTGTCTTAGACAACGTGTTCACATGTATGTAGCAGAACTAGCTCATGTTTTGGAGCTTGCTATCATAGTTCACTCCCCGAGAATCTCGCAACGCCGTCTCGTCGATTTGTGTCGCAAACATTCATTCTTTCTAGACTCGATGAGTCTAGAATATCCTGACACCAACCAGAACTGAATCTCAGGCAGATATGATGGTTGGAGCATTTCCCAAGAACTATAATATTGGTCTCTCGATAACCGGTAAAGTGGATGTCGTGGCCAACACACCCAGCCGGAAGACCTATTGTTGTAGAATCTTGATTGAAGAAGTTGGCCACCTCCCCATAAGGATTTTGAAGGATTTACTCCCTAGTTGTTCCTTATGGATTTTATGCTCCTGAAGTTCGACCTTTTACTTGACGTTCTAGGTACCAAACCATTTTAAAAAATGGGTTGCGCTAGCACATCAAGGAGAACATTAGAAGCGGAGTGCTAAATGTCTCTCGGTCGATCATCCAGATTTTGCCCCTTGACTCCACTAAGGTGAAATCTGAGAAGTGTTATCTTCCTTTGCATCTGCATCGTCTATCGCTATTCATCATGGTAGTATGTGGTGTTGCCAGGATCCTTGACACGGATATTGGTAAAACCTTGATGAATATGGGAATGCTCAAGTTCTTGAGAGCACGCACAAGCACTAGGTGTTATCACTGGCACTAACCGGGATTGCTCCCAGTGTTCTTGGTTACGTTATAAACTCTCAAAGAGTAGATTTACTCTCTACTGTTGGGTTTCTTCCCAGTTACCAGAATCATTCCCAGCATTTGCATTTTGTTCCTAGCTTGCACCACCATGTGCCATTTTTCCATGGGTTGCCTTTCTCAGCCACTGCTGTTCAGGATTATCCTCAGAAGTGGACTTGCCATGGGTCCCATCCATCTCCGGTGATAACCAAAATCATCCCTTGTGTTGTCTTCAACAAGGTAGTCCACATCATCCATTCTGGCCCGAGAATGTCGTTCTCTCAGACTCCGTCAAACCATCGATTGTGATTTGCCTTAGGCTGGTTTAGAGAATTTCAATGATCGCTATATCAAAAGTAATTCTTTTTGCCACTTAAGGGGATAATTCTAGGAGTCATCTTCTTTAAGGTGCCCCGTCTGGTGACCTCGATCACCATCTTCATTAAGTGTGGAATTATTGCCTGTCAAGTGAACTTTCATCGTTTGTTTCACTCCATCCCCCTGGAGGTGTACTCCGTATCTCATCTCAAGAGATGTTTCAACGTCTCACTCCAAGAGTTGATCTTGAGTTGCCCGATCTTTCACAAGATCAACTATTGCGGAGTTTCTTTCGTCGTCACCGTGTTGGACAGAGACCTCAAACGCAAGGGTTTCAAGATCAACATGATGCTAGCAATCAACATTCATATGAAGGGCACTTGGTTCATGAAGATTGAGTTAGTTAGTGTCCCCTCTGAGTTCTTACCCTATGCTTGAATCTCGGGACGAGATTCTTGTTTAGTGGGGGAGAGTTGTCACAGCCCTAGACCAGCCCTTGCCTGCCTTGCTAGGTCTTCATGTGCATCATGTTTAAATTTCTCAGAAACTGGAAATGGGGATGTCCAAACCCTAGCACTAAATGAATTCAACTAGGGTCAAGAATAAAATCATTTCCAATGACCCAAAATACCTTCATCAATGTTGATAATTTTGGCAAGGCTTTGAGACCAAACCAAAAATAGTGAACATTTTTGTGGAATATTTTGGGCACTGAATTAAATCATACCTTATTTGCATTGGGCATTTAAATATTATATATTATTTTAAATGCTCAAATAATCATAAACTAAAATGTTTACTGTTGGATTTATTATAAACAGTAGCCATGCTTGGTTTCATGATTTTTGAAAATGCCCTGGCATTTTTAATAAAGCCAAAACAAATGTCAAAATTAGAAAACAGCAATAGAATTAGAAAGAGAGAGAGAGAAGCTTACCTGAGGCCCACCTACCTGTAGCCTGGCCCAGCACGGCCCAGCCCAACTAGCCGATGCCAGTCATCCCCTTCCTCTCGCCAGAGGGACGGAGGGCGCGTGCCCGCGGCACGCCGGCCACCTCCTGCTTCCACCGCGACGCCTCCGACCTCCTAGTCGTGCCACGAAGACGTCCACGGCCCCCTCGTTCCATCTCACCTCCCCGCACTCACTTTCCCCTCGTTCCCCAGCCCCTCCTCGCCATGGCCGAACGCCACCGTCGCCGCCGCTCACCGTAGCCATGGCTACAGGCCACCCCTCGCCCTGCCGTTGAGCTCAGAAGCATCGCCGCGCCCCCCTAGTCCTCAACACCGAGCCACGCCTCGCGGGAGGCCCTGCACCGTCTCCTTTTGGTCGTCTTCAACCTCGGGAACCGCCGGATTCGCCGGTCGATTCGCGCCGTCGAGGACGCCCCCGAGCACGCTGGCCTTCCGTACGGAATCTCTGTGAGCTCCCGTCCTTTCCCCCCCTCTCCGTTTGCCTTCTTGTGCACCACAGCGACCACACCGAGCTCAGCCGCACCCGCCGCCGCCACCGCACGTCGCCGTCGTGGCCACAACCATGTTGGTTTGGTTCCGAGCACGCCATCGTCTTCAGTGCACCCCCAGAAGCCTGTTGCACCCCTAGCTCCTCCCCTAGTGCACCGCTGCGCCGTTTCCATTGTCGCCCGAACTCCGGCGACCGCCAAGATCGTCGCCGGCGATAACTCCGGCCACCCCAGCCTCCGTCATCGCCACCGTTGGATGCGCCACTCCGCCCTCTTCCCGTAGCTGCTCCCTGCGCGCCAAAAGAGCCTCTATAGGCGAAACCCGACGCGCTCCGCCGCGTCTAGGCTCACCGGCGTCGAGCCGCCGGTGGGTTTGACCACGTTTGACCCCGGCTGGACCCACCCTGTGTCCATGACATGTGGGGCCGGCCGTTGACTAGTTTTAGTTTAGGTTTTGATTAAGTACTAATCTCTGTGCTTAGCTTTATGAGTCACTGACACGTGGGGCCAGCCCCTGTTAAATTAGTTTAGTTTAAAACTAAACTTAATTAGGCCCTGAGAGACTGACATGTGGGCCCATGCTACACTGACACTTTTAGTTAGGATTAAATTAACACTAACAGTCTATGTTAATTAGCCTAGTCACTCACCAGTGGGTCCCAGCGTCAGGTTTGACCTAGGCTGACGCTGTTGACCCGATGACGTCATCCTGACGTCAAGCTGACGCAGTAACTATTTTCTGTGATTTGAAATAAATCAGAAATGGTTTATTTATTTCAGAAAATAGCCAAAACTTCTAAAAATCACAGAAAATAATCTATAACTCCAATGAAAATAATTTATATATGAAAAATGATCAGAAAAATTCAAGGAATCTGTCTATGGCATTTTCATGCATGTTTGAGCAAGTTAAACCTGCTGATCAGGTCAAATCAATTAAATGACAATTAAATAATCACATATGGAGTTTGAATTTGAATCTTTGGTTCAAACCAACTTCATTTAATATGGTTGCTAGTTGCATTAGCTCAATCAACAGCATATTGCCATGTCGTGATCATGCATCATATTGTCACATTGCATTGATTGTGTTCTCTCTTGTTTGCCGGTGTTTGTCCCCTCTCAGTAGACGCTGTTCCGACGATGTGATCGATGACACCGATGAAGACCCAATGTTATCTTCAGAAGTGCCAGGCAAGCAAACCCCATTGAGCATTCCGATACAATCCCACTCTCTCGCTCCTGCTCTCTTTTACTGCATTAGGACAACAACGCTTCAACTGTTACCTGCTGCGGTAGTTGAACCCCTTTCCACTGCATGACCTGTCATTGCCACAGTAAATAGTTGAAACCCACTAGTATGAGTAGGAGTTGTTTGAGCCATGTTGTGCCTACTCATTCATGCTTTCTGGTTATGCCTGCTATTGCTTAGAGTTATGTCAGGTCTGATTCATCGGGGATGAATTGGAAGGGTGATGAACATGTCCTGCTGTGTGAGCTAAGTGTGTGAACACGATTTGGTAAAGGTAGCGATGAGAGGCCATGTAGGAGTACATGGTGGGTTGTCTCATTGCAGCCGTCCTCAGGAACTGAGTTCTGTGTTGGTTGATCCATGACCAGTTACTACCATGCATTGGGCCCGAAACCAATGGACCCTCTTGACTTATTAACTGCCCTTGTCCTCTGTCCAGGAGTTGCAACTAGTTTCTGGTGTTTGTAGTTTACTGAAGGTCGTGCGCAGCGCTGACCCTCGGGGTGGGCTATGACGCGGCAGGTACGTGGCACGGTGTACCGGTCGCCCGTTTGGTGATGCGGGAACCCTGTACACATCGTTTGGGGCCGTGAGCGACACCCCGGCCGGATCTCCCCACGGATGGAACCCAAATAGGCGATAAACCTGGACTAGAGACTTGTGTGGTTAGTCAGGTCGTGGCCGACACCCTCGCTGGGCCTCCGCTTGAAGGTTGCCGAGTACATGTCGTGTAAACGGCGGTAAGTGGTGAGAGCGTGTGTGAAGAAGTACACCCCTGCAGGGTTATATATGATCTATTCGAATAGCCGTGTCCGCGGTAATGGACTTCTGGGTTGCCTATAATAGTTCATAGACAAGTGAAAGTGGATACTCTAAAATGCGCAAGATAAGCGTGAGTGCTATGGATGGCCTTCTCGTAGGGAGACGGGAGCGGATCCATAGTGGTGTATTGATTGGTGATTATGTGGAATCGTGTGCGCCACCTCAAAAGAGTTACTTGCAGTTGTAGTTCAGGATTGCCACCGGGTCAAAGCTGGCTTGCTGCAGTCAAACTCCACCATCCCAAAGCTGGCTTGCTGCAGTCAAACTCCACCACCCCTTGTTGATACTAATGCATATGTAGCTAGTTCTGATGTAAGTCTTGCTGAGTACCTTTGTACTCATGTTTGCTTAATTTATGTTTTTGCAGAGAGACTCCAGTCTCACTAGTGGTTCCGCGTGGACTTCGACGTTTAGCTTGTTACCTCAGCTACGATCTTGTACCCTTGGGAGGGTCTTGTAGATAGTCAGGCTCCTCAGCCTTTTTCATTTGTAGTTGTCTGTACTCAGACATGTTATGCTTCCGTTGCCTGTATGCTCTGTATGTTGGGTCATGTGACCTCTGTTTGTAATAAATGCTATGATGGCTCTTCTGGGCCTTTATCTATATGAGTTGTTGAGTTATGTTGTGATGCCTTGTTGTACAGCACATACTTGCATGTTATGCGTACGTGTAATGTGTATTGCTATGTGTGGGATCCGACACCTAGTTGTTTACCTTTGGTAGCCTATCTTACAGGGAAATGTCTCCTAGTGCTTCCACTGAGCCTTGGTAGCTTGCTACTGCTCTGGAACACTTAGGCTGGCCGGCATGTGTCCTTCTTCGTTCCTGTGTCTGGCCCTTAGGGGAAATGTCACACGTTGTTCCTTTAAGTCCTTGTAGCTTGCTACGACTTGGGTTCATACGTTGATGACCGACACGTTCGTTGCTGGGTCATGTATGCCTGTCTCTGTAATCTAGTGCCACTTTTGGTTTATAACTAGTCATGTCGGCCCGGGTTCTCTGTCATATGGATGCTAGCGACACTATCATATACGTGTGCCAAAATGCGCAAACGGTCCCGGGCCAGGTAAGGTGGCACCCGTGGGGATACCGTGCGTGAGGCCGCAAAGTGATATGATGTGTTATAGGCTAGACCTGTGTGACTTAGGATCGGGGTCCTCACACATGAGTTGTCATTTGATCAATGGTATCACATCATTAGGAGAATGATGTGATGGACAAGACCCATCCGTTAGCTTAGCACTATGATCGTTTAGTTTTACTGCTATTGCTTTCTTCATGACTTATACATGTTCCTATGACTATGAGATTATGCAACTCCAGAATACCGGAGGAACACCTTGTGTGCTATCAAACGTAACAAGGTAACTGGGTGATTATAAAGATGCCCTACAGGTGTCTCCGAAGGTGTTCGTGGTGTTGGCATAGATCAAGAATAGGATTTGTCACTCCGAGTGTCGGAGAGGTATCTCTGGGCCCTCTCGGTAATGCACATCGTAATAAGCCTTGCAAGCAAACGACTAATGAGTTAGTCAGGAGATGATGTATTACGGAACGAGTAAACAGACTTGCCGGTAACGAGATTGAACTAGGTATTGAGATACCGACGATCGAATCTCGGGCAAGTAACATATCGATGACAAAGGGAACAACGTATGTTGTTATGCGGTTCGACCGATAAAGATCTATTCGATGTAATCTCTTTTTGCGGTGTGTTTGTCGAGATCTGATGAATTGTGAGTTTATGATCAAGGTTATCTATGAAAGATATTTGGTTCTTCTCTGAACTTTTTATGTGTGCTCATAATATCCTTGCAAGTCTCTTCGAATTATTGGTTTGGTTTGGCCTACTATATCTATAGTTCTTGCAATTGGAGAAGTGCTTGGCTTTGGGTTCAATCTTGCGGTGTCCTTTCCCAGTGACAGTAGGGGCATCAAGGCATGTATTGTATTGTTGCCATCGAGGCTAAAAAGATGGGGTTTTCATTGTTGGGGATCGTAGCAGAAATAAAAAAAATCCTAAGCATCACCAAGATCAATCTATGGAGTAATCTAGCAACAAGGGAGAGGGGAGTGCATCTACATACCCTTGTAGATCGCGATGCCGAAGCGTTGCAAGAACGCGGATGAAGGAGTCGTACTCATAGCGATTCAAATCGCGGTTGATTCTGATCTAAGCGCCGAACAACGGTGCCTCCGCGTTCAACACACGTGCAGCCCGGTGACGTCTCCCACGCCTTGATCCAGCAAGGGGAGAAGGAGAGGTTGGGGAAGACTCCGTCCAGCAGCAACACGATGGTGTGGTGGTGGTGGAGGAGCGCGGGACTCCAGCAGGGCTTCGCCAAGCACTGCAAGAGACGAGGAGGGAGAGAGGTAGGGCTGCGCCAAGAGAGAGAGAGAGAGAGAGAGAGAGAGAGAGAGAGAGAGAGATCCAATCGTGTGTTGGGCAGCCCCATACCTCAAGTATATATAGGGGGAAGGGAGGGGCTGCGCCCCCACCTAGGTTTCCACCCCTAGGGGTGGCGGCCAGCCCTAGATCCCATCTAGGGGGGGGGGCGGCCAAGGGGGAGAGAGGGGGGGCGCACCACTAGGTGGGCCTTAGGCCCATCTGAGCCTAGGGTTTCCCCTCCTTCCCCTCTCTCTTTCCCTTGGGCCCTGGTGGGGGGCGCACCAGCCCACCTGGGTCTGGTCCCCTCCCACACTTGGCCCACGCAGCCCTCTGGGGCCGGTGGCCCCACCCGGTGGACCCCCGGGACCCTCCCGGTGGTCCCGGTACGGTACCGATAGCGCCCGAAACTTTTCCGGTGACCAAAACGGGACTTCCCATATATGAATCTTTACCTCCGGACCATTCCGGAACTCCTCGTGACGTCTGGGATCTCATCCGGGACTCCAAACATCATTCGGTAACCATGCATATCTATTCCCTATAACCCTAGCGTCATTGAACCTTAAGTGTGTAGACCCTACGGGTTCGGGAACCATGTAGACATGATCGAGACAACTCTCCGGCCAATAACCAATAGCGAGATCTGGATACCCATGTTGGCTCCCACATGTTCCACGATGATCTCATCGGATGAACCATGATGTCAAGGATTCAATCAATCCTGTATACGATTCCCTTTGTCTATCGGTATAACACTTGCCCGAGATTCGATCGACGGTATACCGATACCTTGCTCAATCTCGTTATGGCAAGTCTCTTTACTCATTCCGTAACACATCATCCCGTGATCAACTCCTTGATCACATTGTGCACATTATGATGATGTCCTACCGAGTGGGCCCAGAGATACCTCTCCGTCACACGGAGTGACAAATCCCAATCTCGATTCGTGCCAACCCAACAGACACTTTCGGAGATACCCGTAGTGCACCTTTATAGCCACCCAGTTACGTTGTGACGTTTGGTACACCCAAAGCATTCCTACGGTATCTTGGAGTTGCACAATCTCATGGTCTAAGGAAAAGATACTTGACATTTAGAAAAGCTTTAGCATACTAACTCTACGATCTTGTGCTAGGCTTAGGATTGGGTCTTGTCCATCACATCATTCTCCTAATGATGTGATCCTGTTATCAACGACATCCAATGTCCATGGTCAGGAAACCGTAACCATCTATTGATCAACGAGCCAGTCAACTAGAGGCTTACTAGGGACATGGTGTTTGTCTATGTATCCACACATGTATTTGAGTTTCCTATCAATATAATTCTAGCATGGATAATAAACAATTATCGTGAACAAGGAAATATAATAATAACCAATTTATTATTGCCTCTAGGGCATATTTCCAACAGTCTCCCACTTGTACTAGAGTCAATAATCTAGTTCACATCGCCATGTGATTAACACTCACAGGTCACATCGCCATGTGACTAACATCCAAAGAGTTTACTAGAGTCAATAATCTAGTTCACATCACTATGTGATTAACACTCAATGAGTTCTGGGTTTGATCATGTTATGCTTGTGAGAGAGGTTGTAGTCAACGGGTCTGCAACATTCAGATCCCTATGTATTTCGCAAAACTTTATGTCATATCGTAGATACTGCTACCACGTTCCACTTGGAGCTATTCGAAATTGTTGCTCCATTATACGTATCGGGTATCTCTACTCAGAGCTATTCGGATAGGTGTTAAGTTTCCATCGACGTAACTCTTTACGTCGAACTCTTTATCACCTCCATAACCGAGAAACATTTCCTTATTCCTCTAAGGATAATTTTGACCGCTATCTAGTGATCCACTCCTGGATCCCCTTTGTACCCTCTTGCCAGACATGTGGCAAAGCACACATCAGGTGCGGCACTCAGCATGGCATACCGTATAGAGCCTATGACAAAAGCATAGGGGACGACCTTCGTCCTTCCTCTTCCTTCTGCCATGGTCAAGCTTTGAGTCTTACTCAACTTCACACCTTACAACTCAGGTAAGAACTCCTTCTTTGACTGATCTATTTTGAACTCCTTCAAAATCATGTCAAAGGTGTGTGTTCTTTTGAAAGTATCATCAGGCGTCTTGATCTATCTCTATAGATCTTGATGCCCAATATGTAAGCAACTTTATCCAGGTCTTCCTTGGAAAAACTTCTTTCAAACAACCCTTTATGCTTTCTAGAAATTTTACATCATTTCGGATCAACAATACGTCATTCACACATACTTATCAGAAATGTTGTAGTGCTCCCACTCACTTTATTGTAAATACAAGTTTCTAACAAACTTTGTATAAACCCAAAAACTTTGATCACTCCATCAAAGCGTATATTCCGACTCCGAGATGCTTGCTCTAGCCCATGGAAGGATCGCTGGAGCTAGCATACCTTTTAGCATCCTTAGGATCGACAAAACTTTTCTGATTGTATCACATACAACCTTTCCTTACGAAAACTGGTAAGGAAACTTGTTTTGACATCCATCTGCCAGATTTCATAAATGCAGCTAATGCTAACTTGATTCCGACGGACTTAAGCATCACTACGGGTGAGAAAATCTCATCGTAGTCAACTCCTTCAACTTGTGAAAAACTCTTTGCCACAAGTCTCAGGCTGGCAATGGGGATTACCCACGTGGGTATTGGACTCCCATCCCCGTCCCCGCGACAGCCTTACCATGCCTGTCCCCGTCCCCATACCCGTCTGCGGGGATAAAAATATTCCCATCCCCATCCCCGTCGGGTTTTTTATACCCGTGGGGAAACCAATATACGCTATCAGCAATAACCTCATATAGCATTTTAGTAGGAAAAATAGCATTTCAGCGCAATAAATAGTATGTTGTGTATAGGTTAGGGTTTTCCTCGGGCTTTTTGGCCAAAGGGGTGGGATGGGTGAAAAAATCAGTGGGTAAGGGCATGAATTACATGGGGTCTACTAATTCTTTAGCCTGCATGTAAGGCCTAAACGGGTAAGGCGGGTAACGGGCATGGGTAATGTTATCCCATCCCCATCCCGTCATACAGGCTGGGTAAGGTATTTGACCCACAAGTTTCCCCGTGGGTATCAAAGCTGGCACATCCCCGTCCCCTAATAGAGTAATTACCCACGGGGATACAGATAACGGTTAACCATTGCCAGCTTGACACAAGTCGAGCTTCATAGACAGTGACATTACCGTCCACGTCCGTCTTCTTCTTAAAGATCCATTTATCTCAATGGCTCGCCGATCATCGGGCAAGTCCACCAAAGTCCATACTTTGTTTTGATACACGGATGCTATATCGGATTTCTCGGCTTCTAACCATTTGTCGGAATACGGGCCCACCATCGCTTCTCCATAGTTCGTAGGTTCATTGTTGTCCAACAACATGACCTCTAAGACAGGATCACCACACCACTCAGGAGTAGTACATATCCTTATCGTCCTACGAGGTTCGATAGCAACTTGATCTGAAACTTCATGATCACTATCATTAGTTTCCTCTTCAACAGTCGTAGGTTCCACATAAACATCTTTTTGTGTTGCACTACTCTTCGGTTGAAGTGAGGGTTCGATAACCTCATCAAGTTCTATCTTCCTCCCACTCAATTCTTTCGAGAGAAACTCTTTCTCGAGAAAGGACCCGTTCTTAGCGACAAACATTTTTGCCCTTGGATCTAAGATAGAAGGCATACCCAACTGTTACCTTTGGGTATCCTATGAAGATGTATTTGTCCGCTTTGGGTTCGAGCTTTTTCCGGCTGAAGCCATAAGCATCGCAGCCCCAAACATTAAGAAAACGACAACTTTGGTTTCTTGCCAAACCATAGTTCATACGACGTTGTCTCAACGGACTTAGATGGTGCCCTATATAAAGTGAATGCGGCTGTCTCTAATGCATAACCTCAAAATAATGGCGGTAGATCGGTAAGAGACATCATAGATCGCACCATATCTCATAAGGTTCGATTATGACATCCGGACACACCATTACGCTGTGGTGTTCCAGGTGGCTTCAACTACGAAAAAATTCCACAATGTCTTAAGTGATTGCCAAACTCATAATTCAGAAAATCTCCCCTTGATCAGATCGTAGGAACATGATCTTCTTGTTATGATGATTCTTAACTTCACTCTGAAATTGCTTGAACTTTTCAAACGTTTCAGACTTTTGCTTCATTAAGTAAATATACCCATATCTACTCAAATCGTGAGTGAAGATGAGAAAGCAACGATATCCACCACATGCCTTAATTCTCATTAGATCACACACATCAGCATGTATGATTTCCAACAAGTCACTTGCCCGTTTCATTGTACCTGAAAACGGGATCTTAGTCATCCTGCCCATGAGGCATGGCTCGTATGTGTCAAGCGATTCAAAATCAAGAGACTCCAAACATCCATCAGCATGGAGTTTCTTCATGCATTTTATGCCAAAATGACCTAAGCGGCAGTGCCACAAGAAAGTGGTACTATCATTGTTAACTCTACATCTTTTGGCGTTAATATTATTATCATGTGTATTACTATGATCGAGATTCAATAAACCATTGGGTGCATGACCATAAAGGTATTATTCATGTAAATAGAATAACCATTATTCTCTAACTTAAATGAATAACTATATTGCAATGAACATGATATAATCATATTCATGCTCAACGTAGACACCTGATAACATTTATCTTGGTTCAACACTAATCCCGAAGGTAGAGGGAGCGTGCGATGGTGATCTTATCAACCTTGGAAACACTTCCAACACACATCGTCACCTCGCCCTTAGCTAGTCTCCGTTCAGTCCGTAGCTTTTGCTTCAAGTTACTAATAATAGCAACTGAACCGGTATCCAATACCCAGGTACTACTAGGAGTACTAGTAAGGTACACATCAATAACACGTATATCAAATATACTTTGTTGAAGTTGCCAGCTTTCTTATCTACCATGTATTTGGGGTATTTCCGCTACCATGTGACCGTTCCGCTTACAATAGAAGCACTGAGTCTCGAGGTTTGGGTTCAACCTTGGGTTCCTTCATTAGAGCGACAACTGATTTGTCATTCATGAAGTTTCCCTTTTAGCCCTTGCCCCTTTTGAAACCAGTGGTCTTGTTAAACCATCAACACTTGATGCTCCTTCTTGATTTCTACTTTTGCGGTCTTAAGCACCGCTAATAGCTCCGGGATCATCTCCATCCTTTGCATGTCATAGTTCATCACGAAGGTCTAGTAGCTTGGTGATAGTGTTTAGAGAATACCGTCAACCACTATCTCATCTGGAAGATTAACTCCCACTTGGTTCAAGTGATTTTAGCACCCAGACATTTTGAGCACATGCTCACTAGTTGAGCTATTCTCCTCCATCTTGTTGGCAAAAGAACTTGTCAGAGGTCTCATACCTCTCAACACGGGCATGAGCCTTAAATCCCAATTTCATCCCATATGTCATATGGCATTCAAAAACGTCATTGGAATCCCGATTCTAAGCCATAAAGTATGGTGCACTAAACTATCAAGTAGTCATCAGGACGTGTTTGTCAGGTGTTCATAACATCCACAGACGACGTTGTAGGGGTTTGCACATCGAGCGGTGCATCAAAGACGTAAGCCTTGTGTGTAGCAGTGAGGACACTCCTCGGACTACGGACCCAGTCTGCATCATTGCTTACAATATCTTTCAACTTAGTCTTTCTCTAGGATCGTATTAAACAGGGAGCTAGAACGCAAGCTATTGGTCTACAACATAATTTTCGAAGACAACTTAGACTATTGTTCATGACAATTAAGTTCATCTAATGAACTCCCACTCAGATAGACATCTCTCTAGTCATCTAAGTGATACATGATCCGAATCGACTAGGCCGTGTCCGATCATCATGTGAGACGGACTAGTCATCAACGGTGAACATCTTTATGTTGATCGTATCTTCTATACGACTCATGTTTGACCTTTTGGTCTTCCGTGTTCCGAGGCCATGCCTGTACATGCTAGGCTCGTCAAGTGAACCCTAAGTGTATTGCGTGTGTAAATCTGGCTTACACCCGTTGTATGTGAACATTAGAGCCTATCACACCCGATCATCACGTGGTGCTTTGGAACAACGAACCTTAGCAACGGTGCACAGTTAGGGGGAAACACAATTCTTGAAATTTTAGTGAGAGATCACCTTATTTACTACCGTCGTTCTAAGCAAATAAGATGTAAAACATGATAAACATCACATGCAATCAAATAGTGACATGATATGGCCAATATCATTTTGCTCCTTTTGATCTTCATCTTCGGGGCTCCATGATCATCATCGTCACCGGCATGACACCATGATCTCCATCATCGTGTCTTCATGAAGTCATCTCGCCAAACATTACTTCTACTACTATGGCTAACGGTTAGCAATAAAGTAAAGTAATTATATGGCGTTTTCAGTGGCACGCAGGTCATACAATAAAATAAGACAACTCCTATGGCTCCTGCCGGTTGTCACACTCATCGACATGCAAGTCGTCATTCCTATTACAAGAACATGATCAATCTCATACATAACATATATATCATTCATCACATCCTTTTGGCCATATCACATCACACGGCACATGCTGCAAGAACAAGTTAGACGTCCTCTAATTGTTGTTGCAAGTTTTTACGTGGCTGCTATAGGTTTCTAGCAAGAACGTTTCTTACCTACGCCAAAACCACAACGTGATATGCCAATTTCTATTTACCCTTCATAAGGACCCTTTTCATCGAATCCGATCCGACTAAAGTGGGAGAGACAGACACCCGCTAGCCACCTTATGCAACTAGTGCATGTCAGTCGTTGGAACCAGTCTCACGTAAGAGTACGTGTAAGGTCGGTCTGGGCCCCTTCATCCCACGATGCCGCCAAATCAAGATAAGACTAGTAACGGCAAGTAAATTGAAAAATCGGCGCCCACAACTACTTTGTGTTCTACTCGTGCAAGAAACTACGTATAGACCTTGCTCATGATGCCACTGTTGGGGATCGTAGCAGAAATCAAAAAATCCTAAGCATCACCAAGATCAATCTATGGAGTAATCTAGCAACGAGGGAGAGGGGAGTGCATCTACATACCCTTGTAGATCGCGATGCCGAAGCGTTGCAAGAACGCGGATGAAGGAGTCGTACTCGTAGCGATTCAAATCGCGGTTGATTCCGATCTAAGCGCCGAACAACGGTGCCTCCGCGTTCAACACACGTGCAGCCCGGTGACGTCTCCCACGCCTTGATCCAGCAATGGGAGAAGGAGAGGTTGGAGAAGACTCCGTCCAGCAGCAACACGATGGCGTGGTGGTGGTGGAGGAGCGCGGGACTCCAGCAGGGCTTCGCCAAGCACTGCAAGAGACGAGGGAGAGAGGTAGGGCTGCGCCAAGAGACAGAGAGAGAGAGATCCAATCGTGTGTTGGGCAGCCCCATACCTCAAGTATATATAGGGGGAAGGGAGGGGCTGTTCCCCCACCTAGGTTTCCACCCCTAGGGGTGGCGGCCAGCCCTAGATCCCATCTAGGGGGGGCGGCCAAGGGGGAGAGAGGGGGGGCGCACCACTAGGTGGGCCTTAGGCCCATCTGAGTCTAGGGTTTCCCCTCCTTCCCTTCTCTCTTTCCCTTGGGCCCTGGTGGGGGGCGCACCAGCCCACCTGGGGCTGGTCCCCTCCCACACTTGGCCCACGTAGCCCTCTGGGGCCGGTGGCCCCACCCGGTGGACCCCCAGGACCCTCCCGGTGGTCCCGGTACGGTACCGATAGCGCCCAAAACTTTTCCGGTGACCAAAACGGGATTTCCCATATATGAATCTTTACCTCCGGACCATTCCGGAACTCCTCGTGACGTCCGGGATCTCATCCGGGACTCCGAACAACATTCGGTAACCAGGCATATCTATTCCCTATAACCCTAGCGTCATCGAACCTTAAGTGTGTAGACCCTACGGGTTCGGGAACCATGCAGACATGACCGAGACAACTCTCCGGCCAATAACCAATAGCGGGATCTGGATACCCATGTTGGCTCCCACATGTTCCACGATGATCTCATCGGATGAACCAGGATGTCAAGGATTCAATCAATCCCGTATACGATTCCCTTTGTCTATCGGTATAGCACTTGCCCGAGATTCGATCGTCGATATACCGATACCTTGCTCAATCTCGTTACGGCAAGTCTCTTTACTCATTCCGTAACACATCATCCCGTGATCAACTCCTTGATCACATTGTGCACATTATGATGATGTCCTACCGAGTGGGCCCAGAGATACCTCTCCGTCACACGGAGTGACAAATCCCAGTCTCGATTCGTGCCAACCCAATAGACACTTTCGGAGATACCCGTAGTGCACCTTTATAGCCACCCAGTTACGTTGTGACGTTTGGCACACCCAAAGCATTCCTACGGTATCCGGGAGTTGCACAATCTCATGGTCTAAGGAAAAGATACTTGACATTTAGAAAAGCTTTAGCATACGAACTATACGATCTTGTGCTAGGCTTAGGATTGGGTCTTGTCCATCACATCATTCTCCTAATGATGTGATCCCGTTATCAACGACATCCAATGTCCATGGTCAGGAAACCGTGACCATCTATTGATCAACGAGCCAGTAAACTAGAGGCTTACTAGGGACATGGTGTTTGTCTATGTATCCACACATGTATCTGAGTTTCCTATCAATACAATTCTAGCATGGATAATAAACAGTTATCATGAACAAGGAAATATAATAATAACCAATTTATTATTGCCTCTAGGGCATATTTCCAACATTCATCATATTGCTTGAGTTTATCCCTCTACATCATGTCATCTTGCTTAAGGCGTTACTCTGTTCGTATGAACTCAATACACTAGATGCATGCTGGATAACGGTCGATGTGTGGAGTAATAGTAGTAGATGCAGGCAGGAGTCGGTCTACTTGTCTCGGACGTGACGCCTATATACAATGATCATGCCTAGATAGTCTCATAATTATTCACTTTTCTATCAATTGCTCGACAGTAATTTGTTTACCCGTCGTAGAATATCGCTATCATGAGAGAAGCCACTAGAGAAAACTATGCCCCCCCGGGTCTATCTATATCATATTACTTTCCCGTTAATTTCTGCTGCCGTTATTTATTTGCTTTCTTTAATTTCTGTTTCTATACCAAAAATACCAAAAATATAAACTATCATCTCTATCAGATCTCACTATCGTAAGTGACCGTAAAGGGATTGACAACTCGCGTTGGCTGCGAAGTTCTTATTTGTTTGTGCAGGTGCGAGGGACTGACGCATGGTCTCCTACTGGATTGATACATTTGTTCTCAAAAACTGAGGGAAATACTTACGCTACCGTGTTGCATCTCCCTTTCCTCTTCGAGGGAATACAACGCAAGCTCAAGAGGTAGCAAGAAGAATTTCTGGCGCCGTTGCCGGGGAGGCTTACACACAAGTCATATACCAAGTACCTATCACAAACCCTTATCCTTCGCATTACATTTATTTGCCTCTGGTTTTCCTCTCCCCCACTTCACCTTTGCCATTTTATCCGCCCTTCTTCCGCCGTGTGTTTCTCGTTCGCTTGCTTCTTGTTTGCTTGTGTGTGTTGGATTGCTTGCTTGTCACTATGGCTCAGAACAATACCAAATTTTGTGACTTCTCCAATACCAACAACAATGATTTTATTAGCACTCCGATTGCTCCTATTACCGATGCTGAATCTTGTGAGATCAATGCTGCTTTGTTGAATCTTGTTATGGAAGATCAATTCTTCGGCCTTCCTAGTGAAGATGCCGCTACCCATCTAAACAACTTTGTTGATTTGTGTGATATGCAAAAGAAAAGGGATACGGATAACGATATTGTTAAATTGAAGTTATTTCCGTTTTCACTTAGAGATCGTGCTAAAACTTGGTTCTCCTCTTTGCCTAGAAATAATATTGATTCGTGGAATAAGTGCAAAGATGCTTTTATCTCCAAGTATTTCCCTCCTGCTAAGATCATCTCACTTAGAAACGATATTATGAATTTTAAGCAACTAGATCATGAGCATGTTGCACAAGCTTGGGAGAGAATGAAATTAATGATACGTAATTGCCCAACACATGGTTTGAATCTATGGATGATTATTCGGTACTTTTATGCTGGCTTGAATTTTGCTTCTAGAAATCTTTTAGATTCGGCCGTCGGAGGCACTTTCATGGAAACTACCTTAGGAGAAGCTACCAAACTCCTAGATAACATTATGGTTAATTATTCTCAATGGCACACCGAAAGATCTACTAGTAAAAAAGTGCATGCTATCGAAGAAATAAGTGTTTTGAGTGGGAAGATGGATGAACTTATGAAATTGTTTGCTGCTAAGAGTGCTTCTTCTGATCCTAATGATATGCCTTTGTCCACTTTGATTGAGAATAACAATGAATCTTTGGATGTGAATTTTGTTGGTAGGAATAATTTTGGTAACAATGCTTATAGAGGTAATTTTAATCCTAGGCCTTTTCCTAGTAATTCCTCTAATAATTGTGGAAATTCCTACAACAACTCTTATGGAAAGATGCCTTCTGAATTTGAAACTAGTGTTAAGGAGTTTATGATCTCGTAAAAGAATTTCAATGCTATGCTTGAAGAGAAATTGCTTAAAGTTGATGAATTGGCTAGAAGTGTGGATAGAATTACTCTTGATGTTTATGCTTTGAAACTTAGATCTATTCCACCTAAGCATGATATCAATGAGTCTCTCAAAGCCATGAGAATTTCCATTGATGAATGCAAAGAAAGAATCGCTAGAATGCGTGCTAAAAGAGAAGATTATATTAAATCGTGTTTCTTCTAGTTATCGTGAAAATAAAGATGAAGATCTGAAATTTATTGATGTGTCTCCTATTAGATCCTTGTTTTCTAGTATTAATCTTGATGAGAATAGGATTGGAGATGATTCTGCTTTAAGGTATCCCAATAATTCAGAGTTTTTAGATCTTGATGCTAGAATTGCTAAAAGTGGGATTGAAGAGATTAAACTTTGCATAGTGATGAACCCACTACTTTTGATTTCAAGGGATTCAATTATGATAATTGATCTTTGATTGATTGTATTTCCTTGATGCGATCCGTGTTAAATTCTCCGCATGCTTATAGCCAAAATAAAGCTTTCACTAAACATATAGTTGATGCTTTGATGCAATCTTATGAAGAAAAACTTGAGTTGGAAGTTTCTATACCTAGAAAGCTTTATTATGAATGGGAATCTACTATCAAAATAAAAATAAAAGATCATGAATTCTATGCCTTGTGTGATTTGGGTGCTAGTGTTTCCACTATCCCAAAAACTTTGCGTGATTTGCTAGGGTTCCATGAGTTTGATGATTTTTTTTAAATTTGCATCTTGCGGATTCCACTATTAAGAAACCTATGGGAAGAATTAATGATGTTCTTATTGTTCCCAACAGGAATTATGTGCCTGTAGATTTCATTGTTCTTGATATAGATTGCAATCCTTCATGTCCTATTATTCTTGGTAGACCTTTCCTTAGAACGATTGGTGCAATTATTGATATGAGTTTGATGATTTTTTTTTAAATTTGCATCTTGCGGTCTCACGTCGCATGGTGGGGCGACGCCATGGTGCCGTCGTATGAGCAGCAAACCATCGTTATCGATTGAAGTCCAGTAGCCTGAGATTCAGGAACAAAGTCAATGTCTCTGAATGACTTTAATGGCGTGTGATGCGCGCACTTGGGGCGGTGGATAATTGCGGGTTAGTTTCCATGCTGATTTGTGATGTTTCGTGTCCATATAGTCTTCTCGGTACGGATGTTCCATCCCCTCCCCTTTCGCTGCTTCATCTCCTCACAGGTCATTCTCCATTGAATTTGGAGTACATCTTCTGTTGATTTATGTATATGGGTTCACTAGCTAGCGAAGGAGAGAAGCTTATTGGAGTTCTTATTTTGAGATGGTTCAATGAAACATCATCATTATTTGTTACGTACAAAGAATTTGCATGTCGGTAGATTGGTTTTGAATCTAAATAATTTCCCTAACACTAATGTCGTGCCACTATGTTGTTCAAATGTCCTTGAATATTTCTACCATTCGTTCTCAGGGCACAACAGAAAACACTTTTTTAGTACTAACAAAGTAGTTGGTTTAATAAAATTTTACTTTCATACTCGATACCTCTGCATATACATTTATGAAAATTACTATCATTTTATTGCCAAAATAGACGGGCGCGACAACGCGCGCCACTACGGTCTAGTCATGATTGAAGATGAATAGATCGGAAGTTTTCTCGCAAAAAAAAGAGTATAAGAGGATAAGATAGATTTTTTCTTCATTCTATCCAAGCACAATCCAACTCAAAGATCACTAAATATCACACCCGCCATCTAGTTAAACTCAAATAATAAAGGAAATATTTTCTCTATTAAACATCTACTTAAACTTGCATAATAAAAGTAACATTTACTCTATGGAACACTTGGTCTATGAAAAATGATCATGTGGTGAATAGTTAAATGATATGTCGAGGTTACACATGACTAACAAAAGATGACAATTGTGGTTGTCCTAGGGGCAAGGTATTTTGGAGCTCGAGTTCATGTGTTCCCGTTTGAACAGTGAAACGGGAGGAAATCGAAAAAAACAATGCTAATAAAGCTTTCTAGATCCTATTATTTTTTCGTGAACCACCACACATGTTCATTGTAGAAAATTAGTTTTCCTAAATACAGTTTTTCGGTTTTACAGTTCATGAGAGTGCATGAGCTCGAGCTTAGTTTCAATTTTCTGCTAACCTAGGGAATCTCTTAAAGAGTACTTGCGTTACTTCTTAAATGGTACTCTGAGCATGTTAGGGCATCTCCAAAGCGGACCCTCAAACCTTCACTATATGTTCAGACCACTTTTGCCATCCAACGAGCACATGTATATGTTTGCTTAGCAGTCCGGACATATGGATTCCGGTATCCAAGAGACAAACCGGGGGTGGGGGAGACTTTGCCGGAGTCCGGACATGCACTTGACCAATACATGCATGGTCATTCTCTTCTCTCTTTCCTCTCAACCGCACATGCATAGTCCCCTCTCCTCCCTCTCCTCCCAACCGGACGCTAAACCACAAATATCTCACTACATGCATGGTCCTCACCTACTGTTTCTTCTTCCAACTAGATACTTTATGACTGGCATTGGATGGCTCCCTTCCGCATCATGTCGTGACATAAAAACAAACACATACCGGAGAGACTTGCGGGTCAGCTTTGGAGATGCCCTTATAATTTTGATGATGTGGAAAAGAGAAAATAAGAAGAGTGAAGAAAATTGTTTCTTGACCACAACAGGACCTTAATTTTTTTATAATACCTGGGAGGGAAGAAGGCCTTGATATGTTGTTATATGCCATAGTTATTTCTCAAAATAGGGTCCAACAAAATCTATTTATGGGTTGAATTTTTTTAGCACTACTCAATGAAATCATATATACCTAAATAATTGATCCCCACTATCTCAATTCCCTTGGTTCATACGGTAAAAAAATCATAGGGATGGGAAAGTCATAGGAAATGAGATGACATGTATCTCAAATCCTATGCCTGGAATAGAAAAGGAGATGCCCCTTTGATTCACACCATATGATTTTTTTTTCATTGAGTCTAGACTAATGTTTATTTTCTTATAAAATGTGAAGGATAGCAATACACCATTGGATTTTTTTTCATTGAGTCTAGGCTAATGTTTATTTTCCTATAAAATGTGAAGGATAGGAATAATTTCTTCATAGGAATAGGATTTCATTCCTACAAACCAAAGGGCTCTAGAGAAATTTTTCCTATAGGAATCCTATCATATGGAAATCCTACAAAATTCTTCCAAACCAAAGAAAGCCTAATTATTTTTGTTCATCTGCATGGGGAACCCTATTTGTATTCAGCGCTGCTATACACGCGATGGGCAGTGGACGATATGTGAACGACAATGCAGATCAGCTCGTCCATGCACAACACTGAAGTGAAGCAGACGGCTGGATCAGGCTGTCGTGCAGCGACTGTCGTATGTATAGTAGTTTCGATTTGTATTCTCTCTCAACATGCACACATCCCAACTCATCACACATGCCACCTCACCAATCACACTAATTATTAACATGCATGAAAAATGCCACCTCACCAATCGGATACATTTTTTTTAGCATCAATACAGACGCAAGCGCTCATATACACGCATACAGTCATCCCTATGAACGCACACACGCACACCCTACCCCTATGAGCACCTCCGAGAGACTGAGCCGGCATATCATCTTGAGATTTACGAAGTCACTGTAGGCGCCTCGTCGTCGACGAGAACGTCTCCTCCCACTGAAAGCGCATCGCCGGAAATCATGAAATAAATCCAGGAATAATGCAACGGATCCCGACAGCAGCGCGCGGGGTATTCTAGTTAACCTAATATAAATGACTTGTTGGAGTGATTGGAGCTGCTCTCTCTCCCTCTAAGTGACTTCTTGGGGGTGACCTAAACTACTTTTCAAAAAAAAAAGGACTAGTAAGCTAGTAGGCTCTCTGGAAGAAGAATATTGTACTAGCGGTAGCTTTTACCCGCAATACGACTTCTCCATTTAGGGTCTGTTTGGTTGGAGACTAGTGCACCCAAGCTAAAGTGTGGCAAGCCACACAAGTGTGGCTAAGAAATTGGGCGCCAAACTTTGGCAAAAGTTGGCAAAAAAATTGTCTCTATGACAAGTAGGTCATAGGGGCAATAAAGTGTGGCAAGCCAAAGTATGGCAAAAACCAAACACATGCCAACAAAACTGTGGCTGCCAAATTTTGGCTTGGCAAAGTGTGGCTGGGAACCAAACAGCCCCTTAATTTGTTTGGATTGGATCAGAGAGGACCCGCTTTGTTTATTGCTACTGGTTCGTTGATACGTCATCAACATTTGACACTTCCCGGCCAACTGTGTAGCATATATAGGAGTACATGCTAATCAACACGTACCGTCTGAAAATAGCTTCTGTCACGAGGTAACATGCCGAGCTTGAGCCGTGCGCGTGAGCGTGACCGGCGCAAACCCCAAATCCCATCCAATATCGCAGGACAACGACACGGTCCCCAAAGATCGAGTCCAGTGAACGAGGCCACCACGCGACCCCTCCAATCGCGACCGCTTCACTACTTGTTTTTTTCTTTTTTCTTTGACATCCGGGTTGCCTTCACTGCTTGCTTGCTGAGAGAGCGGTGACCTTTCGCGAGTCCATATCACGTGGACAGAAAACGGCCTCTCTCCCGGCTGCCTTTTACGGACCCGGAGGGTGAAAGAGACGACCACAGAAGAAGCAAGCAAACGCACGGCAGAAACGGTCGCGCGCGGCCGCCAGCCCAGTCCACACTGCACCCAGCGGTGGCCGGCCGCGTCTCCGAGTCTCACCCGTTCACAGCTGAGTGCGTCGCCATCACGCTGCCCCTTTTACGTGGTCGTCGGGCGACGGCAACCTTAATTCTTGGTCAAAAACGCATGCACCGTTGCACCAGTACTTGTCCGGCCGTTTCCGCCCCAGCTACTTGCCCCCGCAGACCCGGCCCGGAAAGGAGGGGCCACGTTTATGTCAACTTCCCACCGCGCCCGCAACCGCACCGCAGAAGCCACCGCGAAATCCACGAGGCTCCCGTTTCCCAGCTGCCTCCTCGCCCAAGCCTCGCCGCGCCCACCTATATAACCTCCGCGGCCGTTCCTCCGTCTCTCCTCCGTGCCACCCGGTCCCGAAGCACACGGAACAGCAACACGCATCCCACCATAGCCACTGCTCCTCCTAGCTTGCTTGTTCCCGGCGGCGGAGAAAAGAAAGGCTGACGGACGCAGGAGTATATCGACCGATCGGGATGGCCAAGTACGTGGAGATGCTGGACATGGGCGTGCGCATCGCGGCCAGGTTCCACTCCCACTGCCCGCAGACGGCGCGCATGTACTACAAGCCGCCGCAGTCCACCTCCACCTCCTCGTCGACGGGCGCCGCCGAGGCCGCGTCGACGGATCGGAAGGCCGCCGGCTTTGACGGCGGCGAGGGCGTGTCTGCTGGCTTCCGGCCCTTCGCCGCGTCGGGAGGGCTCGGCGCCGGCGTCCAGCCGCGGTTCGGCTTCGACACCGCGCAGGTCCTCATCTACGAGGTCGTATGAGTTGAGGGTGAGGGCTTGAACGACCGCGACGAGTTCTTCGGCAGAGAGATCTCTTGGATGATAATGTTTTTTTGCGGCCAATGAGTTGATTCATTTGTAGTACTTGTGTATAACATGATTCTTTAGTTATTTTGTGTCCGTGCTGGAATTGATCAAAAACAGAAGTTTTTCTTCTTCTGAAACACGGTCCTTAAGCCCAATTTATTAATAAAAAAAATCAAAGAGAGTTGACCGGTTAATAAATGAAAAATCAGACGAAAACGTCTCAACAGGCCCCGAAAAACAAGGCACGCCGGGTGATCTGACAACCCACATAAGAACGCACACACACCGTCGAGGAGAAAAGCGTCAACAAGCGTCGAGGCTTGCGCCGGTTGATGCCAAACAATCGGCCACACGCGCCGGCGACCAGGCAACTCCGACTCTGCCGACGAACATTGTAGGAGAAAAGCGTTGGGCTTGTGCCGAGCCAGCGCCAGAGCCGACTATCCGTCTCGTGTCGTCGTCACCGCAAGGGCCTCACCCCAGCATCTCCTACTTCAGGAAGACAAAGCGAGGCACGATGACTCATCGAACACGTCGGAAGAGACCGGCTACCAAGAACCATCAGCAAACCTGACTCCGCGCGAAGCCGCCATCGTTGCCACATACAGGAAGCCGTGCAACCATCCACATTGCCAGATGGGCACCTGCCGACCGCAAGGCCGCAAGCGTCCGGCCCATGAAGCATGCAACCGGGATCCGAAGCTCTTCAAGGCGACGCCCCAAAGAGGGAAACGACGATGACGACGCCATCGTCCGACCCAACCGGGCCTTTGGGTTTCACCTGAAGAGTAAGATCCGAGGGTGTAAGAGGATGCGGAGCTCCACAAGACTCCAAGGAGGTTAAAGACGCCGACGCCGCCGGGCGGCGAGACCGGGCAAGCTTTCGCTCGGAGCATACCCAACACCATGAGCACCCTCACGCACTGCACCGTCGCTGACTCGCCCACCTCTCGCAGAGCCACCGCGCCAACAGCACCAGAGAGCCACCAAGAACCACACCTCCCCGCCAGTCAAGAAGACGCAGACGAGCCAAATTCGACCGATCTAGCATCCCACCACGTGATCCACCTCTGGCCAAAACCGAGCATCTGCATCACTTCCAGTAGAAATGGCCATTGCACCGAATCGAAAGCCTTCGAAGGGCCTGTTCTGAATCTCTCCAGCTTCTCAAAAACTTCTCAGATTCAACTTCTCAACTAGCTTCTTGCTTCACTTGGCACCACAGAAACCGTTCGGCAGCAGAGGAGCTTCTCATAGCGTTGCATTGTCGCCCCAGTACGCTTGCAGCCCAGCGGAGGGACTGTCGGTCTGCTCCTCTCAGCTTGGGCCGGCTAGAAGCAGCCCATTGCGGGGCAAAGTGTAGACGGCAGTACAGGCGGCGGTGAGGATGGGATCCGGTAGGAACTCGCTCTGGGGGGTTCTTGGGCGTCAATGGCGTGGGGGTGACCTCCTCCCTCCCATGGTGGCGCTGGTCCTCGCTAACGGCAGTACGGGCGGCAGTGAGGACGGGATCCGGCGGGGAATTCGCTGGGAAGGCCGAATATGTATGCTTTCAAGAGGAATCAGCCGGCGACAGGGTGCGCCGGGCGTGGCTGTAGGGCGGCGGCGCTGGGAGTTTGGAGAGGGGGAACATGAGGGAGAGGGAGAACGCGGGGGAGAGGGGAGATACAACCGAGAGGAGTCAGCCCGTGCGTGCATCTGTCGAGCAAGGAGACATGGGATCGAACCGTTTTTCTTAGCGATGGCAATCTGCACGTAAATAATAGGAACTCTAGATTCTTAAAAACGTGGAGCTGGGTAACGCTTGCTTCACAAATTTGCACTACCGGCCCAGTTTAGCTTCGTGAATCTAACTTCTAGAAGCTAAAGCGTTCGGGCTGGCTTATCTCTGATAATTTGTGAAGCTAGGAGCTGAAGAGATTCAGAACAGGCACGAAATATTCAGCTTCAATAGTACAGTAGGGTCTTTCAGCGCATGCAACCTCCATGCGGTGCATTGCATCAATATAAAGTTATCATGCATTGATCTTCCTTTAGGAAAACGATTGGGCGCGGCGCGCCGGTCGAACTTTGGGCCAGACGCGTCCACGCGCACTTCATCTCAGCCACCCACCAGCCGACCCGTAGACACGGGGCCACCACGTTATCCTCTTTGCTTTTTTCAGCCTCGCGCGGATCTCGCCCCAGAACGCACGCATCTCTCGCCGACCCCGTTGCAGCACGTGAGCAGCTCGCCGCCGGTCATGGTTGCAGCCCCGCTCGTGTTCCCACCCTCCCCCTTCTTCCTTCTCCCTCACTTTCTTTCTCCTCCTCCTCTTTCCCCCTTTTTTGCTGCAAACCGGCGATAGGCAAAACGTCATGGAGGGGGACCGAGGCGCCCCGTGCTACGACCATGGCGACCGGGGGGAGCTGCAACAGCGGCATCGGGGGGAAGCTTGCGAACAGTGTTTTCACATGCTACAACCGTCGACGCAAAAAGCTACATCCAGTAGATAAAAAAGCTTCAACCAAACAACACAACAGAGGAAAAGTTACAACCGTTTTAACAAAAGCTTCAACCCGCAGATGAAAAAGCTTCAACTAGAGGTTGAGAAATCTTCAGGCGAGGAGGATTTTTTCGCAACCAAAATGCTGGACACAGAAAAAGCTGCAATCCTTACAAAAAAAGCTTCAACCGTAGGTGAAAAAAGCTTCAATCGGCATGGCCGAAAGTTTTGATGTGAGAAAAAAGCTTCAACCGGCATAGGGAAAAGTTTCAACCGATGATAAACAAAGCTTCAACCTGACTCGCCAATGGTGGCAAGCGGCGACGTTCAGAGCTGTGTCCGCTACACGACAACGCAGCGACGACGGCGGCTCCTAGGTGCTGCAACGACAGAGGGGCTTCGGCGTGCTTCAAGGCGGCGGCGTTTTTTGCTACAAGGGGGCAACGGCTTCCTGCCGGGAACGCGGGGGGTGGGGAGTGCTGCGACGGCGCCCGGCGACGACGGGGACGAATAGCGCATCCAGCAGCGTGGGGCTGCGAGAGGGGAGAGCTCCAGGAGAGGGGGAGGGGTTGTGGCCGGCGGCGGGGCGGCCGGGATGAGCACGGGGAAGAAGAAGAAGGGAGCAGTCAACGCGAAGAGGAGGAGGCAGATCCGACGGATCTAATTGGCTGTATCGGACGGCTGGGGCAGGACCGTCCCAAACTGTTCGGCCGGCGCGTCGGCGTCTAGCATCGCCCTTTCGCAAATACGCTTTGATGATTACCCACTAGTTTAGGAAGCTCTATGGCTAGCCACACAAATAGCACTTTCACGAAATTTTTGATCGCCCCATGCATGACAATCGGGGCGCTTTGTTTATTGCTAGTACTCGTATGCATGATAATCGGTGCGCTTTGTTTATTGCCAGTACTCCCTTTGTTCTTAAATATTTGTCTTTTTAAAGATTTCAACAAGTGACTACATACGAAACAAAATGAATAAATATATACTCTAAAGTATGTCTATATACATACGTATGTTATAGTTCATTTAAAATATCTAGAAAGACAAATATTTAGATACGAAGGGAGTAATACGTACTGGTTTGTTGATATGTCATCAAACACTTGATACTTCCCAGCTAACTGTGCCCTCCGGTAAGAAGTATGGTCTGAAAATCGCCGCTCTCACGAGGTACACGCACAGCCGTGCCTACCGAGCAGTAAGGGCATGTACAATGGTTCTATCTTAAGGATGACACGTAAGATAAATGATGAGGTGGAGGAGAGAGAAATCATAAGAGAAGACTTGTCTTATCTTATTTAGGGCATGTACAATGATTCTAGCTTAGCAACGCCACGTAGGATAAATGATGAGGTGGAGGAGAGAGAAGTTATAAGAGAAGGCTTGTCTTCTCTTAATTAAGAGAAGGCAAGAGATGATCTCTTAGCACAATATGTCTCACCATGTTTTTAGGAATAACTAGTTATTTAAAATAAGGCTAAGAGATGACCCATTGTACACATATTTTTTTGTCATCTCTAAATTACATGCAAGATTTAAGATAAGACTACCTTATCAACCATTGTACATGCCCTTAAGAGAAGACAAGAGATGATAGCTTAGCACAATTTGTCTCACCATGTTTTTAGGAATAACTAATTATTGAAGATAAGGCTAAGAGATGACTCATTGTAGACTTATTTTTTTGTCATCTCTAATTTACATGCAAAACTTAAGATAAGACTATCTTATCAACCATTGTACATGCCCTAAGCGTGACGCGACTGGCGCAATCCCAAATCACGAGGTACACGCACAGCCATCTTTTCCCCTCATCTCACATTTAGCGTCCCCACATCTCACTCGTAAACGGGCCACTCTCACTCCCGGCTGTTTCTTAGGACAACTCCAATACACGGTCTTAAATGGACGTCTGTTTTGTCTATTTTTATTTCCTTGAGAGTCGTAATAGAGTCGTGTTCATCTGGATTTGTAAATGCAGAGGTTGTTGTGCTTGCAAACAAAAAAGACATAGCTAAATGGTAGCGGCCATATCTCACGTCAGCGACCTCGTTCACACTAGATCATGCCGGCTGGCAACAGAGCGAGCGACCTACATAATGATCATCCGAATTTAGCATCAGCGGCCAGCACACTCGTCAGCCTTCAGAATGGACAAGATTTTGGGGTCCGCAACAAAGCCAGCGGCCGGCACACCAGCCAGCCTTCAAAATGGACAAGTTTTGTCGTCGGCACACTAGCCAGCATTCAAAATGGACGGCCATCGCGGCCGAGGTCTCACCTAGTTCAGGCCGTCACAAGTGAACATCTCCTTCTGCTGGATCGCGAACCAAGCCTTCCTCTCCGGTGACATGTTATTGTCGATGCTCGTGAACGTGAGTGCCACCTCCTTGGCTTTTGTTTCGGCATTGGTGGCCTCGATCTCGAGCTTCTTGAGTTGAGCGGCCTCCTCGATGTCAAGCTTCCTCCTCTTCACGGCCTCCTCCATGTCAAGCTTCTTCGTTTGAAGATCAAGATATATCTTCATTTGCTCCTTCTTCTCTTTGGTGTTCCTCTCCTCCCTCGCTTCCTTTTTGCTCATCATTTCCTCCAACGTTCCTTGCAAGGCAATGGACGACGCATCACGCTTCTCGTCAGCCTTCGAGTTTTTGGTGCCCCTCGGTCTCTTGAGCAAGCCTCCCTCATTAGCCACGGCCGCCTTCCCTTCTTTCTTCTTCTTAAGAGCGGCATATTGGTCTTTGAATTTCGGGCAATCTTTGATGAGCACCCAACAATGCGTGAGAGTGAACGGTTTGTTCTTGTGTCGGGCCTTGAAGGCTTCCAAAGAATGCCTACGCAATCAAACATGCGACCACAATTGTAACATGGAAGGACACACAATGCATGAAACTTAAATGGCATGCCAACATCAATGGAGACATGATGAAAAAAAATGAGAGGTTCATACCAAGTCACCAAGGCCTAGGGCGCTCATGGGACGGGCTTTAACGCTCTCAAGCACGGCACAATATTTGTTGCACTCTTGTTGGATGAATCCCCATCTCTTTTGGATTGAATTGATGTCGCGGTTGTTGCAAATTGGTAGGGGGCAAACTTTCCTTGCTCGTGAAAGTTCTTGTGAACTCTTGTCTAAAAGACAAATCATTTTTGCTCGGCGCCTTTTATTGGATCTTGGTCGATTTCCTTCCAACTCTCGCAAATCAAAGTGTCCTCGGCTCGGGTGTATGATCACACGCAAATGCTTTGCCTCTTCTTTCATGCTTCGGTCCTTTGGGTGAGCTAATCGATAAACAACAATGGCTCTGCGGAAACGCAGACCTCTTCTTCTTCATCTTCACAATACAAGTCATCATTATTTATAAAAAAAACAATACAAGTCATCATCTTCATGACATGAGTTGCCATGGTCGTCCTCCTCCTCATCATCATGCCCAGCAAATTGAGTGTCATTATAGGTACCCCGGTTGTCCTGGCTTTAGTTCGTGTTGGGATCAAAAGCTTGGTCTTGGCCGGAAAATTCAGTGTCATTATAGGTACCCCGGTTGTCATGGCTTTAGGTCACGTTGGGATCAAAAGCTTGGTCTTGGCCGTCGACGTGGAACGCCTCACCACGGCCCTCGAAGATGACGTTCTGCATGAACGAGGCGTAGTCAGGGTCGTCGATCGTCGGCAGCGGTGGCGGCAGTGGCATTTCGTCGAACAGCCTGCAGACGCCTGCCATGTGAGCCGAAGCGAACAACCGAGGCTGCTTCCTTTGTGCCTTGTCGGGCGGCTGGGCAACGCCTGATGAGGACATCACTAACAAGGTTACACCCACAGCTCCAATTGACACATATACAGGACCAATTACTAGAGCTTGCACACGCCAATTAAATTACCAGGTACTTTCGTTTCTTGGTAATGAATCTAATGTTCATGAGAATATGATGCTGCCTAAATTGGATACATTTGTCTTGCTTACAAATGAAGGGCCTAGCTTGGACAAGAAGGATGAACATTGGAGTAAGATCAAGCATGGAGATGATGGCATGCGCAAGGGGAACAAGAATGGAGTTACAAGTGATGATTTCAGGACTTTGAAGCCACCATAATGAGTGCGTGAAGCCTTGAACGAAATATACAAGATGCCACTTCATAAATTTCGTCCAGAGGCTATTATAGGTGCTGCGTCACCTTATTATTGGGCCAGACCCATGTAATTTCGAAATACTTGAGTATAGGCTGTTTTAGAGTCCGTATGTGCGGGGAAACAAGAGTTAGGGTTGGTTTCGGACCCCTCCACCAAGGGCCACGAAATTCCTCCATCTTTCCCCCATATATACAACCCTTAGGGCGTCGTTTAGACTTTGGGTTTTGTTTAGATTAAAGTTCGCCATAGCTGCAACTTCGCGTACTTCGTTTGTGTTCAACGACCAGACAAAGACGTCACGGAACCCCACTTGATCAATAAAGTTTTCCTCTTGAATTCGCAATATCCAGATTGCAATCTCAGTTTCTTGCTTGTTCTTCGTTTGCCTGCATGAAACAGACCTTCGTGGTCAGGTTGATCGTGCTCCGGCGTGACCAATAACCTCTCGGAGCTGGTTTAGTGATTGCTAAGGCGCGACGTCCACGCACGTTCGTAGTCGGATCGTCCAAGTCGACTTCCTCCAAAACGATAGCCACCATCTCATCGAAAGACGGGACACATTTGCCTCTATCAAGTGGTATCAGATTTCCAGGTTGCTCGGTGAGATTTTATAGTTTTTCGTAGATTAGATCGAGTCTGTTCTTCATACCTACAGTCCACGAAAAAGCCAAAAAAAATTAGGGTTAGTTCATCATATCCGAACCAGTATGAGCCATTGCATAATCTTTTCCGTGTTTCCTTAGTTGAATTTGCGGTTGCATCGTCGTGTCAAGTTGCTGGTCTTAGCGTCTAGTCTTTTAGAGTTTCGAGTTCTGGTCATAAGTTGTCACGCCGCCGCCCTGTCACACCCTGCATTTTGTAACATGTCATTTGCATCAATGAAGCATGAAAATTTGGACCAGCAAATTTTTTTGGCATCATTTGGCTTTTATTTGGATTTGAGTTTTTCTTCCTGTGTTTTTCATGTGCTCATTAAAGTCAACTATTACCTCTTGTAGAATTCATCTCCTTACCCAAAACTTCTGCCCAATGATCATACCAAGTGTTTATAGCAGTATAGTATTTTCTTATAAAATTAATTTGGCCAAATTGTATTTTCAAAAATTAGTATTCCAAAAAACCCTGAATTGAGATTTGCACTGCAAGTGCTTGATTTAGGGTGAGAAAATTATTTCAAAAAGTATATTTGAGACCTAGTAGTCATAGGACTCCCAGAAACCACAAAAATATAATTTTAAAAGTTATTTTCCTATTTTATTTAAAAGTCTTTTCTTAAGGCCAGAAATGGTCTTTAATAGGGAAAATTTATTTAAGTAGTTCAAAAATATTTGCCAAAATTCAGGGAGACTCATAGGACATATATTGTCCATATATAAGAGTTTCAACACTTGGTCATGTTCAAAATAATGGGCTAATCCCTCAGAAACCCTTTCTGGATATTTCAAGCTTTTGAAATATTTACAAAGGAAATATTCTCTAATACTTCCAGGGAAATTCCATCATGTCATATATGACATATTTGATGATCTTGCCAAGCCCCATGCCTTGGGAAGCAAGAAAACATCATCAAAACCCCTCAAAACCATTCTGTCCATATCTGAAGTTTGACCAACTTTACATTGCCAAACTTGTCCAAATGCTCTCAAACTTGGTGCACATGCTAGAATGGCCTAATAAGGCATCTAGACCAAATGGCACACGCTTTGGAGAAGGGCAACTTGATCAGAATACCCCAAAACCATTTCTGTTCAAATTCAAATTTGAACAACTTTACATTACAAACTTTTTACCTGGGGCTTCAAACTTTGTGAGCATGATCATAACCCCAAATGGTGAAACTACACCAAGTGGTGCATCAAGGGGAGATGATTAGCTTGACTTAAACATGGTGAAGCCATTTCTGTTGATTTCTAGGGTTCACCAAAGTTACATTGGCAAGTTTCTTCAAATGAGCCCAAATTTGGTGAAACACCCTATTTCCATATGACATTTAATCCTGTTAAGTGTCATAGCCAGTGGAGATCATTTGCTTGCCCAAAACATGATCAAACACCTTCTGCCATTTTACCAAAACCATCATCTTGACCTCTTTTACTATTTACTTTTGCTTCAACTTTCTACCACAGCTTCACCTAGTTACATTCTACCCCCAGTAACTTCCCCAGGACCAGAGCTCCATGATTGAAGGGTGAAAACCCCAAATTACCTTGCTGGACAGCCCAGTTCTTACCGTCTACCACCCTCCCTCCTCTCTCACTGGACATCCAAGGCATCCAAAGCCACAGCTGGGTTGTTTACTTCGTGCTGGACCCCCCAAACATGGCGGACACGCCCAGTGAGCCAACGGCATGCCGTGGCATGCGATAAGCACGCTCCAAAGCGCGCTACAGTGCGCACCCGCACTGTAGCCTCGCCCAATCCGTCACCCCCGACCGCCTCGTGCTTCCCCCTCGCGTCGTTCAATGCGCCTCGACGTCCGCAACTCCCCCCGGCGCTGTCCCCCTCCTCCTTCTCCCTCCAGTGGACGCCCTCGCACGCGCGCCGGCCGCCCGCGAGCTCCAACCTCTGGCCTCACACGCGCGCAGCTCCAGAACCTTCCCCCGCTCCCCCTCTTCCTCTCCTCTGCCCTGGAACTCGTCCAACAACACCACAGACGCATCCCCAGCGCCTCCCGTGCACTGTGGCGATGAGCAGAGGCTCGCCGGTGCACAGGTCCACGGCACCTCGCCGTCCTCCTATAAATAGGGCCCCCGAGCCCCTCCTCTCTTCACCAACAGCATTCTCCCTCTCTCAATCTTCCCCAGAGCCACTCGCCCCCACTCCAGACCAGCCCGAGCTCGAGATCGAGCTCGAGCTCCGCCGCGGCGGCTCACCGTCGCCTGCTCGGTACATGCCGCCCCAGCCTCTTCTAGCACTTGATCTAGCACCGCAGCACGTCACTGATGCGTTTCCCCCTCTTTCCCCTCTCTGCAGCTGCCAGAATCGACCGGAGCAGCATCCACCCGAAGCTCCTCTGCCGTGTGTCCTCGTCGCCGGCGAACCAGGCCCCTCCGGCGACCCGCACCACCACCACTAGAACGGCGACATCCTGCTGGATCCATTCCTGCATGTAGCTCGCCCCGCCATGCCCGGAAACGCCACCGGTGAGCTCGCCGGCTCTCTGCTGGAGGGTTAGGGATGACAGGCGGGCCCCGCCTGTCAGCCTCCCCTCGCCCTCGCTCCTCTCCCCTCTCACTGACGCCGGGCCCCGGCCGTCAGGTTTAAAAAACCCTGGCGCGCGCTGGCGCCGTGCGGTGGGCTGATTTCGCCCTGGGCCGTTGCACTGTGGCCGTTCTGGCCCAGTGGCACAGAGCCTTTTTCATTTTTCTTTTCTGTGGGATTTCAAATAATTCCACAGAATTAAATATATATCCAAATGAATTAATTCCAGTTCCTAAAAACTTGTAAAATTCCAACCTATTAAATGATGTCACTTTCACACATGTCCATGGACCTTTTCTGTTCTGTTCAAATTTAAATTCATATTTGAACATTAAAACTTCTGTTCAAATATTCATGGACCCCATTCTGCAACTCCAAAACTCCAACTAAGAATTTTTGCCATCTTAGTTTTCCCTCTAGTATTTAACAAAAATAAGTTGACATTTTTCTGAGCACTTTGATTTTTATGTTTTTATTGTGGTCTTATTTTTCCGTTGTTATTTTGCGACGATTAGATACCGTATTTGACGAGGTTGCTGAAGCGGAAGGAGGGGAAGGATTTGAAGACTTTGAAGACCAAGCCAATCCAGGCAAGCAGCCCTTTGACCATGATACCCTTGTGTTCTTCGGAACCCATTTATTTCCGAATGCATGATGATAAGAGTGATGGTGGTGACCTAGTTGAGAACCACCACATGATGCATGCTTTACCCATGATCTTGCTATATGCTAGATGCAATGCAAATGATTAGTAGAGATGCTTAGTGATGCATGTGTGCCATGAAACCTTCGTGGTTGCATTCTTTTCAAAAATCCCATCGGATGCCCCTAATGCCCGAGGGTGATGTTGAGTTAGGTCATCACTTGAGGAAGAAGTGATGTGCCGATAAAGATCTTGTGCATGGGTGAAATGATGGATTAGATTTATGTGTGACTACCGTCCCAACCAAACATGTGCAACCACTCTACCCCTTATGGGACGGGGCATTATTGATTACTTAGACCGATACTAGCATGGTGCCCGCATTACTAGTGACGGGAAGACTTGAGGTCTTTCCCGGGACGGGGTCGTGCTTGGATAGACGACCATGAGTGTTTTTACAGGGCACCGGACACACCGTTGGTCCCTTCGTGTACGCGTGACATTGAAATTAGGGCAAGTCCCATGATCTATTGTTTGTACATGAGGGCCGTGTACCGACGAGTGGACCCTATGCTAGTGTCGTCTAAGGAAAGATAATGACCGGGTGCTTCCCCCGAGTACTTGAGGTACTGCGGGATCGTGGGTGACACGAAAGCTTCCCGGATCTTGTGGGTAAAGTGTGCAACCTCTGCAGAGTGTAAAACTATTCGAATAGCCGTGTCCACGGTCATGGACAGTTGGGTGGTGCTACTTAAACTATGTCCAGAATTTTACTACATCGGTGAAAGTATGTGTGTGTGATGAGTCAAGGTGGTGACTTGACTTGTTGAGCTGAATCCTATTCATGTTGATATCGGTAACCTGTCCTCAAGGTTACGTGAACTTATTGATGCATATACTTGATGGTAGAATATTTATTCTAGCCCATAGCTAGATTGCTCATTGTTGTACAATTGCATTGTTACTTTGAACCAAATCATGGGTTGCTTACGAGTATATTCAAAGTACTCATTGGCTTGCCACTGGTTATTTAATTGGCCAAGCATGGAGGAACAGGAATATGAAGAAGAATTCTATGGAGACGAACATGCGAACTAGGACGCTATCCCAGTCAGAATGCCTGTAGGGTTAAGGCAGATGGCATGGGTTCTACTTACCTTCGAAGACTTCCGCTATTCGAGTTATTTGCTATTCAGCCCTTGAGGCTTTATCTATGTAAGACTTGGCCATAATGGCCATAATTTGTGCAAGACAATATGTATGGATGTAAGACTCTTGTTATTCAGCTTCTGTGTGTTCAGTGAGCATTGATCTCTGGGATCACTGTACACGTGCATTCGGGGATCTCGACTCTTAAGTCGGGGTCCCCACAGAGCTGGTATTAGAGCCATCCTGACTGTAGGAAGCCTTAGTTAGCATGGGAGTTGGTTAGATGAGACCCCTTTTCAAAAACCTTCTGAACCTCTCTTCTTTTCTAAACCTTACCAACCTGAGATATCATCAGCTTATTAACCTCTCCTATTCACCCTTTGTAGATGGCCGCTGTACCTGAAGAGCACTTGACCACTGGGTTTCCCTTGCTTCTCGAGGATAGCCTCCAGGAGTGCCAGTTCCACCGAGCACCCATCCTCACTTACCTTGAGCATTGGGTTAGCGACACTGAGGTGGAGTACCATGTGGAAGTGATCGTGAAGGCAAATGATCCTCCCACAAGTTGGTTCTTCGAGGGACCCCAGATGGCAACACTACCTCTCGCTGTCGAGGCTGCGGTACTCAAGGCATTAACCCATCTCCGCGAGCTTCTTCCGGAGATGGCAGCCAAGATGACAACCCGCTTCTTGCCTTACCGGAAGGAAGGTGAAGATGAAAGCAGCGCACTAGCCCCTCCACTGAAGGAAGGACTCCCGCTTCGATTCCAGACCTACTTCAGTCTATGTGCCGACAGCTTGGCACAAGATTTGGCCTCAGAATCGATGAAGCTCCGAGAAGAACTTCACAAGACCAAGGCACTTCTTCATCGAGCACAAGATAAGACAGATAGGATCAAGAAGGAAGGTGCGCCTCCCGGACAGTCCGCTATCGCGTACCAAGGCGGAAGGCCCTCCGGAGATGTATCTTCCAAGGATGAAGAACCACCTCGGCAACGCCGCATGACGGCAAGGGAATATCGCAAGCTTTTTTCTGCACCACCAACAAAGCACCGTCGTATCCAACTCCTCCACTCCCCCACACCCTCAAGTGACAAGGGGGCCCAGACAGATGAAGACAAGGAGGAAGACCCAGAAGAGCCAGAATACGCGACCGAGCATTCCACCGCTTAGGCATTATTCGCAACTCGGATATGCCAGTTCGTGACCTCTACGGTAGGATAGGTCGTGTAACCCCTATGCGCAGTCGAGTCCTTGTATGGTTCATATGAAACCATCTAGTGTTTGCTTTTGTTGTGTTTGGATGTATGTCGTATTCTTCCTTCGGGAATATGTAAACGACTACATCAACCATGTGAATTTTAAATGAATGAGTTTTGGCCTTTTGGCCCTTGCATGATTTGATTAGTGTCACACCCACCCCCTTACTAGGCACCCATCTATATTGCTTTCCCTCTTCCAAGTCATGAGACCTTTTACCGCTCCAACAGGATGCTTGTTGTAACTCGTACTGGTACCTCTACACAGCAGCCTGAAGCCGGAGCATCCTCTCAATCAGAGGCAGGCCACGACCAAACCAACGACCAAGCTCCACCACCACCACCTCCGAACATGGACATGGCTCAGCTTCTCCAAGCTTTCCGAGAGGAACGCCAAGCCAACACCGCAGCCCTTCAGTTGATTGCTCAAGCTGTCACTAACAACCGCCAGCCAGCGGGGAATGGCAATGGACGTTACACATTGGCAGAGTTCAAGAAGCATGCACCGCCAACTTTCATCGAGACTGCTGAACCCCTGGATGCAGACGACTGGGTCCGCACCATTGAGGACTTGCTGGAACTAGTCGGATGCACTGAAGACCGCGAGAAGGTGGCTTATGCAGCCCACTGCCTCAGGGGGACTGCTAGAGCTTGGTGGGATGGATTCAAGGTCATGCATGCTGGACAAGACATCACTTGGGACAACTTCAAGGCAGAATTCCGCAAAGCCCACATTCCTTCCGGAATCATGGCTATCAAAAAGCGTGAATTCCGAGCTCTGAAGCAAGGAAGTGGCACTGTCAAGGAGTACATGCAGAAGTTTAGTGTTCTGTCAAGGTATGCCCCTGAAGATGTCAGCACTGATGCTGCAAAAAGGGAGCGCTTCATGGAAGGCCTCAATCAGACTCTGCAGTACTCGCTTGTCGTGTGCGACTGCCCAACCTTCCCTGACCTGGTGAACAAAGCACTCATGCTTGAAGACAAGCGGCGTGCTCTGGAAGACACTCGCAAGCGCAAGATGGTCAGCAAAGGAAGTTCCAGCAACCAGAAGCCTCGCCCGTGGCAGTCAGCCCCGGTCAAGCCAACCTATCAGCAACCAAGAGCTCCTGCACCTCGCACCAACTGTCAGTCTCAGCAGTATGCCAACCCAAGGCCAGCTTTCAACCCCAATAACAGTGGTGGCAACAAGATCAATAATCCAAACCAAGTCACTTGCTTTGGATGTGGTCAGTCAGGACACATCTCAAGGGTGTGCCCCAACAAGAAGCCTGATGCCCCGCGCCCCAATGCGCAGAACCCAGGACAAGGCCGCGGGATGCCACCAAGGAACCCAGCTCCTCGCAACCCGCCTAACCATGGGAAGGGGCGTGTGAATCACGTCACTGCTGAAGAAGCCCAGGAAGACCTGGATGTCGTGCTGGGTATGTTCCTTGTCAACTCAGCACCTGCAACTGTCTTGTTTGATTCTGGAGCCACGCATTCATTTGTCACTCAAAGATTTGCATTAAAAAGTGGCATGAGCCCTACACCCCTGAATAACCCCATGGTGGTACAAACCCCCGGAGCAGAGATGAGAGCCAAGATAGGCTGTAAGGGAGTCAGTATTACCATTAACGGTGTAGATTTCCTAGCAGACCTTATCGTCCTGAGATCACAAGGCTTGGATGTGATCCTAGGCATGAATTGGCTCAGCAAGCACCAAGGCTTGTTAGACTGTGCCAATCGGACTGTCACTGTGACCAATGACCAAGGAGTCGAAGTTAAGTTTGCTCCCAACTCCTCTTCCGCTCAAGCCGTTCAAGTCAACTGTCTGTCTGAAGTTGGGCTAGAGCAAGTACCGGTGGTATGCGAGTATCCTGATGTCTTTCCGGATGAACTACCGGGAATGCCCCCTGACCGTGACATTGAGTTCATCATCGAGCTCGTGCCCGGGGCAGGACCCATCTATAAGAAGCCTTATAGAATGGGGACGGAAGAATTAGCCGAGTTGAAGAAGCAACTGAGAGAGCAGCTGAGGAAGGGATTTATCCGCCCAAGTGCCTCCCCTTGGGGATCACCTGTTCTGTTTGTGGCAAAGAGGGACGGTACCATCCGCTTATGCATTGACTATCGCTCCCTCAATGAAGTTACAATCAAGAACAAATATCCACTTCCCAAGATTGAAGATCTGTTTGATCAGCTCAGCGGAGCCAAGGTGTTCTCCAAGATCGACCTCAGATCTGGGTACTACCAGCTGAAGATCAGACCCCAAGATATTCCGAAGACGACATTCGTAACCAGATATGGCCTGTACGAGTGCACGGTCATGTCCATTGGGTTAACCAATGCCCCAACTTACTTCATGTATCTCATGAATAAAGTCTTCATGGAATATTTGGACAAGTTTGTTGTTGTCTTCATCGATGACATTCTTGTCTTCTCGAAGACGGAGGAAGAACACGAGCAACATTTGAGGATGGTCCTAGACAAGCTTCGGGAGCACCAACTATACGCCAAATTCAGCAAGTGTGAGTTCTGGCTGCATAAAGTTGAATTCTTAGGTCATGTCTTGACCGAAGAAGGATTGTCAGTTGATCCCGCAAAGATCGAAGCTGTGACCCAATGGCAATCTCCAACGACCATCAAGGAAGTCAGAAGCTTCCTCGGACTTGCGGGATATTACCGCAAATTTGTGGAAGGATTCTCTAGCATTGCTCGGCCAATGACTCAGTTCCTCAAGAAGGACAAGAAGTTCGAGTGGACGCCAAAATGCGAAGAGAGCTTCCAAGAGCTCAAGAAGAGATTGACCACCGCCCCAGTTCCGGCAACACCTGATATTCACAAGGAGTTCGTGATATATTGTGATGCCTCTCGTACCGGATTGGGAAGCGTTCTGATGCAAGAAGGCCGAGTCATAGCTTACCTCTCCAAGCAGCTACGACCTCATGAAGAGAACTACATTACTCACGATCTTGAGTTAGCAGCAGTGGTTCATGCCTTGAAGACATGGCGGCATTACCTCCTAGGGAAACGGTGTGAGATATACACAGACCACAAAAGTCTGAAGTACATATTCACCCAAAAGGAATTGAACATGAGGCAACGAAGATGGTTGGAACTCATCAAAGACTATGACCTCAGTGTTCAATATCACCCCGGGAAGGCTAACGTGGTGGCCGATGCCTTAAGCAGGAAGGCTTGCTCCTTGAATGCCATTATTCAAAAAAGGCAGCCAGCCCTGTTTAAGGAGCTCGAACAATTCAGTTTGGAATTGGTCACCCCTGGATTTCTGGATCATCTGGAAGTCAAACCGACCCTGATGGATGAAGTCAAGAAGGTGCAAGGCGAGCACGCAAGCATTGAAGGCATCAAGAAGAAGATGAAGCTAGGCAAGGCCCCAGGATTTTCCGAGGACGAGGATGGGATTGTTTGGTACAAAGGCCGCATCTGCGTACCAAACAAGATGGAGCTAAAGAACCTGATCCTGCAAGAAGCCCGCGGCACTTCGTATTCCATCCACCCTAGAGGGACCAAGATGTACCAAGACTTGAAGGAAAGATTCTGGTGGCACGGGATGAAAAGAGAGATTGCAACCTATGTTGCAAAGTGTGATGTGTGCCAAAGGGTCAAGACTGAATATCAGTGACCCGCTGGATTGCTCCAACCACTCAAGGTTCCTGAGTGGAAGTGGGATAAAATCGGAATGGAATTCATCACTGGATTACCAAGGTCGAATAGAGGACATGACTCTATCTAGGTCATAGTCGACCATTTGACCAAGGTGGCCCATTTCATTCCTGTGAAGACCACTGTTGGAAATATGCCCTAGAGACAATAATAAATTGGTTATTATTATATTTCCCTGTTCATGATAATGGTTTATTATCCATGCTAGAATTGTATTGATAGGAAACTCAGATACATGTGTGGATACATAGACAAACACCATGTCCCTAGTAAGCCTCTAGTTGACTAGCTCGTTGATCAACAGATGGTCACGGTTTCCTGACCATGGACATTGGATGTCGTTGATAACGGGATCACATCATTAGGAGAATGATGTGATGGACAAGACCCAATCCTAAGCCTAGCACAGATCATGTAGTTCGTATGCTAAAGCTTTTCTATATGTCAAGTATCTTTTCCTTAGACAATGAGATTGTGCAACTCCCGGATACCGTAGGAATGCTTTGGGTGTACCAAACTTCACAACGTAACTGGGTGGCTATAAAGGTGCACTACAGGTATCTCCGAAAGCGTCTGCTGGGTTGGCACGAATCGAGACTGGGATTTGTCACTCCGTATGATGGAGAGGTATCTCTGGGCCCACTCGGTAGGACATCATAATGTGCACAATGTGATCAAGGAGTTGATCACGGGATGATGTGTTATGGAACGAGTAAAGAGACTTGCCGGTAACAAGATTGAGCAAGGTATCGGTATACCGACGATCGAATCTCGGGCAAGTGCTATACCGATAGACAAAGGGAATCGTATACGGGATTGATTGAATCCTTGACATCGTGGTTCATCCGATGAGATCATCGTGGAACATGTGGGAGCCAACATGGGTATCCAGATCCCGCTGTTGGTTATTGGCCGGAGAGTTGTCTCGGTCATGTCTGCATGGTTCCCGAACCCGTAGGGTGTACACACTTAAGGTTCGATGACGCTAGGGTTATAGGGAAAGTATGTACGCGGTTACCGAATGTTGTTCGGAGTCCCGGATGAGATCCCGGACATCACGAGGAGTTCCAGAATGGTCCGGAGGTAAAGATTCATATATGGGAAGTCCCGTTTTGGTAACCGGAAAAGTTTCGGGCGCTATCGGTAACGTACCGGGACCACCGGGAGGGTCCCGGGGGTCCACCAGGTGGGGCCACCAGCCCCAGAAGGCTGCGTGGGCCAAGTGTGGGAGGGGACCAGCCCCAGGTGGGCTGGTGCGCCCCCCACCAAGGCCCAAGGCGCATGGAGAGTGGGAGGGGGGCAAACCCTAGGTCCAGATGGGCCTTAAGGCCCACCCTAGGGTGCCCCCTCTCTCTCCCCCCTTGGCCGCACCCTAGATGGGTTTTGGGGGCTGCCGCCACCCCTAGGGAGGGAACCCTAGATGGGGGCGCAGCCCCTCCCCTTCCCCTATATATAGTGGGGGTTTTGGGGCTGCCAGACACACGAGATCGTCTCCCTCTTGGCGCAGCCCTACCCCTCTCCCTCCTCGTCTCTCGCAGCGCTTGGCGAAACCCTGCTAGAGTCCCGCGCTCCTCCACCACCACCACGCCGTCGTGCTGCTGCTGGAAGGAGGCTTCCCCAACCTCTCCCTCTCTCCTTGCTGGATCAAGGCGTGGGAGACGTCACCGGGATGCACGTGTGTTGAACGCGGAGGCGCCGTTGTTCGGCGCTTAGATCGGAATCAACCGCGATCTGAATCGCAGCGAGTACGACTCCTTCATCCGCGTTCTTGCAACGCTTCCGCATCGCGATGTACAAGGTTATGTAGATGCACTCACCTTCCCCTCGTTGCTAGATTACTCCATAGATAGATCTTGGTGATGCGTAGGAAATTTTTTGATTTTCTGCTACGATCCCCAACAGTGGCATCATGAGCTAGGTCTATGCGTAGTATCTTGCACGAATAGAACACAAAGTAGTTGTGGGCGTCGATTTGTCAATTTACTTGCGTTACTAGTCTTATCTTGATTCGGCGGCATCGTGGGATGAAGCGGCCCGGACCGACCTTACACATACTCTTACGTGAGACAGGTTCCACCGACTGACATGCACTAGTTGCATAAGGTGGCTAGCGGGTGTCTGTCTCTCCCACTTTAGTCGGATCGGATTCGATGAAAAGGGTCCTTATGAAGGGTAAATATAAATTGGCATATCACGTTGTGGTTTTGGCGTAGGTAAGAAACGTTCTTGCTAGAAACCTATAGCAGCCACGTAAAAACTTGCAACAACAATTAGAGGACGTCTAACTTGTTCTTGCAGCATGTGCCGTGTGATGTGATATGGCCAAAAGGATGTGATGAATGATATATGTGTGATGTATGAGATTGATCATGTTCTTGTAATAGGAATCACGACTTGCATGTCGATGAGAATGACAACCGGCAGGAGCCATAGGAGTTGTCTTATTTATTGTACGACCCGCGTGTCACTGAATAACGCCATGTAATTACTTTACTTTATTGCTAAACGTTAGCCTTAGTAGTAGAAGTAATATTTGGCGAGACGACTTCATGAAGACACGATGATGGAGATCATGATGATGGAGATCATGGTGTCATGCCGGTGACGATGATGATCATGGAGCCCCGAAGATGAAGATCAAAGGAGCAAGATGATATTGGCCATATCATGTCACTATTTGATTGCATGTGATGTTTATCATGTTTTACATCTTATTTGCTTAGAACGACGGTAGTGAATAAGATGATCTCTCACTAAAATTTCAAGAATTGTGTTCCCCCTAACTGTGCACCGTTGCTAAGGTTCGTTGTTCCGAAGCACCACATGATGATCGGGTGTGATAGGTTCTAACGTTCGCATACAACGGGTGTAAGCCAGATTTACACACGCGATACACTTAGGGTTCACTTGACGAGCCTAGCATGTACAGACATGGCCTCGGAACACGGAAGACCGAAAGGTCGAACATGAGTCGTATAGAAGATACGATCAACATGAAGATGTTCACCGTTGATGACTAGTCCGTCTCACGTGATGATCGGACACGGCCTAGTCGATTCGGATCATGTATCACTTAGATGACTAGAGAGATGTCTATCTGAGTGGGAGTTCATTAGATGAACTTAATTGTCATGAACAATAGTCTAAGTTGTCTTCGCAAATTATGTTGTAGACCAATAACTGCGTTGTAGCTCCCTGTTTAATACGATCCTAGAGAAAGACTAAGTTGAAAGATATTGTAAGCAATGGTGCGGACTGGGTCCGTATCCGAGGAGTGTCCTCACTGCTACACAGAAAGCTTACGTCTTTGATGCACCGCTCGATGTGCAAACCCCTACAACGTTGTCTGTGGATGTTCTGAACACCTGACAGACACGTCCTGATGACTACTTGATAGTTTTGTGCACCATACTTTACGGCTTAGAATCGGGATTCCAATGACGTTTTGAACGTCATAGAACATATGAGATGTTCTGAGAGCTGAAATTGGGATTTCAGGCTCATGCCCGTGTTGAGAGATATGAGACCTCTGACAAGTTCTTTTGCCAAAAAGATGGAGGAGAATAGCTCAACTAGTGAGCGTGTGCTCAGAATGTCTGGGTGCTAAAATCACTTGAACCAAGTGGGAGTTAATCTTCCAGATGAGATAGTGGTTGACGGAATTCTCTAGACACTATCACCAAGCTACTAGAACTTCGTGATGAACTATGACATGCAAAGGATGGAGAAGATCCCGGAGCTATTAGCGGTTCTTAAGACCGCAAAAGTAGAAATCAAGAAGGAGCATCAAGTGTTGATGGTTTATCAAGACCACTGGTTTCAAAAGGGCAAGGGCTAGAAGGGAAACTTCATGAATGGCAAACCAGTTGTCGCACTAATGAAGGAACCCAAGGTTGAACCCAAACCTTGAGACTAAGTGCTTCTATTGTAAGGGGAAAGTCATATGGTAGCGGAACTACCCCAAATACATGGTAGATAAGAAAGCTAGCAACTTCAACCAAGTATGTTTGATATACGTGTTATTGATGTGTACCTTACTAGTACTCCTTGTAGTATCTGGGTATTGGATACCGGTTCAGTTGCTATTATTAGTGACTTGAAGCAAAAGCTACGGACTGAACGGAGACTAGCTAAGGGCGAGGTGACGATGTATGTTGGAAGTGTTTCCAAGGTTGATAATATCACCATCGCACGCTCCCTCTACCTTCGGGATTAGTGTTGAACCTAGATAAATGTTATCAGGTGTCTACATTGAGCATGAATATGATTAGATCATGTTCATTGCAATACGGTTATTCATTTAAGTTAGAGAATAATGGTTATTCTGTTTACATGAATAATACCTTTGTGGTCATGCACCCAATGGTTTATTGAATCTCGATCATAGTAATACACATGATAATAATATTAACGCCAAAAGATGTAGAGTTAATAATGATAGTACCACTTTCTTGTGGCACTGACGCTTAGGTCATTTTGGCATAGAATGCATGAAGAAACTCCATGCTGATGGATGTTTTGGAGTCACTTGTTTTTGAATCGCTTGACACATGCAAGCCATGCCTCATGGGCAGGATGACTAAGACCCCGTTTTCAGGTACAATGAAACGAACAAGTGACTTGTTGGAAATCATACATGCTGATGTATGTGATCCAATGAGAATTAAGGCGTGTGGTGGATATCGTTATTTTCTCATCTTCACTGACGATTTGAGTAGATATGGGTATATTTACTCAATGAAGCAAAAGTCTGAAACGTTTGGAAAGTTCAAGCAATTTCAGAGTGAAGTTAACAATCATCATAACAAAAAGATCATGTTCCTACGATCTGATCAAAGGGAGATTTTCTGAGTTGTGAGTTTGGCAATCACCTAAGACATTGTGGAATTGTTTCGCAGTTGAAGCCACTTGGAACACCACAGCGTAATGGTGTGTCTGGACATCATAACCGAACCTTATGAGACATGGTGCGATCTATGATGTCTCTTACCAATCTACCGCTGTTATTTTGAGGTTATGCATTAGAGACAGCTGCATTCACTTTAGATAGGGCACCATCTAAGTCCGCTGAGACGACGCCGTATGAACTATGGTTTGGCAAGAAACCAAAGTTGTCGTTTCTTAATGTTTGGGGCTGCGATGCTTATGGCTTCAGTCGGAAAAAGCTCGAACCCAAAGCGGACAAATACATCTTCATAGTATACCAGATCCAAGGGCAAAAATGTTTGTCACTAAGAACGGCTCCTTTCTCGAGAAGGAGTTTCTCTCGAAAGAATTGAGTGGGAGGAAGATAGAACTTGATGAGGTTGTCGAACCCTCACTTCAACCGGGGAGTAGTACAACACAGAAAGATGTTTTTGTGGAACCTACGACTGTTGAAGAGGAGACTAATGATAGTGATCATGAAGCTCCAGGTCAAGTTTCTATCGAACCTCGTAGGTCGACAAGGATATGTACTACTCCCGAGTGGTACGGTGATCCTGTCTTAGATGTCATGTTGTTTGGACAACAATGAACCTACGAACTATGGAGAAGCGATGGTGGGCCCATATTCCGACAAATGGTTAGAAGCCGAGAAATCTGAGATAGGATCCATGTATCAAAACAAAGTATGGACTTTGGTGGATTTGCCCAAAGGTCGGCAAGCCATTGAGATAAATGGATCTTTAAGAAGAAGACGGACGTGGACAGTAATGTCACCGTCTATGAAGCTCGACTTGTGGCAAAGAGTTTTTCACAAGTTCAAGGAGTTGACTACGATGAGATTTTCTCACCCGTAGCGATGCTTAAGTCCGTCGGAATCATGTTAGCATTAGCTGCATTTATGAAATCTGGCAGATAGATGACAAAACAAGTTTCCTTACTAGTTTTCGTAAGGAAAGGTTGTATGTGATACAATCAGAAAGGTTTTGTCGATCCTAAGGATGCTAAAAGATATGCTAGCTCCAGCGATCCTTCTATGGACTAGAGCAGGCATCTCGGAGTCGGAATATATGCTTTGATGGAGTGATCAAAGTTTTTGGGTATACAAAGTTTGTTAGAAACTTGTATTTACAATAAAGTGAGTGGGAGCACTACAACATTTCTGTATATGTGAATGACATATTGTTGATCCGAAATGATGTAGAATTTCTGGAAAGCATAAAGGGTTGTTTGAAAGGAGTTTTTCAAAGGAAGACCTGGATAAAGCTGCTTACATATTGGGCATCAAGATCTATAGAGATAGATCAAGACGCCTGATGATACTTTCAAAAGAACACACACCTTGGCATGATTTTGAAGGAGTTCAAAATAGATCAGTCAAAGAAGGAGTTCTTGCCTGAGTTGTAAGGTGTGAAGTTGAGTAAGACTCAAAGCTTGACCACGGCAGAAGAAAGAGGAAGGACGAAGGTCGTCCCCTATGCTTTTGTCATAGGATCTATACGGTATGCCATGCTAAGTACCGCACCTGATGTGTGCCTTGCCACATGTCTGGCAAGAGGGTACAAAGGTGATCCAGGAGTGGATCACTAGATAGTGGTCAAAATAATCCTTAGAGGAATAAGGAAATGTTTCTCGGTTATGTAGGTGATAAAGAGTTCGACGTAAAGAGTTACGTTGATGCAAGCTTAACACCTATCCGGATAACTCTGAGTAGAGACACCGGATACGTATAATGGAGCAACAATTTGGAATAGCTCCAAGTGGAACGTGGTAGCAGCATCTACGATATGACATAAAGTTTTGCGAAGTACATAGGGATCTGAATGTTGCAGACCCGTTGACTGCAACCTCTCTCACAAGCATAACATGATCAAACCCAGAACTCATTGAGTGTTAATCACATATTGATGTGAACTAGATTATTGACTCTAGTAAACTCTTTGGATGTTGGTCACATGGCGATGTGACCTGTGAGTGTAAATCACATGGCGATGTGAACTAGATTATTGACTCTAGTGCAAGTGGGAGACTGTTGGAAATATGCCCTAGAGGCAATAATAAATTGGTTATTATTATATTTCCCTGTTCACGATAATGGTTTATTATCCATGCTAGAATTGTATTGATTGGAAACTCAGATACATGTGTGGATACATAGACAAACACCATGTCCCTAGTAAGCCTCTAGTTGACTAGCTCGTTGATCAACAGATGGTCACGGTTTCCTGACCATGGACATTGGATGTCGTTGATAACGGGATCACATCATTAGGAGAATGATGTGATGGACAAGACCCAATCCTAAGCCTAGCACAGATCGTGTAGTTCGTATGCTAAAGCTTTTCTATATGTCAAGTATCTTTTCCTTAGACCATGAGATTGTGCAACTCCCGGATACCGTAGGAATGCTTTGGGTGTACCAAATGTCACAACGTAACTGGGTGGCTATAAAGGTGCACTACAGGTATCTCCGAAAGCATCTGTTGAGTTGGCACGAATCGAGACTGGGATTTGTCACTCCGTATGACGGAGAGGTATCTCTAGGCCCACTCGGTAGGACATCATCATAATGTGCACAATGTGATCAAGGATTTGATCACGGGATGATGTGTTACGGAACGAGTAAAGAGACTTGCCGGTAACGAGATTGAGCAAGGTATCGGTATACCGACGATCGAATCTCGGGCAAGTGCTATACCGATAGACAAAGGGAATCGTATACGGGATTGATTGAATCCTTGACATCGTGGTTCATCCGATAAGATCATCGTGGAACATGTGGGAGCCAACATGGGTATCCATATCCCGTTGTTGGTTATTGGCCGGAGAGTTGTCTCGGTCATGTCTGCATGGTTCCCGAACCCGTAGGGTCTACACACTTAAGATTCGATGACGCTAGGGTTATAGGGAAAGTATGTACGTGGTTACCGAATGTTGTTCGGAGTCCCGGATGAGATCCCGGACGTCACGAGGAGTTCCGGAATGGTCCGGAGGTAAAGATTCATATATGGGAAGTCCCATTTTGGTAACCGAAAAAGTTTCGGGCGCTATCGGTAACGTACCGGGACCACCGGGAGGGTCCCGGGGGTCCACCAGGTGGGGCCACCAGCCCCAGAAGGCTGCGTGGGCCAAGTGTGGGAGGGGACCAGCCCCAGGTGGGCTGGTGCGCCCCCCACCAAGGCCCAAGGCGCATGGAGAGTGGGAGGGGGCCAAACCCTAGGTCCAGATGGGCCTTAAGGCCCACCCTAGGGCGCCCCCTCTCTCTCCCCCCCTTGGCCACACCCTAGATGGGTTTTGGGGGCTGCCGCCACCCCTAGGGAGGGAACCCTAGATGGGGGCGCAGCCCCTCCCCTTCCCCTATATATAGTGGGGGTTTTGGGGCTGCCAGACACACGAGATCGTCTCCCTCTTGGCGCAGCCCTACCCCTCTCCCTCCTCGCCTCTCGCAGCGCTTGGCGAAGCCCTGCTGGAGTCCCGTGCTCCTCCACCACCACCACGCCGTCGTGCTGCTACTGGAAGGAGGCTTCCCCAACCTCTCCCTCTCTCCTTGCTGGATCAAGGCGTGGGAGACGTCACCGGGCTGCACGTGTGTTGAACGCGGAGGCGCCGTTGTTCGGCGCTTAGATCGGAATCAACCGCGATCTGAATCGCAGCGAGTACGACTCCTTCATCCGCTTTCTTGCAACACTTCCGCATCGCGATCTTGATACGTCCAAAACGTATCTATAATTTCTGCTTGCTCCATGCCACTTTTGGGTTATATTGCTATGATATTCATACACTTCCATACACTTTTGATCATATTTGGACTAACTTACTAATCCATTGCACCCCAGTGCCAGTTTCTGTTTTCGGCTGTTTTTGTATTTCAGGTTTTCACGTTACGAGAACTGCCAGGAAAAATCCAGAAAAATTATATAAAAAATCAGCGTTCCGGAAACTTCCGTGCGTCCGAAGGGCAGCCGGGGGGGGGGGGCACCAGGGCTCCAGGCGCCCTGTGGGCGCCCCCCCTAGGCCGCGCCGGGGGGCGCCTGGGCCCCCCGAAGCTTCCCCGATGCCCCCCTTTGGCATATATTTAAAGCGTCCTCCGAAACCCTCAGAACAGGAACTCTTTTCGCGATCCCATCTCTGTTCCGCCGCCGCCGCCGCTTCCAAGATCGGGAGCACCAGGAGAACTCTTCCCGGCACCCTGCCGGAGGGGAGGATCACCGCCGGGAGCTTCTCCACCACCATGGACGCCTCCCGGATGACTCGTGAGTAGTCTCCCTTGGACCATGGGTCCATGATCAGTAGCTATGTGATGTTCTCCTCCCGTTCTTGTGCTTCACTAATTAGTCCTCGTGAGCTGCCCTACATGATCGAGGCACATATGTAATCCTTATGCTGTTGCTATGATGAGTTTGCTGGGATCCGATGGATTATGAGATTATGTTCAGATTGATCTTGAGTAATATATTTGATTCACCTCTTTTATATTTATGTTCATAAGTAATTCTTGCATGTTCTCCGTTGTTATTTATTGCTTTGGCCGAGTAGTAGGTAGTGACTCCAAGAGGGAACGTTATGCTTGATTGTGGGTTCATGCCCCTCGATGACTAGCTTAGGTGACAGAAACATGAGTCTAGGGGATGTGCTGTTGCCACAAGGGGGGAAAACAACGGTGCTTGTGCCCGCGGGTGCAAGGATTGTTTACTTTACGCAAAGTTCTTTTAATGCAGTTGTCTGTTGCTTTGAGTTTACACTATGGGTGGGGCTCGCAACTTAATACCAGCGAGATGTTCTGGATAGATATCTCAAGGTGGATGATTAGTAGTAGATATTGATTGATTTCGGTCTACTTACTTTGGTGTACCGCCCATGCTTTGAACCTCAACCTTTCTTGCAATCTAGTCAGCATTGGTTTGCGTTCGTGGTCCTGTCAATTGCCCAGCTGTAATTCGTTTACCTCACATAGCTGTTTTATCGTCTTTTGGGAGAGAGACATCACTAGTGAACATCATGTGACTCCGGTCCATATTACCATCATTGTTCACACCCGCTATTTACTTTTCGCTATTTACTTACTATTGCAAAACACTATCTATCACTACTATCATTGCTTTTAATCCTTTGTGAACTACAAGGCCGGAGGGATTGACAACCTCTCTGTACTCGTTGGGAGCAAAGTTATTTGTATCTGTGTGCAGGTCCACGTTGATTGCTAATTGCGCCGTTAGCAGTTGACACCTACCTGTTGAACCTAGGAGTCTCTGGGGATTCGATCCTTGGCATCTTTGCTAAGGGAAAACACTTCCACAACACTGCATGTTACACCTTCCACTTGGGGTAACCAACGAGGGGTTCGAGGCCCATCAAGGAGTATTTTCTGGCGCCGTTGCCGGGGACTCCACTCTTCAGGATAGGGGAGTTGCTTGCTATCTTTTACCTTTGCTTTTTAGTCTTGTTAGTTTACCTTTCGAATTTTGCTTTAGTACCTTTTTATCGAAAATCAAAAAAATAGTTATCTCGTACTTTAGTTGTCATTATGTCGGGTCCTTTTGTCTTTGATGAGGCAGAAGTTCTCACCTTTAAACAAAGAGGTGGGGAAGTTTGAAAGATGCTTGGTATAGAATTAATGATTCACAAAAAAGAGCCACCAAGAAGCAACCTACTACTATCTTGCTTAGAAATTTTTATGTTGGAATCACTTCTTGGAATAGGTTTATTCTAGATACTGCTATCAATGGGAATTTCCTAGAGGCCCCAGTTTGGGAGTCTCTTAGTATTATTGAAAATCTTGTTGGGAATCTCCCTGTTGTTAGCATTCGAGAGGACGTCACCCTAGCTCACATTATGAAAAAACTTGAAAAAATAGAGCTAGAGATGCCAGGCATTAATAAAATAAATGAGTTGGATCGTAAGATCCAAGGAAATTTGAATAGACTTGATAGCTCCATGCATAATTTTTTTAAAATTTTGGAGACCGTCAAATTCCATGACTTGGACTCTTCTAGGATAGATAAGATTGAGGAAATATTTGATACCCTAGGAATTACCTTCTCCTCGATCAAAACCAAAAAGGTAGAAACTCCGGCAAAGAGGGAGCCTAAGTTCGTTCACGTTCCAAAGGCTCCCCGTTCTAAAAGTAATCCATCTATTGCCAAAGGGGTTGAAACTGTAAAGACCTTGGAAGAAACACCCGTCTTTGATGAATTTATAAATGAATCTTCCCTTGACTTTTATCCTTTTGGTCTTCTACCTAGAAGTATCTCTATGAGGCCTTTATTTGAGAGTCCTCTTAAGACTTGTTGTATTATTGAAGAGCTTTTTGATGATCTTGATGATGGTTCAATTGATACAACTTGATATATATGCAGTATGCCTAGCTTAAAGGCATAAAAGAAAGCGCTTTTGGGAGGCAGCCCAAATGAATAATTTTTTTGCTTTTGTTGAGTCTTGATGTTGTTTACTGCTGTAGCATCATCATTGTATCTTTACTTTTCATATTTGTGCCAAGTATAGCCTCTGATTGCTAGAAAGTTCAAAAGTTGTGAGGTGCTGTCCAGGAAACAGATTCTGTCCTTGGATAGAAAAATTCGTATAAAATCACCAGATCATCTTTTTGGTCTGAATTTTTTCGACAACGTTCTCTATATAATTGTCTTTCGTGCGTCTGTTCTGAGTTTTTTGATTTGAGTTACATAAGTATCCCGAACAGATCGATTACTACCTGCTGTTCTGTTTTTCACAGATTCTGTCCTGTTTTGCCTTTCCTTCAGTTTGCAAACCAAGAGCTTGCTTTTTCTTTGCAAAAACCTTTTGGCAATCTTGAGAAACAGTAGAACTTCAAGAATATCTTTATTTCCAGCAAGGTATAATTATTTTATTAAGGGTACTAACCTCGCTAATCAGATTATGATGAGTTGTGTATGAAGGGAGTTTTCAAATGTGCGAGGGAAGATGATAAAAAGATTCAGGAGTGTCAAGCGCTCAAGCTTGGGGATGCCCCCGTGCACCCCCAAGAAATATTCAAGGAGACTCAAGCGTCTAAGCTTGGGGATGCCCCCGTGCATCCCCTTCTCCATCAACATTATCAGTTCGTCTTTCGTTCCGCTATATTTTTATCACTTCATGTGTTATGCGCTATGCTTGGAGCGTCTTGCTTTTAGTTTTCTTTTTAGTTTTTCATAACGAGTCGGAACTCAGCATTCCTTTATGTGGGAGAGAAACACACTCCACTTCTACCTAGAACATAACATAGGATTTTCATATCTATCTTTGCTGTGTGTGTTCTTTGTCTTTTAATAGCTACTATCGTGCTCTGCTCTTAGTATTCATGCTTATCTTTTCAAAGAGCTTTTGTTTAGTTGGTTGCTTGAACTCTCTTTAATTACCATGCTCACCTCATTAAGAGAGTTTGCTTCCGTTGCATTGGTTAATATGTCTATGATAAGGATGCTACGTGCATAATGGTGCTTAGTAGTTCAGGTTTCTTATGGTTAGTCTCAAATAGCTGGGGGATTCCCAATGTGTTATTGGAATACCAACTTGATTTGTTTGCCTATGATATGGTATGGTTTAGTAATATCTTCCTTCGAGAATTTATTTTGATTGACTTGGCGTATGCTCACGCATATTTAAGACTGTAAAGAAAGTCTGTCAAGCCTTGATGATCTTTTATTTCTGAGTAGCGATATAACTACCATGCCTGAATCAATGTTGCTTTGTCGCTCTGCATGATTATGACCGTCATTGCTCTCTTAGTTGGTCGCTCCCAGTCTTTTGCTAACCTCCACCTGTACTAAGCGGAATACTGCTTGTGCATCCATATCCTTTTAAACCATTTATGCCATATGAGTCCACCATACCTACCTATATGTGGTATTCAATGCCACTCCAATTAATTACATGTGCTACCTTTAAAACCTTCAATCTTTGCAATATATAGCTCATGGGAAAGTAGCTTAAAAACTATTGTGGTAAAGAATATGTTGCTTATGTATCTTATTTCTTATAAGTTGCTCGCTGAGCGATAACCATGTTTTTGGGGACGCCATCAACTGTCACACTTTTGTTGAATATCATGTGAGTTGCTATGCATGTTCGTCTTGTCTGAAGTAAGGGTGATTTGCTGTGGGTTGAATAATTATGCATATTGTTAGAGAAGAACATTGGGCCGCCAACCAAAGCCATGTATCATGGTGGAAGTTTTAGCTTGGACCTTAATCCTCAATCTCTTATGAGAATATGCTTATGCATTAAAGAGGAGTCCATCATCTATTTTCTATGTTGTCCCGGTATGGACGTCCTCAAGTTGAGATCTATCAAAAACGAGAAATCAAATGCGATTTATCTCCTTGGACCTTTGTACAGGTGGCATAGAGGTACCCCATTGTGACACTTGGTTGAAACATATGTAATGCAATGATAACCCATGGAAATCCAAGCTAATTAGGACAAGGTGCGAGCACTATTGGTATTCGATGCATGAGGCTTGCAACTTATAGGATGTCTTATGCATGACACATATGAAGTACTACTACCGTTAACAAAATTGCTTCTATAAAAAGCTCTAGCACATAACCATTCTTTTACTTTTATGTTGAGTCTCCACCTTCTTTTAAAAGCACCAACTACTGAGAGCATGATTGTCATTCTGAGTGTAATGTGCATTGTCCCAAAGTAGCATTGTCTTTTGCATGATTGTGATATCGTTTATTTTGAAATCATTGTATCTAGTCATCACTTAAACCTTGAGGGTGCCCCTGCATTTATGTTTTGCATCACTAAAGGGGGCAAGCTAGATATCACTTTATCATATTTGCACATCATGTTATTGCAAATCTATTTGATGTTTCAATGTCATGTTGTATAAACTTTCAGTCATTTGTGATTTTCTCATGAGGCAACTTAATTACTATAGAATCATTGTCTCATAAGCTTTTGTCATATGACTATGAGAAAGTCCTATATGGTTAATAGCATGTCACCACAGAAATTATTCTTGTTATCATTTACCTACTCGAGGACGAGCAGGAATTAAGCTTGGGGATGTTGATACTTCCAAAACGTATCTATAATTTCTGCTTGCTCCATGCCACTTTTGGGTGATATTGCTATGATATTCATACACTTCCATACACTTTTGATCATATTTGGACTAACTTACTAATCCAGTGCACCCCAGTGCCAGTTTCTGTTTTCGGCTGTTTTTGTATTTCAGGTTTTCACGTTACAAGAACTGCCAGGAAAAATCCAGAAAAATTATATAAAAAATCAGCGTT
>LR738712.1:52837202-52977556 GCA_902687465.1 Secale cereale | reverse complement strand
GGGGGGGGCACCAGGGCTCCAGGCGCCCTGTGGGCGCCCCCCCTGGGCCGCGCCGGGGGGGTGCCTGGGCCCCCCGAAGATTCCCCGATGCCCCCCTTTGGCATATATTTAAAGCGTCCTCCGAAACCCTCAGAACAGGAACTCTTTTCGTGATCCCATCTTTGTTCCGCCGCCGCCGCCGCTTCCAAGATCGGGAGCACCAGGAGAACTCTTCCCGGCACCCTGCCGGAGGGGAGGATCACCACCGGGAGCTTCTCCACCACCATGATCGCCTCCCGGATGACTCGTGAGTAGTCTCCCTTGGACCATGGGTCCATGACCAGTAGCTATGTGATGTTCTCCTCCCGTTCTTGTGCTTCACTAATTAGTCCTCGTGAGCTGCCCTACATGATCGAGGCACATATGTAATCCTTATGCTGTTGCTATGATGAGTTTGCTGGGATCCGATGGATTATGAGATTATGTTCAGATTGATCTTGAGTAATATATTTGATTCACCTCTTTTATATTTATGTTCATAAGTAATTCTTGCATGTTCTCCGTTGTTATTTATTGCTTTGGCCGAGTAGTAGGTAGTGACTCCAAGAGGGAATGTTATGCTTGATTGTGGGTTCATGCCCCTCGATGACTAGCTTGAGTGACAGAAACATGAGTCTAGGGGATGTGCTGTTGCCACAAGGGGGGAAAACAACGGTGCTTGTGCCCGCGGGTGCAAGGATTGTTTACTTTACGCAAAGTTCTTTTAATGCAGTTGTCTGTTGCTTTGAGTTTACACTATGGGTGGGGCTCGCAACTTAATACTAGCGAGATGTTCTGGATAGATATCTCAAGGTGGATGATTAGTAGTAGATATTGATGGATTTCGGTCTACTTACTTTGGTGTACCGCCCATGCTTTGAACCTCAACCTTTCTTGCAATGTAGTCAGCATTGGTTTGCGTTCGTGGTCCTGTCAATTGCCCAGCTGTAATTCGTTTACCTCACATAGTTGTTTTATCGTCTTTTGGGAGAGAGACATCACTAGTGAACATCATGTGACTCCGGTCCATATTACCATCATTGTTCACACCCGCTATTTACTTTTCGCTATTTACTTACTATTGCAAAACACTATCTATCACTACTATCATTGCTTTTAATCCTTTGTGAACTACAAGGCCGGAGGGATTGACAACCTCTCTGTACTCGTTGGGAGCAAAGTTATTTGTATCTGTGTGCAGGTCCACGTTGATTGCTAATTGCGTCGTTATCAGTTGACACCTACCTGTTGAACCTAGGAGTCTCTGGGGATTCGATCCTTGGCATCTTTGCTAAGGGAAAACACTTCCACAACACTGCATCTTACACCTTCCACTTGGGGTAACCAACGAGGGGTTCGAGGCCCATCAGATCTACAAGGGTATGTAGATGCACTCACCTTCCCCTCGTTGCTAGATTACTCCATAGATAGATCTTGGTGATGCGTAGGAAAAAATTTGATTTTCTGCTACGATCCCCAACAGTGGCATCATGAGCTAGGTCTATGCGTAGTATCTTGCACGAGTAGAACACAAAGTAGTTGTGGGCGTCGATTTGTCAATTTACTTGCCGTTACTAGTCTTATCTTGATTCGGCGGCATCGTGGGATGAAGCGGCCCGCACCGACCTTACACATACTCTTACGTGAGACAGGTTCCACCGACTGACATGCACTAGTTGCATAAGGTGGCTAGCGGGTGTCTGTCTCTCCCACTTTAGTCGGATCGGATTCGCTGAAAAGGGTCCTTATGAAGGGTAAATATAAATTGGCATATCACGTTGTGGTTTTGGCATAGGTAAGAAACGTTCTTGCTAGAAACCTATAGCAGCCACGTAAAAACTTGCAACAACAATTAGAGGACGTCTAACTTGTTCTTGCAGCATGTGCCGTGTGATGTGATATGGCCAAAAGGATGTGATGAATGATATATGTGTGATGTATGAGATTGATCATGTTCTTGTAATAGGAATCACTACTTGCATGTCGATGAGAATGACAACCGGCAGGAGCCATAGGAGTTGTCTTATTTATTGTATGACCTGCGTGTCACTGAATAACGCCATGTAATTACTTTACTTTATTGCTAAACGTTAGCCTTAGTAGTAGAAGTAATATTTGGCGAGACGACTTCATGAAGACACGATGATGGAGATCATGATGATGGAGATCATGGTGTCATGCCGGTGACGATGATGATCATGGAGCCCCGAAGATGAAGATCAAAGGAGCAAGATGATATTGGCCATATCATGTCACTATTTGATTGCATGTGATGTTTATCATGTTTTACATCTTATTTGCTTAGAACGACGGTAGTGAATAAGATGATCTCTCACTAAAATTTCAAGAATTGTGTTCCCCCTAACTGTGCACCGTTGCTAAGGTTCGTTGTTCCGAAGCACCACGTGATGATCGGGTGTGATAGGTTCTAACGTTCGCATACAATGGGTGTAAGCCAGATTTACACACGCGATACACTTAGGGTTCACTTGACGAGCCTAACATGTACAGATATGGCCTCGGAACACGGAAGACCGAAAGGTCGAACATGAGTCGTATAGAAGATACGATCAACATGAAGATGTTCACCGTTGATGACTAGTCCGTCTCACGTGATGATCGGACACGGCCTAGTCGATTCGGATCATGTATCACTTAGATGACTAGAGAGATGTCTATCTGAGTGGGAGTTCATTAGATGAACTTAATTGTCATGAACAATAGTCTAAGTTGTTTTCGCAAATTATGTTGTAGACCCTCTGTTGGAAAAGGCAGTGCCTAGGAGGCGCTTAGGCACGCCTAGGCGCTAGCCAATGGCCAAACGCCTCGCCTAGGGCATAAATGGAGGTCTAGGCAGGGCAAGCAAGGAATTGTCTACCCAAGCTAGAAATCAGGCCGCATACTGCACTGATATGCCAAACGGCTTATATTCCAATGGCATTAACGAGTAAAAACTATATTATCGCCTAGGCTACGCCTAGGGTGCTTAGGCACTGCCTAGGCACTAGGCGAAGGCCGACCGCCTCGCTTACGCCTACCGCTTTTTCCAACCTGTAGACCAATAACTGCGTTGTAGGTCCCTGTTTAATACGATCCTAGAGAAAGACTAAGTTGAAAGATATTGTAAGCAATGATGCAGACTGGGTCCGTATCCGAGGAGTGTCCTCACTGCTACACAGAAAGCTTACATCTTTGATGCACCGCTCGATGTGCAAACCCCTACAACGTTGTCTGTGGATGTTGTAAATACGCGTTCCTAAAGATGATGGCAACCGGTTGGCAGCTCTCTACATCGACAGAATCGTAAGCCTTCACGGCGTTCCCAAGGAGATTGTGTCAGATCGAGGAACCCAGTTCACCTCAAGGTTCTGGAAGAAGTTCCAAGAAGCCTTGGGAACCAAGTTATCTTTCAGCACGGCTTTCCACCCACAGACCGGAGGTCAGACAGAACGAGTAAATCAAATTCTCGAAGACATGCTCCGAGCCTGTGTCTTAGCATATGGGGCCAAGTGGGAAGACTGCCTCCCTTTTGCCGAGTTCTCCTATAACAACAGTTATCAGTCGAGCCTTCAGATGGCACCATTTGAGGTGTTGTACGGACGCAGATGTCGCACACCCCTCAACTGGTCAGAGACTGGAGAAGGGCTAGTCTTTGGACCGGATATTCTCCGTGAAGCAGAAGAGCAAGTTCAACTAGTCAGAGAACGTTTGAAGGCAGCCAAGTCAAGGCAGAAGAGCTATGCTGACACTCCCCGCCGGGACATGAGCTTCCATGTCGGGGATCATGTGTACCTGCGGGTAACTCCTCTAAAGGGAACCAAGCATTTCCACGTCAAGGGGAAGCTCGCACCAAGGTTCATTGGACCCTTTGAGATCACTGCACGATGAGGAGAAGTGGCTTACCAGTTGGAACTACCACCTGAGCTATCCGATGTGCACAACGTATTCCACGTGTCACAACTTCGGAAATGTCTCCAAGTTCAAAGCAAGCCTGATCTCTACAAGGATGTTGATCACCAAGCCATTGATCTCCAGCCTGATTTGACCTACCGCGAGAAGCCCATTCGCATTCTGGATGAAGCAGAATGGCGGACGCGAAGCCGCACCATCAAGTACTTCAAGGTCCAGTGGAGCAACCACACGGAAGCAGAAGCAACCTGGGAACGTGAAGATTATCTTAGATCCGAGTATCCCGATCTCTTTTAAGACATAGTTTAGGAATCTCGGGGACGAGATTCTTGTAAGGGGGATAGGTCTGTCACACCCTGCATTTTGTAACATGTCATTTGCATCAATGAAGCATGGAAATTTGGACCAGCAAAATTTTTTGTCATCATTTGGCTTTTATTTGGATTTGAGTTTTTCTTCCTGTGTTTTTCATGTGCTCATTAAAGTCAACTATTACCTCTTGTAGAATTCATCTCCTTACCCAAAACTTCTGCCCAATGATCATACCAAGTGTTTATAGCAGTATAGTATTTTCTTATAAAATTGATTTGGCCAAATTGTATTTCAAAAATTAGTATTCCAAAAACCCCTGAATTGAGATTTGCACTGCAAGTGCTTGATTTAGGGTGAGAAAATTATTTCAAAAAGTATATTTGAGACCTAGTAGTCATAGGACTCCCAGAAACCACAAAAATATAATTTTAAAAGTTATTTTCCTATTTTATTTAAAAGCCTTTTCTTAAGGCCAGAAATGGTCTTTAATAGGGAAAATTATTTAAGTATTTCAAAAATATTTGCCAAAATTCAGGGAGACTCATAGGACATATATTGTCCATATATAAGAGTTTCAACACTTGGTCATGTTCAAAATAATGGGCTATTCCCTTAGAAACCCTTTCTGGATATTTCAAGCTTTTGAAATATTTACAAAGGAAATATTCTCTAAAAATTCCAGGGAAATTCCATCATGTCATATATGACATATTTGATGATCTTGCCAAGCCCCATGCCTTGGAAAGTAAGAAAACATCATCAAAACCCCTCAAAACCATTCTGTCCATATCTGAAGTTTGAGCAACTTTACATTGCCAAACTTGTCCAAATGCTCTCAAACTTGGTGCACATGCTAGAATGGCCTAATAAGGCATCTAGACCAAATGGAACAAGCTTTGAAGAAGGGAAACTTGATCAGAATACCCCAAAACCATTTCTGTTCAAATTCAAATTTGAACAACTTTACATTACCAACTTTTTACCTGGGGCTTCAAACTTTGTGAGCATGATCATAACCCCAAATGGTGAAACTACACCAAGTGGTGCATCAAGGGGAGATGATTAGCTTGACTTAAACATGGTGAAGCCATTTCTGTTGATTTCTAGGGTTCACCAAAGTTACATTGGCAAGTTTCTTCAAATGAGCCCAAATTTGGTGAAACACCCTATTTCCATATGACATTTAATCCTGTTAAGTGTCATAGCCAGTGGAGATCATTTGCTTGCCCCAAACATGATCAAACACCTTCTGCCATTTTACCAAAACCATCATCTTGACCTCTTTTACTATTTACTTTTGCTTCCACTTTCTACCACAGCTTCACCTAGTTACATTCTACCCCCAGTAACTTCCCCAGGACCAGAGCTCCATGATTGAAGGGTGAAAACCCCAAATTACCTTGCTGGACAACCCAGTTCTTACCATCTACCACCCTCCCTCCTCTCTCACTGGACATCCAAGGCATCCAAAGCCACAGCTGGGTTGTTTACTTCGTGCTGGACCCCCCAGACAGGGCGGACACGCCCAGTGAGCCAACGGCATGCCGTGGCATGCGATAAGCACGCTCCAGAGCGTGCTACAGTGCGCACCCGCACTGTAGCCTCGCCCAGTCCGTCGCCCCCGACCGCCTCGTGCTTCCCCCTCGCGCCGTTCAATGCGCCTCGACGTCCGCAACTCCCCCCGGCGCTGTCCCCCTCATCCTTCTCCCTCCAGTGGACGCCCTCGCACGCGTGCCGGCCGCCCGCGAGCTCCAACCTCTGGCCTCACACGCGCGCAGCTCCAGAACCTTCCCCCGCTCCCCCACTTCCTCTCCTCTGCCCTGGAACTCGTCCAGCAACACCACAGACACATCCCCAGCGCCTCCCGTGCACTGTGGCGGCGAGCAGAGGCTCGTCGGCGCACAGGTCCACGACACCTCGCCGTCCTCCTATAAATAGGGCCCCTGAGCCCCTCCTCTCTTCACCAACAACATTCTCCCTCTCTCAATCTTCCCCAGAGCCACTCGCCCCCACTCCAGACCAGCCCGAGCTCGAGATCGAGCTCGAGCTCCGCCGCAGCGGCTCACCGTCGCCTACTCGGTACAGGCCGCCCCAGCCTCTTCTAGCACTTGATCTAGCACCGCAGCACGTCACTGATGCGTATCCCCCTCTTTCCCCTCTCTACAGCTGCCAGAATCGACCGGAGCAGCATCCACCCGAAGCTCCTCCGCCGCGTGTCCTCGCCGCTGGCGAACCAGGCCCCTCCGGTGACCCGCACCACCACCACTAGAACGGCGACATCCTGCTGGATCCATTCCTGCCCGTAGCTCGCCCGCTGTGCCCGGAAACGTCGCCGGTGAGCTCGCCGGCTCTCTGCCAGAGGGTTAGGGATGACAGGCGGGCCCCGCCTGTCAGCCTCCCCTCGCTCCTCTCCCCTCTCACTGACGCCGGGCCCCGCCCGTCAGGTTTAAAAAAACCCTGGCGCGCGCTGGCGCCGTGCGGTGGGCTGATTTCGCCCTGGGCCGTTGCACTGTGGCCGTTCTGGCCCAGTGGCACAGAGCCTTTTTCATTTTTCTTTTATGTGGGATTTCAAATAATTCCACAGAATTAAATATATATCCAAATGAATTAATTCCAGTTCCTAAAAACTTGTAAAATTCAAACCTATTTAATGATGTCACTTTCACACATGTCCATGGACCTTTTCTGTTATGTTCAAATTTAAATTCATATTTGAACATTAAAACTTCTGTTCAAATATTCATGGACCCCATTCTGCAACTCCAAAACTCCAACTAAGAATTTTTGCCATCTTAGTTTTCCCTCTAGTATTTAACAAAAATAAGTTGACATTTTTCTGAGCACTTTGATTTTTCTGTTTTTATTGTGGTCTTATTTTTTCGTTGTTATGTTGCGACGATTAGATACCGTATTTGACGAGGTTGCTGATGAGGAAGGAGGGGAAGGATTTGAAGACTTTGAAGACCAAGCCAATCCAGGCAAGCAGCCCTTTGACCATGATACCCTTGTGTTCTTCAGAACCCATTTGTTTCCGAATGCATGATGATAAGAGTGACGGTGGTGACCTAGTTGAGAACCACCACATGATGCATGCTTTACTCATGATCTTGCTATGTGCTAGATGCAATGCAAATGATTAGTAGTGATGCTTAGTGATGCATGTGTGCCATGAAACCTTCGTGGTTGCATTCTTTTCAAAAATCCCATCGGATGCCCCTAATGCCCGAGGGTGATGTTGAGTTAGGTCATCACTTGAGGAAGAAGTGATGTGCCGATAAAGATCTTGTGCATGGGTGAAATGATGGATTAGATTTATGTGTGACTACCGTCCCAACCAAACATGTGCAACCACTCTACCCCTTATGGGACGGGGCGTTATTGATTACTTAGACCGATACTAGCATGTTGCCCGCATTACTAGTGACGGGAAGACTTGAGGTCTTTCCGGGATGGGGTCGTGCTTGGATAGACGACCATGACTGTTTTTACAGGGCACCGGACACACCGTTGGTCCCTTCGTGTACGCGTGATATTGAAATTAGGGCAAGTCCCATGATCTATTGTTTGTACTCGAGGGCCGTGTACCGACGAGTGGACCCTATGCTAGTGTCGTCTAAGTAAAGATAATGACCGGGTGCTTCCCCCAAGTACTTGAGGTACTGCGGGATCGTGGGTGACACGAAAGCTTCCCGGATCTTGTGGGTAAAGTGCGCAACCTCTGCAGAGTGTAGAACTATTCGAATAGCCGTGTCCACGGTCATGGACAGTTGGGTGGTGCTACTTAAACTATGTCCAGAATTTTACTACATCGGTGAAAGTATGTGTGTGTGATGTGTCAAGGTGGTGACTTGAGTTGTTGAGCTGAATCCTATTCATGTTGATATCGGTAACCTGTCCTCAAGGTTACGTGAACTTATTGATGCATATACTTGATGGTAGAATATTTATTCTAGCCCATAGCTAGATTGCTCATTGTTGTACAATTGCATTGTTACTTTGAACCAAATCATGGGTTGCTTGCGAGTACATTCAAAGTACTCATTGGCTTGCCACTGGTTATTTAATTGGCCAGGCATGGAGGAACAGGAATATGAAGAAGAATTCTATGGAGACGAACATGCGAACTAGGACGCTATCCCAGTCAGAATGCATGTAGGGTTAAGGCAGATGGCATGGGTTCTACTTACCTTCGAAGACTTCCGCTATTCGAGTTATTTGCTATTCAGCCCTTGAGGCTTTATCTATGTAAGACTTGGCCATAATGACCATAATTTGTGTAAGACGGTATGTATGGATGTAAGACTCTTGTTATTCAGCTTCTGTGTGTTCAGTGAGCATTGATCTCTGGGATCACTGTACACGTGCATTCGGTGATCTCGACTCTTAAGTCGGGGTCCCCACACGCCGCAACATCTTCATCGCTACTGCTACATACCACCACCGATCCGTATCCATATACCACCACCAATCCGTATCCATATACCACCACCGCTGCCATATACCACCACGGCTGCCATATTCTACCACCAATCCGAGTTCTTTTCATTTTAGATTGGCTTTCGAGATCCATCTAGTTTCGGTTTCGTGTTTCCTTGCCTGAGTAGGTCTCGAAAAAAAAAAAAGAGTCCGGAGACCTCCGGGCAGTTTTTAGGCCAAAATTTCGGCACGTGAAAATATTTTTTCCCTATCCTATTTTTGGGCTTTTCTGAGTCTTTTGAGACACGTGCCACCATACTATTTTTTTACAACACTTTTTCGTCGTCGCTGCCCTGATTTTGAAAAAAAAAATTGTCAAAAAAATTTCATGCCGAGGCGAAAAAAATTCAGAGTGTGCTTTCCCCTTGATTACGTGGAGCGCCGTGATTTTGTTAGTGTTCTAGGCTCGTGTCTCTAGTACGGTCTAGCTTAAGACTAGCACAGTACCGTCGTTGAGCGTTTATTCAAATTTGCATCTCTGAATTGATTATTGCTGACCCTTTTTGCTACCCATCTTATAAGCCTTCCCAGCTCCACATACATCTACGTCGTGCGTTTGACTCTCCCTGGTAATCGATCCAACCTTTGAGAGTTTTGATTACCACGGTTGCCGATCACCACCTGCTGCTGGGTAAGAACTGGTAAGAATTTTAGTTTTGCTTGACGGATTGTGACGCCCCACCACCACCATTTTCTTGTAGTCTGTAGGATCATATTTTTGTGTGTTTCTATTGCTGCTAACCATGCCAAGATCACAAGTCGACGAGACTAACTGGGAGAACATGACAAACAAGGAGTTGCATGATAAATTTCAGCAAATGATGGGTCAACAGATAGCAGATGTCATGACCAGTTTTGACAACGCACTAGCGAGGATGGATGGCATTTAGAAGTCAATTGACACCAAGTTGGATGCCAAATTCGCTGAAGTGCTTGCGCGTCTACCTCCACCTGCTGCACCATTGCAACAACAACAACAACCACCTTCACGTCGCGAAATCGCCCTCCGCAAAGCGAGCCGTGTCCCTCTTCTACCTGGCCAACCTGTTGGTGCTGCTGTTGATACTTCTGTGGCTCCTGCTGCTGCTGAGGAGGAGGACGATTACGCAGGGGATTACGAGGAAGAGGTTCATCAAAATCAGAACTACGTGCAACAACTAGCACCACAACAACCAGGTCGTCCACATCCATACCTATACTAATTAGAGACTCCCTAGAAAATCCCACGTTAATTAGTACTCCCTCCGTTCCTTAATATAAGGTGTATTTTTTTTCAGAAAGTAAAATTTCTCTAAGTTTGACCAAGTTTATAGGCAAAAATATCAGTATCTAGAATACCAAATCAGTATCACTAGATTCATCATGAAATATATTTTTACATTTTATATAATTGGTATTATAAATCTTTATATATTTTGCTGCAAAGTTGGTCAAACATAGACACCAGTTGACTTTTTGAAAAACTAATACACCTTACATTTAGGAACGGAGGGAGTAATTAAGAACCGTTTCATCAGGTGGGACCAAATTATTACGGTGAAGATCTTTCCATACGATTTAATTTTTTTCTCCATATGAAATAATATTTTTTCTCAACCCAGGATCAATCTAAAGCCGTAGGACGTACTCATACACTATGGAAGCCACGTGCAACACGACTCCTATGGAGTATGGACGTCCTCTCTCCTTTAAAAAAACAGAACATCCTTATCTAAAAAACAGATTCAAGTATAGGAGCCTGTTTTGCCACGAAAATAAATGATTTTTTCTCTAAAAGAAAACAGGAAGAATAGGCCACGAAAATAAAGGATCAACGACAGCGGATTCCAAGTGCCAAGTAGCATGTACAAGAGCCCAGGACCGTGCTGCTCTACCAGAGCACATCTGCGATGCGAGACTTCGCATCAAGTGACGATGAGTTGAACTAACCCGATCGTGGCTATTGGTGTGAACATAAACAAGATGGTAGGATGATGTATAGTTGCACGTACATAGTGGCGGTTGTGAACAGAAACATGATGATGTATGGCTGCACGTACTGGGTCATTTGTGAATCAAGAAAGGCATGAAATCTACATGATCTCAGGTGAGCACCCTCATACAGTACAGGTTTGATTGCAGCTGCGGCTGCCACATATGTTGCCAGTCTATTTTATCTGTAGTAAATTACGCAACTATTCAAATCTTCAGGACGTAATCTTGCTGAGTCTAGCACAATGCGAAGAAGATTTACGAAATATATTTTGGGACATGTAGCATCTTTGCAATTGAGTTCAGTATGGTGGATTGGTAATTCAGTTAATGTTTTTGTTTTAGCGTCTCTAGAATCCTGGCTATAGTACGTTTGTCTGATATAAGATATAATCAATGTTATTCTACTTTAAGTGAATAAAATTGATGTTCAAAATATATTGCGTTTCTATCATCTATGTCAGGGATATTACTAGCAGGTATGAACCGGCTAGTGTAAACCGGATTATTGTAATATATTTGTATCATTGTAATATTTAGTAAAGGCTACGGCCCATGAGATCTTAGGGCCCATGTATAGAGTTACGGTTTGTAAACCGCCTGATCATGTAACTTGAGAGATAAGGAAGAAAGAGCAGGGACCGAGGCGGACACAAGTATGAGCCGGCCTCGGGACTCTGTAAACCGGACCGGGCATTGCCTCTATATAAAGGGACGACCCGGCGACGGTTCAGGACAAGCAAGAAACAACCCGTCGAGACACAGGCAAGCGACCCGCTCCCTGTTCATCGACGCCCAAGCAATACCAAACCAAACTAGACGTAGGCTTTTACCTTCATCGAAGGGGCCGAACTAGTATAAACCCTCTGTGTCCTTTGTGTGCTTTTAACCCCTTCAAGCTAACCTATGCGATGGTTCCATCACTAAGTCCGTTAAACCGGACATCTGCCGTGTTAATTCCATGACAGTTGGCGCCCACTGTGGGGCCTGCGCACGATGGTTTCGAGCTCTTGAAGGGCAGCTTTGAAGGGCTCAGGGGTTACGCAGTGGGCCGGATGACAAAGAGTCACCGCGGCCGGATCTACATCGATAACGCAGGTTGGGGACCGGAGGCCGATTCCATCGAATACGGGTACCGGGTTCCCTTCGGCGGCATCCATGTCTTCATCGGCAAGATTGGTGAACCGGGGCCTGAGTCGGACGTCTTCCCCAACATCGTCGAGCCGGCTCAGCGTGCGAGATCAACCCGGATTCAGCCTGCCGTGAAGCGCGTTTTCATTGGAGCAATTCACGGAGTTCAAGCCGAGGACGGATCGGATTCCGGTAGCGAGACAGTTATCTATTCCGATGACGAATCTTCATCCGGAGAGACTGAATCTTTGTATCAGTTGCGGGACGGCCGGTCTGAGGGTATGTCCGACGGAGACAGTATTCCGGACCCCTTTGATCCGCCAAACCGAGTGGCTGTCTTTATGGCCGGTTCACAACCTGCGCAGCAGTCCATGGTGAACGGGGCGACAGCAGAAGCTGGCGTAGGGGGGAGCGGCCCGGCCCTCTCGCCCTCTGACGCTCTATCCACCTTAGTCGAGGAGTTTACAAACCGGGCCATGGCAGAGGTGGCTCCAGCAGACAAGGCGCAACACGATGCAGAACTACTTCAGCTGAAAAACCGGATTGAGCAAGCAAGAGAAGAGCTGAAAACAGAGAAAGCTATGATAGCAATGAGGCAAGCAGAGCTAGAGGCTCAGACTTTTCAGTTGAGGATGGAGCAGGCCTCTGTGCAGGGAGTAAGGAGTCGGAAGTACCAGTCTCGTCTACCGCCGGTTTATGAGACAGCGAATCTTTTCAGGACACCAGGAGCAGGAACCAGCAATGATCCAGCAGTAAACCAGAGGGCCGATCCGCCGAGGAGAGATGAGCTGGTTCAGCAGCCTACTTCGGAGCCAGATCGGCGAGTCATGTCTGCACCTCATGTCCCAACCCCCCCGGGTCATTATTCAAATCCTTTGGATAACATCGTTGCTGCTGCTGCGCGCTTGGCCGCTTTACCCATTGAGGGGACATCTCCTGTGGCGTTAGAGGCACGCAGGGTCAAGGATCTACTTAATACGGCATTAACACAACAGCAAGCATATTCTCATAGCAGGGAGAGGCTCCATTCAACACCACGCCCCAGCCGGAGTTACACTAGGCATTGGGAGGAACCAGAAGTGTCTAGCAGTGAACGCAGGCGACATCGTCACAGACAAAATAATCCGGCAGGCGCGGATGCACAAGCTCAGGATGCAAATCGGGTTAGAACGGTGGACCAGGAGGAGATCCGTCAAACGACGCCGGTTCACACCACCACAGCAGAGACAGGAGTCACAACGAGTTCCTTTGGGGTGCAGTGTCTTATCCCCGCTTTACGGAGCGTGAAGCTGCCCAAGGATTTTAAAGGGACACGCAAAGTGCCTAATTACACAGCAGACTTGGCTCCGGAAGCTTGGGTTGAGAGTTATGAGATGGCCATGGAGATGCTGGATGTAGATGAAGCGGCTTGTGTGAAATACTTTACCATGATGCTTGAAGGTACAGCCCGGACCTGGCTAAAAGGTTTGCCCCCTAATTCTATCGGGTCATGGGGAGAGCTACGTCGCCAGTTTATCAGGAACTTCAAGGATACGTGCAAGCATCCGATGTCGATAGTAGATCTAGCAGCCTGTGTGCAAGGAGAACAGGAGGCTACAAGTGCATGGGTACGGCGAGTGTCAGAGATCTTGCACTCTTTGAATGGTATCAATCCCAGTACGGCAATAGTGACATTAGAAAACAATTGCCGGTTTGAGTCTCTCAAGATAAAACTGGGGCGGCTTAAACGGGATTGTAATGATATGGGAACTCTTATGAGCGCTCTAGTAAAATATGGGGATTCTGACAACACTAAGTATCCAGAAGCAGAGGGAGACAAAGCAGGAAAGGTCAACAAGCCTGGTAAACCGGCGCAGGTTAGTCCGGCTGGTACCAGTTTCTTAGGCAAGCGAAAGGCAGAGGGTGGCTCTGATTTCGTGGCCAATACCCAAGTTCAAGGGGGTTTTCAGCGCAATAGGGGCAAACCACCTCCACAAACCGGCGGAGGGGATGTTAGTTGGGACCAGGAGTTGAATCAGCCTTGTCCGAAGCATAGCACAAGGGAACGACCAGCAAAACACACTATAGGAGAATGCAGGCCCTTGATGGAAGCCATAATGGGCCGCCTCAATTCTAATGACAGGCCTCCAAACGGCGGTTTAGGCCCGGGGTTTTACGGTCTGGGTCACCAGGGGAACAACTCCGGATCAGGGTATCATGGCAATAACAGTGGTTATCATAACCGGGTCAATAATCAATATGGTCAAGGTGGTTATAATAACCAGGGCAATCAGCCACATGGTCAAGGTGGTTACAATAACCAAGGCAGCCAACAGCAGGGCCAAGGTAATCACAATAACCAAGGTAATCAGCAGCGTCAGCAACAACAGCAGCAATCCGGTTATCAGAATAATCCGAAGGAGTTAAGTAGTGGGCAATATCATGTGTTCACCACGAGTTTGTGCAAACGAGATCAAAAAGTTTTAAAGCGGGCAGTTCACGCGGTTGAACCGGCGACGCCGCAATTCCTGCGCTGGTCAGAGCAGCCCATTGTATGGAGCAGGGAGGATCATCCAATGCGGGTGGATAATCCGGGCCACTTGGCCTTGGTAGTAGCACCACATGTGGGTGGCTATAAGTTCACTAAAGTTCTTATGGACGGCGGCAGCAGCATCAATATCTTGTATTATGAGACCTTCTCGTATGGGCTTGACGGATAAGAAGCTAAGGCAGTCAAACACGGTGTTCCATGGGGTGGTGCCAGGTAAGTCAGCTTACCCAGTTGGGAAAATTGACTTAGAAGTTACCTTTGGAGATGAGCATGATTCCAGGTCAGAGATGATAACTTTTGAAGTCGTCAAGATCCGGAGCCCTTATCACGCTCTGTTCGGGAGGACGGTTTATGCCAAGTTTATGGCTAGGCCGTGTTATGTTTATCTGCAGCTCAAGATGCCGGGTCACAAGGGCACAATCACGGTTCATGGAAGTCGCAAGATTGCATTGGAGTGTGAAGAGGGAGACGCTGCTTACGCGGAGGCAGTATGTGCTACTGAGGAGTTGAAATTTTATAAGGATAATGTTGATCCGGCAGATATGACCCCGTTGAAGAAGCCAACTACAGAGCATGATCCGGCGTTGAAGTTTAAATCGGCAGAGGAGACCAAGCAAGTTGATTTTGTGCCAGGCGATTCATCCAAGCAGTTCACTATCAGCGCTAACCTTGATCCCAAATAGGAAAGCACGCTCATCGAGTTCATCCGTGAGAACCGGGATATCTTTGCATGGAAACCTTCTGACATGCCAGGTATACCGAGGGAACTCGCTGAGCACAGCCTTAACATTGATCCAAAGTTCAAACCGGTTAAACAGTATCTGCGCCGCTTCAACGAAGAAAGGCACAAGGCTATAGGAGAAGAGGTGGCCAGGCTTTTGGCTGCAGGGTTCATAGTTGAAGTTTTTCATCCGGAATGGTTGGCTAATCCGGTACTGGTGTTAAAGAAGAATGGAAAGTGGAGAATGTGCGTGGACTACACAGACCTCAACAGAGCTTGTCCAACCGATCCTTTTGCTCTCCCTCGCATTGATCAGATCATCGATGCTACAGCGGGATGTGAGCGGCTAAGTTTTTTGGATGCATACTCAGGATATCACCAGATCAAGATGGCAGTTAAAGACCAGGAGAAGACAGCTTTCATAATTCCTTTTGGTGCTTTTTGCTATGTATCTATGCCTTTTGGGCTCAAGAGTGCCCAAGCAACTTATCAGCGTTGCGTACAGAACTGCCTTAAGGGGCAGATAGGGAGAAATGTTCATGCTTATGTGGATGATATCATGGTGAAGTCAAGAAAGGAGGAGACACTGATAGAGGACCTCAAGGAGACCTTTGACAATCTTCGGACATATAAGATGATGCTTAATCCGGAGAAGTGTGCTTTTGGTGTTCCGGCAGGCAAGCTCCTTGGGTTTTTGGTATCAAACAGAGGAATAGAAGCTAATCCAGAGAAGATCAAGGCAATCACATCTTTGACCAAATCGGCTTGCATTAATGATGTTCAGCGCATCGCTGGCCGGATCACAGCATTGAGCCGGTTCATTAGCCGTTTGGGGGAGAAGGCGATTCCGCTTTATCAGATGCTGAGAAAGACGGATCGGTTTATATGGAGTGATGAGGCAAATACTGCGTTTGAGGATTTGAAGCGACAGCTGGCAAGGCCACCGGTCCTGGCTGCCCCTGTTAATAATGAGCCTTTGTTGTTATATGTCGCCGCCAACGCACGGGCTGTTAGTGTGGCAATCGTGGTCGAACGCAAGGAAGCAGGGAAGGAATATCCGGTTCAGCGTCCAGTCTATTACGTAAGTGAAGTACTCATTGAGTCTAAGCAGAGGTACCCACATTGGCAGAAGCTGGTATATGGTGTATTCATGGCAAACCGGAAGTTGAAGCATTATTTCCAAGGCCATCCAATAACTGTTGTTAGCTCAGCACCATTGGGGGATATAATCCAGAACAGGGAAGCTACAGGCAGAGTGGCGAAGTGGGCCATTGAGCTCAGCCCACATGAATTGAAATATGTGCCACGCACCGCTATCAAATCTCAAGCATTGGTGGATTTCATCAATGATTGGATAGAACTGCAAACACCGGAGGAGAAGCCGGATCTTACATACTGGACAATTCATTTTGACGGTTCAAGGCAGTTAGAAGGCTCGGGGGCTGGAGTTGTTTTAACTTCCCCGCGAGGGGATAAGTTTTGTTACGTCCTCCGTTTATTGTTTCCTTGTACTAATAATGCAGCAGAATATGAAGCATTACTTCATGGCTTGCGGATGGCCAAGGAGATGAACTTGAGCCGGGTTAAGTGTTTCGGCGATTCAGATTTGGTGGCACAACAAGTATCAGGCAAGTGGGATTCGAGAGATCCTCTCATGGCAGCTTACATACGAGAAGTGGAAGCAGTGGCAGGATGTTTCAAAGGGTATCAGGTGGATCACATAGACCGGCAAAAGAATGAAGCGGCCGATGCTTTAAGCCGGCTGGGTTCACAGCGTAAACCGGTACCACCAAATACTTTCTTGGATGAGCTGCACAGTCCGTCAGTTCAAGTACCAACGGAGGAAGAATTGGCTGTTCCTGATCCGGAGGCGCAACTAGTTGCGACACTTCATGCTATTCCGGATTGGACGCTGCCTTATCTGGCGTATTTAAGCCGGGGAAAGCTACCGGACGACGAGATCGAAGCACGACAGATAGTCCGGCGTTCCAAGTCCATGACAATTGCGAACGTAGAACTTCATCATCGCAGTGTTTCTGGAGCATTTCAGCGGTGTGTATCAGCTGAGGAAGGTTGTGATATTCTCCGTGAGATCCATGAAGGGGATTGTGGTCATCATGCCAGTTCAAAATCCTTGGTGGCTAAAGCTTTTCGACATGGATTCTATTGGTTAACAGCCCATGCCGATGCGGCGGATCTAGTCCGGAAGTGTGATGCCTGTCAGAAGTTTTCACGGCGTGCTATTGTTCCGGCACAGGAGCTCCGGAGGATACCAATAACCTGGCCGTTTGCGACTTGGGGGCTGGATATGGTCGGGCCCTTCAAACGATCCCAAGATCAGAAAACTCATCTACTGGTGGCGGTGGACAAGTTTACAAAATGGATTGAAGCAGAGCCTGTGAGCAAGTGTGATGCGGCAACAGCGGTCAAATTTATCAAAAAGGTAATTTTCTGGTTTGGCTTTCCACACAGCATCATCACAGATAACGGCACCAATTTATCTAAAGGAGAGATGGAAGAGTTTTGTCAACGAGAGCATATTCGCCTGGATGTATCTTTCGTAGCGCACCCTCAATCCAATGGTCAAGCTGAAAGAGCAAATCAGGAGATTTTGCGAGGTATCAAGCCCCGGCTTATGACTCCCTTACAAAGAACACCAGGGTGCTGGGTTGAGGAGTTACCTTCTGTCCTTTGGAGTATCAATACTACGCCAAACCGGTCCATAGGTTATACACCTTTTTTCATGGTATATGGTGCTGAAGCGGTTCTTCCAAGTGATATCCGTCATGATTCACCAAGGGTGACAGCCTATGTTGAAGAGGACAACGAGTAGGCGAGACAAGACAGCTTGGACCGGTTGGATGAAGAGCGTGATATAGCAGCGGCACGGTCTGCGATTTATCAACAAGACTTACGCAGGTATCACAGCCGCCGGGTCAAGACCAGGACGTTCCAGGAGGGAGATTTGGTGCTCCGGCTTATCCAGGATCCAACAGATATGCACAAGCTATCCCCACCTTGGGAAGGGCCCTTTGTGGTCAGCAAGAATCTACACAACGGTTCATATTACCTGGTGGACGTTCGAGAACACAAGGACTCACGGACATCGGAAGAAGAGACAAAGAGGCCGTGGAACATCGCCCTCTTGCGGCCCTACTATACTTAAGCCATGAGCTTCATTGTATCCTATGTATATATTATGATTAATGAATAATCCGGCACCCTCGGTAAACTGGGGGCTCAGCCTTTTTTCCAATGTAAGTATCTTATGGTGACAACCATACATTTTTTATCATATATCATGTTTCAAACACTTCGATTGATTTAAAGTAAGTATACAGGGCATATGTATGCTAGAGCAACAACTCACTGAAGGGCTTCCTGGTCAAACATAGGTCGTATTCGAACCAAAGAAGACATGGCGCAAAGGCCCTCTGGATGGTGACAACCATCCAGTGATTGGCTAAAGTTTTTCCTATGGTTCTATGGAACCATGGAGGCCCTCTAGATGGTGACAACCATCCAGTGATTGGCTAAAGTTTTTCCTATGGTTCTATGGAACCATGGAGGCCCTCTGGATGGTGACAACCATCCAGTGATTGGCTAAAGTTTTTCCTATGGTTCTATGGAACCATGGAGGCCCTCTGGATGGTGACAACCATCCAGTGATTGGCTAAAGTTTTTTCTATGGTTCTATGGAACCATGGAGGCCCTCTGGATGGTGACAACCATCTAGTGATTGGCTAAAGTTTTTCCTATGGTTCTATGGAACCATGGAGGCCCTATGGATGGTGACAACCATCCAGTGATTGGCTAAAGTTCTTCCTATGGTTCTACGGGAACCATAGAGGCCCTCTGGATGGTAAGCCCATTCCATTGATTGGCTAAACCTTGCTTTGAGCCTGGCAGCTCGTAAAAAGCCTTGACTACATGGTTTTATTTGCAAAACTTGCATTTCTGGTGTTTATGTTTTATGGTTTTTTAATCCGGAATGGGACAACTCCAGAGTTGACCATATATCTTAAAAAGTCTGGGTCATGAACGCCAGCATAAGTTCAAAAGTCTGGGTCATGAACACCAGCATAAGTTCAAAGTCTGGGTTATAAACACCCGCAAGAGTTAAACCGGCGTTCATCATAACCCAGAACAATCATCAGGCAGAAACAAAGTAAGGAGCAAAGCATGATTTAAACCGGTGGCTTCTATAAAGACCCGGGATTATTATTGGGTCTATCAAAAGACTCCCTTCAAAAAGGCAAAATTCGCCGGATTAAGAGTATCAAGCATACTTGATCTCAGGTATAAAGTTATTTCTGATATAAGTATACACTTGTTTGATATATTGTGAGAACAATTTAATTTGTCCAGCGGTAAACCGCTAGGACATATTTTCAGTGTTATCTATGCAGGAACATATAATATGCAGAACAAACCATATTAGAACAGACTTAAATTGGCAACGTCAAAACAAGAAGTTGGAATATCCGGATCAGGATGAATAATGTTTTATACTATCCTATTACAAGGCATAGCAGGCCTGAACGGATTAAAGATTGTCCGGCAACATGAGACTGCAAGCTACAAAGACATACTATGATCTACGCTTCTTCCTGCTGCGACGGCTGGGGATCAACTTGTTCCGGAGTCTCTTCATCTTCTTGAAGCGGCTGGAAGTCGGGGACGCACCAGTCGATTTTCGTTAAGGCACGAAAGTACATCTCCTCATTGATGAGTTCAGACGGATCAATATCTGGGGCGAAAGTATGAGGGCGCAATGGTGGGATTAGATTGACGGTGTCATAAACCGGCCGATCCGCCCGCTCGTTCTGTAAATCATATCCCGGATGATACCTGGACAAATCTGTCTCGGCAGCCAGCTTGCTTGCGAGAGGACGCATCTCCTTAGTTAAAGCATGAAGATCCTTTGCAGTAAAAGCTGATCCGTCCTCTTTAGTGTTGGGATACCCATTTAAGGCTTCTTCCGGATCAAAATCCGGGACCCATGCTTTGGCTCTAGTAAGCGCCATGAGAGAACCAGCTCGAGCTGCAGACTTTTTGACTTCCTCCAAGCGGACTGGCAAGACAGAAAGCTTTTCTAAGGTACCTTGGATAGTAGTGGGAGCCGGTTTATTGAAGGACATTGCGCTTATGATCCTCTGAGCACCGGAATACAGCTGCTCGACCAGAGTATAAGACGCTTTGAGTTTTTTTCGTAAATCATCCCCAAGATGGGTGACACGGCGCCCTACATAAGATTGTCACAGTTAAACCGGAACGGATTAAAGATGGCAAGAATGAAAACAGGAATACAGATTGAGTACTTACCGAAGACAGCAGAAGTCATCAACTCTATTTGCCGCTTTAAACCGGTTAACTCTTCAGTCACCGGATTAAGGGCCTCCTCAGCGTCCTTTGCCCTTTTTTCCAGATCTTTCTTCTGAACCTCAAAGGCGGTCCGCTCCTCTTCAAAGAATTTCTTCAGCTGTTCAACAGTCTTCAAGCTCAGCGCCAAGTCTTTCTTGGCCTTAGAAGCAGCAGATTCTGTTTCAGCAAGTCTGTTCCGGAGTTCAGTAATTTCTTCAGCCCTCCGGTTCAAATCAGCCTGCAAGGAAAATCAAGTGGAATAAAAGCAAAAGTCAGATAAGTCTCAAGCACACAAACAAGTTGTCTACTTGACACTTGGGGGCTAATGGGCAGTTGAAGTGTCAAATGATAGCAATTTAAAGACAAGTCTCAAGCACACAAGCAAGTTGTCTACTTGACACTTGGGGGCCAATGGATAGTTGAAGTATCAAAGGAAAATTCATACAAGTCTCAAGCACATAACCAAGTTATCTACTTGATACTTGGGGGCTAATGTAAGATCAGTTGTCCAAGTTATAAGTACCGGTTCACCTTCTACGCGCAGCTAAACCGGAACTTGGGGGCTACTATGATATAGATAGAAGCACATCAAGAGCACAAATCAAAAGCAAAGGATTACCACATACTTGTCCTTCATCAGGTTAACCAAGCCCGCTTCATAATCTCGACTGCTATGAAAACGGTTCAAGTACACAGAATAAAGCTCCTGAGCACTCATATCGGCAAGGCTAGACAGTTCTGTACTCCATTTGCCCTTTTCTTGATGCAACTTCTCCGCTTTAGCCGTATGTTTGGCTAGGACAGTGGGCTCAGCGGGAGCGGTATAAGCTGTGCTGATTACTTGGACTTCCGGAGAAGCAGTTGTTGGTGGTGGGGTCGCAGTGTGAACCGGACTGGCAGGATCCGGATTGGTCCGAGGAGAATTGGCCCGGGCAGGACTTGCCGGTTCACGAACATCCTCAGTATTGGGATTTTCAGGCACAGTGGTATGATCCACAGGAGCGGAATCTTCAAACGGCATTGTGGGCTCGCCTTCTGGAAGGACGGTTGTATCCGGATCGACCGCTGGATCATCGATAGCAGCCTCAGTAGTTGGTTTGTTGGCTTTTGCCTTTTTACTGGGTTTAGGTTTGCTGAAAGGAATTGGAAAAAGAAGTCAAAATTGTAAAGCAAAGTGCAATCATAAACCGGATAAATTAAAAGACTTACCCTGGGACAGCTTTCAGGGGTGGAAGTTGTGTGGCAGTTGATTCGCCGGAAGAAGATAAGGGAGTATCCTGATAATCAGGGTCAGACGGTTTAAGTGGTTTGCGTATAAGCCCGGCCTTGGGATGAAGAAGGGCTGGAGAGAGTATAACCTCAGAGCGGCGCCTCCGGGCTGGAGTAAGAGAGATTCCAGATGATTCAACTGCAAGGCCGCTATGGCGGGTAGTCCGGCGAAGGGCTTCATGTTGCTGTTTCTTCAAAAGAAAATTGGGATCCAATTGAGCATAAGGGTGAGAAAACTGATATTTCCGGACTGTCCGACGACTTTTTTGTGGAAGTGGTTCTGAATCGGAAGAAATGATAGTTACCTCAATTTCCGCCGGTTTATCACCTTCAGCCAACTCCTGTGAAAAGTTACTGTTAAATACAAATATGGATGAAAAGTAAATAAGTCATAGCCGGGTTAATTCATACCTCGGAGTCCGGATCATCATCTTCAGCGTGTGAACCGGAAGCAGCAGCCGCCTTCCTCTTTTTGCTAGCGAAAGTTTTCCGGCATGGCTGGTTTCCGGCCTTTTCCTGAGGTTTCCTCTTCCAAAAAGGATCATCAGCCTGTTCAAAAAGTGAAAGTAATTGAAAGAACGGTTCAAAGGAACGGATTACAAACATAAGAAGGAAAGCAAGACTTACAGCAGGCAGCTTGTTTTTCTTATAGTATGGAGCCAATCCGGTTTGGCTGCATTCGTCTAAGGAGACATTGAGCATCTTCTTAGCCGATTCAATAACTTCCGATTCGGAAAGTTTTTCCTTGGAAAACCGTTGAGGATCATCCGGTTTACCGGAATATTTATACATCAAGCTTGGGCGCGGGCTCAGAGGAAGGATACTCCAAGAGAGCCAGCAGCGCGTAAAATCTACTCCGGTTAAACCGTTGGCCATAAAGGCCTTTAGCCTGGCAAGTTGAGAGGCAAACCGGGGCCGCTCTGAGGAGCTGAGGCGCTGCGGCAAAGGGTGGTCCTCCGGAAGACGGTGCTCGCATTAACCCGGCAGTGGGTTTTCCCCTTCAGGTGAAGTGTCAATACAATAAAACCAAGACTTGTTCCACTCCTTGGGGTGCGTGTGGAGAGCGGCATGAGGAAAGACTGCGTCTCTCCTTTTCTGAATACTGACCCCGCCCAGTTCTTGATGAGGTCCGCTGGTGAACTCAGTACGCCGGTTCAGGTGGAAGAAGTCCCGGAACAGGTCGACAGACGGTTCTTCTTGCAAGTACACCTCTGAGAAAACTTGAAAATCACAGACGTTGGAAACAGAATTGGGACCTATGTCATGTGGGTGAAGTTGGAAGGCGGCAAGCACATCCCGGAAGAACTTTGAACCGGGAGGAGTAAAGCCTCGAGCAATGTGGTCAAAGAAGACGATAATTTCCCCCTCTTTGGGAGTAGGAGGGCATTCATCTCCTGGAGCCCGCCACTTTAAAACGGATTGAGGGCCTAAAGTGCCAATTGCGGCAGCATTTGCTAAATCTTCTTCAGTAATAATGGAAGGAGCCCAGTTGCAAGAGACAAACTGTTTGGCCATAGCAACAGAAGAACAAGTGCTGAAAGGGTAAAGTGTAAACCCGGATTATTCGAATACAGTGGCATAAACCGGAAGATATATGCAAAGATCACGCAACGGTTTAGACAAAGGAACTAATGATATGGCTAACCCGGCGATAAACAGGAAAATGTATTACTACCGGTTCATGATAGTAAAAAGAAGTTAAACCGTCGCGTTCGTTACGGAAGCAGCATATGACTGTTTAAACCGGAGAGTACTTTACAGATCCACGAAGGTGGAGAAACAAGTTTTTGCAGACAGCTAAAGTAAAATAGATCTGAGCGCCCAGGAAAAGGAAAAGCAAGCGCAAAGATATTACAGGAAGAATTACAAGGGTCCTATACACAGCGGATAAATCTACAGATTGAATATAAAATGACGAGATTTAAAGCATACAGCAGCGGAATAGAGGCAAGTTTTAAGGGCAAGATTTAAAGGTTGAAATTACTGCGAACTTGGCGCCTACCATAAACAGACGAAGCTATCACCGAGGTTTAATGGCGGAGATGCGAGGAAGAACCCTAAAACTATAGATCTACAGTGAGGAAGATGAAATACCTGGAAGCGGCGGCGGAGTTTCTCTGGTCGCACTCAGGTTGATGCAGCGGCCGGCGAAGACTTGAGTTCGATGGACGACGGCGAAGACTTGAGCTCGACGGACGATGACGGAGTCTTGAGCTCGGGCGACGGAGGAGGAAGAACGAACGGAAGGAGATAAAGAACAGAGGTAGCAGTATTTATAGAGGGGCAGAGTTGAAACGACAGGCGCGAGATTTGAGGAGGCGGAAGATTGGATAAAGATCCTATGTCGCCTCGATTCTCGGGATGGCCTTTAAACAAAGCCGATAGACAGCTGGGCGCGTTAAATGCGGAAGTGATGTCACGGTCAGATGAAGCGATTTTCAAGGATGACGTCAGGGCCGGTTTACAAAAATGAGAAGACACAAGAAGGAAGATTATGCAAGACTGGGAAGATTGATGTGAACAAGTTCAAATCATTCTGGGGCCTAATGTCAGGGATATTACTAGCAGGTATGAACCGGCTAGTGTAAACCGGATTATTGTAATATATTTGTATCATTATAATATTTAGTAAAGGCTACGACCCATGAGATCTTAGGGCCCATGTATAGAGTTACGGTTTGTAAACCGCCTGATCATGTAACTTGAGAGATAAGGAAGAAAGAGCAGAGACCGAGGCGGACACAAGTATGAGCCGGCCTCGGGACTCTGTAAACCGGACCGGGCGTTGCCTCTATATAAAGGGACGACCCGGCGACGGTTCAGGACAAGCAAGAAACAACCCGTCGAGACACACGCAAGCGATCCGCTCCCTGTTCATCGACGCCCAAGCAATACCAAACCAAACTAGACGTAGGCTTTTACCTTCATCGAAGGGGCCGAACTAGTATAAACCCTCTGTGTCCTTTGTGTGCTTTTAACCCCTTCAAGCTAACCTGTGCGATGGTTCCATCACTAAGTCCGTTAAACCGGACATCTGTCGTGTTAATTCCACGACAATCTAGGATAATAATTCTAACATTGGTATGACCGTATTTTGTAAACTGCACTTTTTTGCCCTCCCTTATCAGTACTCAATTCCAACATTTATGTCTGATTAAAGGCCCAAGGAAGACTCCATGCTTTATCTTAGATTTTTTTCTCATCGGAGTTGATAGTGATATCATATGTTTGGTTTGCTCTACAATGCCCCTGGTGACATCAGAATTCTTGATACAGAGGTATGTATATTTCCCCAGGAAACCTTTTCGAGGACTTTATCATGCTCTTCTAATCTTATAAGCATTAATTCTTCCCAGCATTCTAGCCATTCCTGTTTCTAGACTCACTTCTAATATGATTGTGTTGTTACATCTTTTGTCCAACAAATTATCTTACTACACCTTAATCAAAATGTAAATACTATATACCTAGCCACTAAGTACTAATTATCCTTTCCATTCTCGGTTATTAGTCTACAACTACTAATTACCTTGGTTGGTAGGAATCATCAACATCTCACAAAACTAGAATAGCGTCAAGTCGACAGAAGTTATTGCTCTGACCAGCTTTATCTCCAGGGAAGTTGCTTGGTATGCTTTTCTTTTTGTCTACTTTAGACTGATATATCTTGAAATTTGAAAGAAAGGTGGCATTTCTCCTAACTCGAACATATTTGGTACATAATTTTTGTTTCTTCACATATAAAAATGTTACATGAGTCTACGTGCATGTTGAAAAGGAAAAAATGCTTCTCAAATTACTATTACATTTTCAGTTCATTATTGATGTTTTCTAATAATGATAATAATGTTTTTCTTGCAATCCACTTGATCTGTGATTTTATAGTAATATATTATTTAGCCTGTGGATTGAGAGAAGAGATGATGCATGAGGACAACTATCTACAAAGTTTGTGTACGTTTTATTTCGAACTATTTTTTTTTTGATAATTGAATTCAGTTTGGGAAAATATTGTATCCATTTTGTCATCCTGATTTCTTCTCACAGTTACAACTTTTTAAGGTGCAATAGTGTACATGAGTAAATTTATTTGGATGAAAACACTGAGACGCCATCTCCCAACAATTCCACTTGGTTAATATAGAATGAGTATTCAGGAAGAAATCATGTGCTTTTCAGCGTCTAATGGATTCATGTTTTTTTAGTTCTTTGGCATAATGGCATGATTATATACACCAACCTAATCTCTCTGACATTCATATACTTATGCACCAAACTTATGGAAGTACAGAGCATTTTTGTTTGTTGGTTTTATTTTGGAATATTGGGTGTTCCCAAAATTGTTTATTTAAATTTTAAATGTACCTGGGAGGGTTCAAATTGGAGGAACTTCTAGGATATATCACATGAATGTATCATAACCATACCAATTTGTCCTCCTTTAAATATTACACTTTCAAGAACTTAGCACGAAGTCTTTAGATTTTTAATAAATTCCATTTCTCTACGTATGCCCAATGTTTCTAAAATTCCCCTAAGCTATTGCCTAAATAACTAGCCAGTGCAGTTGCACGGGTTGACGACTAGTGCATATAATCACAATGGTAGGGCTGCACCATACCCTCAGGTACGCGATCATGACCATCTCCCTAAACTAAAATTGAATATTTCATCATTTGATGGTAGATATGTTCCTGATATATATCTTACTTGGGAGTTAGAAACCGAACAATGTTTTACATGTTTAAAATATCCCGAGGAGAGACGTGTTGCTGCTGCTCTTTCTGCTTTCACTAGTTTTGCTTGTGTGTGGTGGTCTGAATATTGTAGATTACATCCGGATAATATTCCAACTACTTGGGCTGCTTTGAAAACTGCTATGCGTACTCGTTGGGTTCCACCATATTATTAACGTGAATTACTTCAAAAATTGCAGCACTTAAGACAAGGAAAAAATTCTGTAGAAGAATATTATCAGCAATTACAAACTGGCCTGATTAGATGTGGTATTGTTGAGGAGAATGAAGCTATGCTTGCACGTTTTATGGGTGGATTAAATAAAGAGATTCAGACCATTCTAGAGTATAAGGATTATAATAATATCACTCGTTTATTCCATCTTGCTTGTAAAGCTGAACGTGAAGTGCAGGATCGACAGGCATTGGCGCAGACTAACTTTTCTGCAGGTCGACCTTCATCATGGACACTGCGTGCATCCTCTACTTCCACACATTCTACTACATCGACACCTCCATCAGCTGTTACCTCCAGCCGTGATACAAGGAAGCAGGCACAACCACCATTATCTGCAAAGAGCACACCTACTGGGCCTGCACATAGTTCTTCTTCTTCCATGGCATCAAGAGGGCACACCAGTGATATTATTTGTCGTCGTTGTAAGGGAAGAGGACATTTTGCGAGAGAATGCAAATCTCAGCGTGTGATGATTGCTACTGAGGATGGTGGATATGAATCCGCTAGTGACTATGATGAGGAGACTTTGGCTCTTATTACACGTGAAGAACACGGTGGAGACGATTCTGATCATGAGACGCAATACATGGCTCATGAAGATGCTGACAGGTATGAATGTTTAGTTGCTCAACGTGTTTTGAGTGTGCAGGTTACACAAGCTGAGCAAAATCAGAGGCATAATTTGTTCCATACAAAGGGAGTTGTGAAGGAACGTTCTGTTCGCGTGATCATAGATGGAGGGAGTTGCAACAACTTGGCTAGCATGGAGATGGTGGAGAAGCTATCTCTCACCATAAGACCACATCCACATCCTTACTACATCCAATGGTTCAACAACAGCGGCAAGGTTAAGGTAACACGTACTGTTCGTGTGCATTTTAGTATCTCTACATATGCTGATTATGTTGATTGTGATGTGGTATCTATGCAAGCATGTTCCTTATTACTTGGTAGACCATGTCAATTTGATAAAAAATCTGTACATCATGGTAGAAACAATCAGTATACTCTTGTTCATAAGGATAAAAATATTACTTTGCTTCCTATGACTCCTGATTCCATTTTGAAAGATGATATTAATAGAGCTAATAAAGCAAAACATGAGAAAAATAAGAGTGAAAATCAGATTTGTGGCAAAAGAATTTGAGCAACAAATGAAGCCTAATAATAAACCATCTACTGTTGCTTCTGAAATTAAATTGAAAAGTGCATGTTTACTTGCCACCAAATCTGATATTGATGAGCTAGATTTTAGCAAATCTGTTTGCTATGCTTTTGTGTGCAAAGAGTCATTATTTTCATTCGAGGACGTGCCTTCCTCTTTGCCTCTTGCTGTCACTAACATTTTGCAGGAGTTCGCCGACGTCTTTCCACAAGACGTGCCACCGGGATTACCACCTATTCGAGGGATTGAGCATCAGATTGACTTAATTCCCGGTGCATCGCTACCCAACCGCGCACCATACCGTACCAATCCAGAAGAGACGAAGGAGATTATGCGTCAAGTACATGAGCTACTCGACAAAGGTTATATACGCGAATCCCTTAGTCCTTGTGTTGTTCCTATTATTTTAGTGCCGAAAAAGGATGGTACATCGCGTATGTGTGTTGATTATAGAGGCATTAATAATATTACTATTCGTTATCGTCATCCTATTCCTAGGCTAGATGATATGCTTGATGAATTGAGTGGCTCTACAATATTCTCCAAAGTTGATTTGCGTAGTGGATACCATTAAATTCGTATGAAATTGGGAGATGAATGGAAAACAACATTTAAAACTAAGTTTGGATTATATGAGTGGTTAGTCATGCCTTTTGGGTTAACTAATGCACCTAGTACTTTCATGAGATTAATGAATGAATTTTTACGTGCTTTCATTGGACGATTTGTGGTAGTATACTTTGATGATATATTGATTTATAACAGATCTTTGGAGGAACATTTGGAACATTTACGTGCTGCTTTTATTGCTCTACGTGATGCACGTTTGTTTTGTAACCTTGGAAAGTGCACCTTTTGCACCGACCGAGTCTCTTTTCTTGGCTATGTTGTTACTCCACAGGGAATTGAGGTTGATAAAGCCAAGATTGAAGCTATTGCGAGTTGACCGCAGCCCAAAACGGTCACACACGTGAGGAGTTTCCTTGGCTTCGCTGGATTCTATCGGCGTTTTGTGAGAGATTTCAGCACCATTGTTGCACCTCTCAATGAGCTTACAAAGAAGGATGTGCCTTTTGTTTGGGGTAATGCACAGGAAGAAGCATTCACGGTATTGAAAGATAAGTTAACACATGCTCCTTTACTCCAACTTCCTGATTTTAATAAGACTTTTGAGCTTGAATGTGATGCTAGTGGAATTGGGTTAGGAGGTGTGTTATTACAAGATGGTAAACCTGTTGCATACTTTTCTAAAAAATTGAGTGGGCCTAGTCTGAATTATTCTACTTATGATAAGGAATTATATGCTCTTGTTCGGACTTTGGAAACATGGCAACATTATTTATGTCCCAAATAATTTGTTATACATTTTGATCATGAATCTTTGAAGCACATTAAAAGTCAAGCAAAACTGAACCGTAGACATGCTAAATGGGTTTAATTCATAGAGACTTTCCCTTATGTTATTAAACACAAGAAGGGAAAAGAAAATGTTATTGCTGATGCATTGTCTCGTCGTTATACTATGCTTTCACAACTTGACTTTAAAATATTTGGTTTGGAGACCATCAAAGATCAATATGTGCATGATGCTGAATTTAAAGATGTATTGCAGAATTGTAAAGAAGGGAGAACATGGAACAAGTTCGTCGTTAATGATGGATTTGTGTTTCGTGCTAACAAGCTATGCATTCCAGCTAGCTCTGTTCGTCTTTTATTGTTGCAGGAGGCGCATGGAGGAGGATTAATGGGACACTTTGGCGTGAAGAAGACGGAGGACGTACTTGCTACACATTTCTTTTGGCCAAAGATGCGACGGGATGTTGAGCGTTTTGTTGGTCGCTGCACTACATGTCAAAAAGCTAAGTCACGACTCAATCCTCATGGTTTATATATGCCTTTGCATGTTCCTAGTGTTCCTTGGGAAGATATATCTATGGACTTTGTTTTGGGTTTACCTCGAACAAAGAAGGGGAGGGATAGCATATTTGTTGTCGTGGATAGGTTCTCGAAGATGGCACACTTTATACCATATCATAAAAGTGATGATGCTGCTAATGTTGCTGACTTGTTCTTTCGTGAAATTATTCGCTTGCATGGTGTGCCAAATAATATTGTTTCAGATCGTGATACTAAATTTCTTAGCCACTTTTGGAGATGTTTATGGGCTAAGTTGGGGACTAAACTGCTTTTTAGTACTACTTGTCACCCCCAAACTGAAGTAGTCAACAGAACTTTGTCTACTATGCTTAGGGCTGTTTTGAAGAATAATAAGAAAATGTGGGAAGAATGCTTGCCTCATATTGAATTTGCTTATAACCGTTCATTGCATTCTACTATTAAGATGTGCCCTTTTGAATTGTCTATGGTTTCCTACCTCGTGCACCTATTGATTTGTTGCCTCTTTCATCTTCGCAGAAGGTTAATTTTGATGCTAAACAACGTGCTGAATTGATCTTAAAAATGCATGAGTTAACTAAGGAAAATATTGAGCGCATGAATGCTAAACATAAACTTGTTGAAGATAAGGGTAGAAAACGTGTTGTCTTTGCACCTGGAGATCTTGTTTGGTTACATTTGCGTAAGGATAGGTTTCCTAATTTGCGCAAGTCAAAGCTAATGCCACGTGCTGATGGTCCTTTCAAGGTGTTAGAGAAAATAAATGATAATGCATATAAACTTGAGTTGCCTGCAGATTTTGGGGTTAGTCCCACATTTAACATTGCAGATTTGAAGCCTTACTTGGGTGAGGAAGATGAGCTTCCGTCGAGGACGACTTCAATTCAAGAATGGGAGGATGATGAGGACATCACTAACAAGGTTACACCCACAGCTCCAACTGACACATATACATGACCAATTACTAGAGTTCGCGCACGCCAATTAAATTACCAGGTACTTTCATTTCTTGGTAATGAATCTAATGTTCATGAGAATATGATGCTGCCTAAATTGGATACATTTGTCTTGCTTACAAATGAAGGGCCTAGCTTGGACAAGAAGGATGAACATTGGAGCAAGATCAAGCATGGAGATGATGGCATGCGCAAGGGGAACAAGAATGGAGTTACAAGTGATGATTTCAGGACTTTGAAGCCACCATAATGAGTGCGTGAAGCCTTGGACGAAATATACAAGATGCCACTTCATAAATTTCGTCCACGGGCTATTATAGGTGCTGCGTCACCTTATTATTGTGCCAGGACCATGTAATTTCGAAATACTTGAGTATAGGCTGTTTTTAGAGTCCGTATGTGTGGGGAAACAAGAGTTAGGGTTGGTTTCGGACCCCTCCACCAAGGGCCACGAAATTCCCCCCTCTTTACCCCATATATACAGCCCTTAGGGCGTCGTTTAGACTTTGGGTTTTGTTTAGATTAAAGTTCGCCATATCTGCAACTTCGCCTACTTCGTTTGTGTTCAACGACCAGACAAAGACGTCACAGAAACCCACTTGATCAATAAAGCTTTCCTCTTGAATTCGCAATATCCAGATTGCAATCTCAGTTTCTTGCTTGTTATTCGTTTGCCTGCAGGAAACAGACCTTCGTGGTCAGGTTGATCATGCTCCGGCGTGGTCAATAACCTCTCGGAGTCGGTTTGGCGATTGCTAAGGCGCGACGTCCACGCACATTCGTAGTCGGATCGTCGTAGTCGACTTCCTCCAAAATGATAGCCACCATCTCATCAAAAGACGGGACACCTTTGCCTCTATCAACGCCACTATACCCCGGCGTGCTGTTGAGGTCGATGACGCCCACGAGCGTGGCCGGATCGACAACGTGCAGTCCGGCGACGTGGAGAATCGCGTCTGCTCATGGCCATACGACGGTGGAGAACGACCATCTGGCGTCTCATGTGTGACGGGCGAGCTCAGGAAACGGTGTTGCGGCGGACGATGGGCCGAGGAGCCTGTGCTGGCCGCGGACATGGCAGCGGCCGAGAGAATGGTCGGCATGGGGTGGCACATACCCAACATGAGGAGGGCGTGCGCCTTGGCGATGATGGACTCCTTGCCGTCGACGTCGGCCTAGTGTTGCGTGGCACACCGCACGTCACACTCGGGGGCATACTCGGCAGCGACCTTCTTCTCCGCCGTGACAGTTCGCCGATTCCTCCTGTTAGCCGATTCGGCGTCGAGCTTGGCGAGCTCCAATCGAGGCTTCTTTAGAGGCTTCTTCTTCTTCGCCGCGGGACGGGCGGCAGCGGGCGGGTCGACGGGATTCCCCTCATTAGCCATGGTGGATGGAGGCGGGGCGCGGGGGCGTTTTGGAGAAAAGGAAGGGAAGTGGCCTTCTGTTCCACCGACGGGCGGGCCAGGAAAGGACAAGGGTGTGTGTCCCGCCCGTCCGCGCGCTGTCCATTCGACCGTAAACTCGACTCAGACTTGAATCCAAAATAGATAGAAAGCATACATAAAACAAACGACGGTCCGTTTACTCTCACGTGTTGAAGGATCCGCTCTACTCGTTTACCCTTAAACGAACACGGACGGATGGAGTCCTGCATTGAAGTTGCCCTTACGGCCGGGAAGCTGGCCGCCGAGCTGTGAACCAGACATACGCCAACGTACCGCAAGAAACGGTCGCGCGCGTCCGCCAGCCCAGTCCACACTGCTTCCAGCGGTGGGTGCGTGCATCTCAAGCCCCACTATACTATTCAGCGCGTCACGACCACGCTCCCTTGTACGTGCTCAACGTGATTAATCGCCCCGGTCAAAAGCGCATGCACCGTTAGTCCGGCCGTTTCCCAACCACTGCCCACGCAGACCCAGCCCGGAAACAAGGGGGCACGTTTGCGTCAACTTCCCGCCGCACCCGCACCGCAGAAGCCACCGCGAAAGCCACGAGCACGAGCCCCCCCGTTTCCCAGCTCAGCTGCCTCCTCCCTCGCCCAGTATATAACCGCCGCGCCCGTTCCACATCTCCTCCGTGCCACCCCAAGCACACGCAACCGGAACGAGGAGCTCCCCGTAGCGACTGAGCCTCGCTGCGAGCCCTCCTCGTTCCCGACCGATCGATCGAGATGGCCAAGTACGTGGAGATGCTGGACATGGGCGTGCGCATCGCGGCCAGGTTCCACTCCCACTGCCCGCAGACGGCGCGCATGTACTACAAGCCGCCGCAGTCCACCTCCACCTCGTCGTCGACGGACGCCTCGACGGATCGGAGGGTTGACGGCGGCGAGGACGTGGCTGCTGCCTTCCGGCCCTTCGCGGCCTCGGGAGCTCTCGGCGCCGGCGGCGTCCAGCCGCGGTTCCGCTTCGACACCGCGCAGGTCGTCATCTACGAGGTCGTGTGAGGCTCCGAGCAACGAGGGCTGAGCTCTTCTGGGGAGAGATCTCTTGGATGAGAATATTTTTGCTTGCGACCAAGGAATTGATCGATTATAACACCATTCTTTAATTAGTTTGTGTACATGCTGGAAGAATTGATCAAAGAAAGCATTTTTGGTTCTTACTTCATTACTTGCATTTGTGCATATTGGGACGGCAATGATGAATCTCGTCTAGTTTTTCCCTTCAGATGAATCACCACAATGTCCGTTGAACAAACAAACTTTAACGATTACGAGGTCGAGGTCGAAGGGCAAGATGTCCAACCTAATTGTCGCCGCCCATCGTTGATCTCCGTTGCCACCGTAGCATCGTCGGAAAAAGACGCGAGCAGCCTCCACACCCAGATCTGAAGGATTCATTCATGACCACACTGCTTTCTGAATCTTAACTACTCCCTCCATTTCAAAATAGATGACTCGGCTTTCAATTTTAAACTTAGTACAAAATTGAGTTATCTATTTTGGAACGGATGGAGTAGTTAATTGTCAATAATGTCACCGTTAATTCACCACCACTCAAAAGTCTTGTTCAAATATTGGCAAAGGAAACTTTTTTTTTTGAGAATAAATTAAACATTAATTTTGTGGAATTACATATAGTTTGAACGAAACTACTACACGTCAAGCCAAAAGTCGATGAAGTGGGAATATGATGTTTGATCATCCCTCTGATTCCTCACACACACACACACACACACTAAAGAAAACTCCGGCATGTACTTAGTCATACGGCTGGCTGATTACTCAACGTACGTCACCATGACTTATTAATTATGGAGCCGCTCGGCTTATAGTTATCTTATAAGCAGCCATTGGATTCCCAAATCACGTGGAATCGTGAAGGAAAAGTCCTAGCTACTCGTCAGTTAAACTAGACAAAAGCTGGTTTCAGCGTATGTTCACTAGTTTCTGGCGTGGGTTGATCAATCATGCGGCTGGCGGAATAATTAGTAACACGTTTCAAAACTTAATCATGGACCGCTCCAACTAACCTGATGGAGCTAATGATCAGCCGTAACGTGATTCCTAAATCGCTGAATTATTTAAGAAAGTCAAAGTTATTTTCTACAGTGTTATATTATGATCATCAGTGTGGACGACCCCGCAGCGCAGCTTGTTTTGATCGCGTCTACCCGCGTGATCTTGCTAGTGTTGTTTGCATCGAGAAAGAAGGCGCCGGCGAACGTGCGCAGCGGCTCAACGGTTGACTGAACTTGCATCTGATTTCTTCAGTGGAGTAGATGATGGAGACCGACAATTCGGCGTATCGGCACGAGCGAAAACCTGTTATGCGACAGTTCGGCGTATCTAACATTCTTAAGAAGTTGCTCCCCACTTCTATCAATTCTCTCAACATGCACACTCTCCACATCATCATCATGCCACATCATCGTTCAGTTTGCAAATTCTCTTAACATGCAGCTACTCAACTCAGCCATGCAGCCACATCATCCAAGCGTTTCCAGTCACCATCTCCCTCCATCAAATCAAAAAAAAAAAAAAAAACCCGCTCAAGCCTCTCTTAAGTTTTTCCACCACCTCAGCCACATTAATTTCTTCTCCATGCTTTGGTCTTTTTTTCCCAGCTTATCGCACATCTGGCTAGCTTTGTCCTCGAAGCTGAAGGGTTCACAACGCATCACTTCCTTCCTTCTTCATGCTACCAACCATTATGACAGCCATTTCCATCTTCCATTATCCCACACGTACAAGATTAACTAATGAGGTAATCAAGCGGCCGTCCGGCTGTTCATTACCCTTCCCCGCCCCCTACTTTATAGTTGTAGGTCCCCTCACAATTTTCTTCAACTTCCCAGTTTGCGTCGGCAATTATCTACTCTAGACGGCGGTATCAATCTGCATCATCATCGTGTGATTGCAACGCTGGCCGGAGAATTCACCCGCAACTCCGCGGGTGCAGCAGCTGCAGGTGCCACTGTTGCTCCCCGTCAACCCCAAAGGTCTGCCTCATGATTTGTTTGTTTTGTCCATCCATTATTCCATTGATTGTTGAGAGTATGCAGAATAGCAAAGCATGCGCTTGCTTCTGGTGTTGACGAGCATATTCTCCCGGTTCTCATGTGTAGCAGCTTAAGATTCTTTAACAAAGGCAATAATATTTCTTGCATTGATTAAGAAGACAATTCATTGCAAAGGAAGTATAAAATGGAAGATTGGAGGCATGAAGAATATTTACAAATTAGAAGAGTGGATGAAAGAAATTATGTATGTAATGCCCTATGCTTTAAGTTGTGGAGGCCAGCCATCCACATCTCTGTGGAACTAAAGATCCTCCCGTTTCTTTTCATTCCTCAGGTGGCACCAAAGTAGCATAACCAAAGAAGGCAAATCTTTTTTGCGAGGTGGCTAAAATGGCAATCGGCCCCTCAGTCCTCCATGTTGTTAGTCAGCAGAGAAGGAGCGAGATCAGCTGGGAAACTACAAAAGCGCAAGGCGAAATCCCAAACTGCAGAAGGAACCGAGCAATGGTAGAAGAAAATCACATCTTTTTTAATTATTCATTCAGTTACTTCTGTCTCTGTACATTCTTATCAAAAACTGTGAGTGGAACACTTATCAGTATTGAACAAATATAATTCCATAGATGTGAGATAAGCTCTACATACGTTGCTAGATCTATGAATATTTGGCCGACCATAGTAGGCAGACGCCGAGACGCGTACCATCATATTTTCATGTTCTTTTAGAAAATTAATACTTTCAGGTATCATGAATACCAAACATGTTATGAATTTCCAGGGCTCTGATGTACAGTCATTGTCATATGAAACTCGACCTTAATATTCTTCAACCATCATATCTCAAACAAGTCATCGGAAAATCCCGCAGCAACGCGCGGGGCATCATCTAGTTTCTTCAGTGCTAGAATTCTTATTCCGCATTTGCAACACCCTAATGCCAGTGTTTGGATGGTCTTAGAGCAACTCTAACCAATCCCCTAAAAACCTATAGAGAAGTAAAAATTTCATTTTACTCCTCTAACCCGCACATATCCGATCCCTTAAACCTGCCTCTTCGTCGTGACCGCGACTGCGTGACTGCGTGGAGTAAAATTTATGGCCTCTCGCACCCCTCCCCCCCCCCTCACTGCCTCTTCGTCGGTGCACCTCCCGACGACCGTCCGCCGCCCCCACTGTTACCTTGTTGCCTCTCTGGGCCCTCGCCGCGCTTCTGCCCAAGTCCAAACCTTTCGTCGGCCGTTGTTGTCGCCGGAATCGAGGTGAAATGCCGCCGTAGCCTTACCTGATTCGTCGGATTGGTCTCAAATCTTCTTCCTCGTTGGCGGCCGCCGCATCTCACCGTGCTTACGCACCACTGCAGGTCATTCCCACGCGTCGCCGCCCGCTGGTTTGGCCTAAAAGTCGTCGGCCAGCCGGTGCACCACCACGGCCATGCAAGTGTTTGACGGTTTGCCTAGGTGAGCTTTTCCCCTTTCGTTTCATTTTGTACAATCAAATTGAACCGAGCCGTTTGAATTGAAGATGAAGAGGTTGAGAGAGATAATCTTCGAGGACTCATCGTTTTTTTTTAGAATCACCGGAGGGAGTTTCCCCACCTGAATATATTACTCAAATTGGCCAAAATGCCAGAGTGGTGATCCAGTTTATAAGGAAAACCGGATCGAAAACCTTAACAAATTGACCCCGTTTATAAGGGAAACCGGGCCGAAAACCAAACAAGGCACGATCTAGCTGGCAGACATAAGACCAACACCATGAGAGACACAAGTAGATGTGGGGTGTCGTCGAGAGATCACAATACCAGGACTTTGCAAACAACCGAACGCATCGGCGGGCAAACCGGCCCCATGGCACAACTCAGGAGCATCCACCAACGAGTGTCATCCCAGACACGAACCTTGACTGAGGCTCCGCCATAGAAAGAACGGAACGAATAGCAGTTTGAGAGGCATCTTGCGCCATCCTTGAGCAAAGATGAGTCGAGACAACACCAGGAGCACCTAGCTCGCCGCAACACAATGGTAACCATGAGAGGGTCTTGGGCAACCATTACCAACGTGAGCCGCATGAGAACACCACCACCGTAGATGAAGAGCTCCAATCAACCGAGACCATCCATGATGCCTCAAGGCTATTGGTGCAGCCGAAAGGCAATGAGCGACTAAGTCCACACTCGGATGAAGAGTCACACGCTGCCGAATCTACATCACAACAACGGCACCGCCGACGAAGCCGAAGGGCATCAAGGAGCCGAGTCTACACCCGAATCGCTTCTCCGAGCACACCGGCAGAAGCCGACCGCGCCACCACCATCGACCAACCCGCATTGAGCAGCCACCACACAATCCACCAAGCTGATGCCTTAAGGAAGGAATGCGACGCGAATAGCGGCGCCATCGGCCGTTCTGGACGAACCAGGAACATGGGTTTCCCCAGGAGCCTCGAAGGGGAAGTCACTATGACAGCGATGCCTCCAAGGAGGTAAGCGGCACCTGCGGGTGTCACCATCGCCGGCTTTGGCAGGAGCTGTGGCTTTCGCCCAAGTGAGCAGACCACCTCCGAGGAGCACCGGTAGACTGCGAATCGCTGCTCCCTGCACCACCACAGAGCAAGGGTCACTGCAGCCCGCCGCTGCACGTGACCAAATCTGGACCTCCGCAGGCCAGATCCTGCTCAACCGCTATTGAGCAGCACCACCGCCTCAGGAGCACCGCACCTTGTCGCCGACAAAGTCGAGCAGCACCACCGCACCGCAGTCGTAAGCCTGCGAGCAGAAGACGGGGGGGGGGGCTGCCACCCCACCCCATCGAGGTCGGCCAGATCTGAGGGCCGAGTCAGGGGCCCCGCGCGCTACCACATGATACGTCCATTTTGCATCATGCTTATAAGTTGATATTTATTGCATTATGGGCTGTTCATACATGTTTTGTCACAATACTTATGCCTTTTCTCTCTTATTTTACAAGGTTTACATGAAGAGGGAGAATGCCGGCAACTGGAATTCTGGGCTGGAAAAGGAGCAAACTCTGGAAACCTATTCTGCACAACTCCAAAAGCCCTGAAACTCCACAGAACATTGTTTCAGAAAATATAAAAAATATATGGTGGAAGAAACCCACGAGAGGGGCCACTGGCTGGCCTCGAGGGTGGGGGGCGCGCCCCCCTTCCCAGGACGTGCCCCCTGCCTCGAGGGCCAGCCGGTGGGCCCCCGGTGCCCATCTTCTCCTATATAAAGCGTTTTGACCTAGAAAAATCAGGAGGAGGCTTTCGGGACCATACGCCGTCGTCTCGAGGCGGAACCGAGGTGGAAACCAATCTAGGGCTCCGGCAGAGCTGTTCTGCCGGGGATACTTCCCTCCCGGAGGGGGAAATCGTCACCGTCATCATCACCAACAACTCTCCCATCTTGGGGAGGGCTATCTTCATCAACATCTTCACCAGCACCATCTCCTCTCAAACCCTAGTTCATCTCTTGTATCCAATCTTTGTACCCAAACCTCAGATTGGTACCTGTGGGTTTGTAGTAGTGTTGATTACTCCTTGTAGTTGATGCTAGTTGGTTTATTTGGTGGAAGATCATATGTTCAGATCCATTATGCATATTAATACCCCTCTAATCATGAACAATATTATGTCTTGTGAGTAGTTACTTTTGTTCCTGAGGACATGGGAGAAGTCTTGCTATTAGTAGTCATGTGAGTTTGGTCTTTGTTCGATATTTTGATGAGATGTATGTTGTCTCTCCTCTAGTGGTGTCATGTGAACGTCGACTACATGACAATTCACCATTATTTGGGCCTAGAGGAAGGCATTGCAAAGTAATAAGTAGATAATGGGTTGCTAGAGTGACAGAAGCTTAAACCCTAGTATATGCGTTGCTTCGTAAGGGGCTGATTTGGATCCATATGTTTCAGGCTATGGTTAGGTTTACCTTAATACTTCTTTTGTAGTTGCGGATGCTTGCATTAGAGGTTAATCATAAGTGGGAGGCTTGTCCAAGTAACGGCAGCACCCAAGCACCGGTCCACCCACATACCAAATTATAAAAGTACCGAACGCGAATCAGATGATGATGGCTTCTCGCCCCTCGTTGGTTACCCCAAGTGGAAGGTTGAGATGTAGCGTAGCGGCAAATTTCCCTTGGCAAAGGTACCAATGATCGAATCCCGTGAGACTCCGAGGGTCGACAAGTAGGTGTCAACGCCGCCAGAAACTTAGCGGTTGACGGGACCTGCACACAGATACAGATAACTTTGCTCCCAACGAGTACAGAGAGGTTGTCAATCCCTCCGGCCTTGTTGTTTACATAGGATCAAACACAAGAGATAATAATGATAGCTATGACTGCAACTAGGAAATAAAAACAGGAAGTAAATAGAAGGTCTGATCAGCGGTGGTAATATGGACCGGGGTCCCATGATGTTCACTAGTGATGTCTCTCTCCCAAAAGACGATAAAACAGCAAAGCGAGGTAAACAAATTACAGCTGGGCAATTGACAGGATTATGTGCGCAAACCAATGCTAACTATGCTGCAAAGAAAGGTAGAGGCTCAAAAGCATGGGCGGTACGCCAAGGCAAGTAGACCGAAATCCATCTGCATCTACTACTAATCATCCACCTTGAGATATCTATCCAGAACATCTCGCTGGTATTAAGTTGCGAATCCCACCCAAAGTGTAAACTCAAAGCAACAGACAACTGCATTAAAAGAACTTTGCGTAAAGTAAACAATCCTTGCACCCGCAAGTACAAGCACCGCTGTTTTCTCCCTTGTGGCAACAGCACATCCCCTAGACTCATGTTTCTGTCACTCAAGCTAGTCATCAGGGGGCATGAACCCACAATCAAGCATAACGCTCCCTCTTGGAGTTACTACCTACTACTTGGCCAAAGCAATAAACAGCAACGGAGAACATGCAAGAATTACTCAAGAACAAAGATATAAAAGAGGTGAATCAAATATATTACTCAAACACAATCTGAACATAGTCTCATAATCCATCAGATCCCAGCAAACTCAGCAAAGCAACAGCAGAAAGATTACATATGTGCCTCGATCATGTAGGGCAGCTCACGAGGTCTAAACCATGAAGAGCAAAGAGGGGAGGAGAACATCACATAGCTACTGATCATGGACCCATGGTACAAGGTGGACTACTCACGACTCATCTGGGAAGCGTCCATGGTGGTGGAGAAGCTCCCGGTGGTGGTTCTCCCCTCCGGCAGGGTGCCGTGAAGAGTTCTCCTGATGCTCCCGATCTTGGAAGCGCTGCGGCGGCGGAACAGAGGCGAGATCGCAAAAAAGGGTTCTGTCCTCGAGGGTTTCGGGACGAGAGGGATATATATGCGAAGGGGGGCAGCCAGAGGCGGAGCAGGGGCCCCAGGCGCCCCCCTGGCGCGGCCAGGGGTGGGGCCGCGCCAGGTGGCTGCCTGGGCCTCCCCTGGCTCCCCTGTGGCCCATCTTTGGTTCTTCGCGAAGCTTCCTGTACGCTGATTTTTCTTATATTTTTCCTGGAATTTTTGGAGCACTTTTAATATGGGGGAAACCTGAAATAGAAAAACAGCAGAAAACAGGAACTGGCACTGTGGTGCACTGAGTTAATAGGTTAGTCCAAATATGATCAAAAGTGTATGGAAGTGCATCAATATCATAGCAATATCACACAAAAGAAGCATGGAGCAAGCAGAAATTATAGATACGTTTTGGACGTATCAACATCCCCAAGCTTAATTCCTGCTCGTCCTTGAATAGGTAAATGATAACAAGCATAATTTCTGTGGTGACATGCTACCTGTCGGTGTACTAAGGTAGGGGTACCTCAGTACCCCAACTTGTGCACGGGCGGTTGCAGCTTCCCGCGGCAAGGTTTTACCGCGTGCTCGCCGGAGACCTTCCTGCCCCTTATTAAGCCATTCAAAAACAAAGTATACAAGACAGAAGATCGAGACCCCGGCAAGAGGAGCTTGCCGGGAAGGCCGTACCAGGCTCAAGACTGCCCCACTAGCACAAGACCCTGGCGAGAGGAGCTTGCCAGGAAGATTAGAAGACACGCCCCGGCGCTATGTGCGTCCCGGCAAGGGCCCGGGGAGCGGCAAGCTCCCGGGCCCGGCAAGATCAAGGCCCCGGCAAGGTGCTTGCCGGGAAGGCTGCGCTGTGTGCCCGCGCTCCAGCTCATCGGCCCACGCGTCGCCCTGGGGCCTATCCAGGGACGCGTGGCGGATGGCTGTGCAGCCTGGGGGACACGGTGGCACTCCACGGTGGTGGATCCATCGCCGTGGCGGACGGAGACGCTAAGGCGGGAGCTTTTGGGGTCGACGGCGACGGGCATTAAATGCCCTTGTCCCCCACTGTTAAAGTAGGTATAGACCACTGTTCTGCACTGTAGCTCCACTGTTCCCGCACTGTTACAACTACCACCTCTTTTACGTTTTTACCCCTTTCTCCTGCGTTGACACCTGTCGGTGACCCCTTTGCACTATAAAAGGAGGCCCATGCACAACGTGGAGGGGGTTCGGAACCTAGATCACTCTCACGCTCGGTGTAGCTGCTTCTTCAAGCTCTCGAGCACTCAAACTCAATACACAACTAAGCAGGAGTAGGGTTTTACGCGTCTACCGCGGCCCGAACCTGGGTAAAACTGCCCGCGTGCTCGCTACGATCTGCTCTTTGTGCTCCCTCCGCCCTCGTACCGCACAGACAAGGGGCTCCGGTCCCATAGGTGTTCGTGGCGGACAGTTTCCCCCGACATCTTTGGCGCGCCAGGTAGGGGGCGTCGAGGTTGTGCGAACCTGATCCGGCGTTCGCGCGGGCGCATTCTTCATCAACCTCTCCGAATTCGTTAACTTCATCAGTAACAACTCCATGGCCCCGAAGAAGAAGGCTTCGGAGGTCGGAGGCCCGTCTGCGTCTCACCCGCCGCCACCGGAGCCAACGGTGGGCGGGGGAGACGTCGTCGGAAGAGTGGCCGCCGGCGAGGACACCCACGGCGCCACTAGATCCAAGAACAGAACGGACGACCGAACCTCGGTCTCCGTGGACGCACCGCGTCCCTCTCAGCACACGACGACCCAGCAGCGCCATGTCACGGGAGGTGGCATCCGCTTGCTGGGGCAAGGCCAAACCGGAGGCTCGCGGGACGCCCCGGACCCTCGTCCGGGCACAAGCAAAGCGAAGGCGCCGGCGCGGGACCCCGCTCCTTCTAACATCGTTAGAAGTCCGAGCGTATCCCGCTCCTCGCACCGCTCGCCCGCGTTCCCCTCCACTCCGGCAGAAGCGCTCGCAAGAGCGCAACTGCTCCTCGATTTCCCTCCAGCGGCAGACAAGGCCGAAGACTGGAGGGCCACCATCTAGAGCCTGATAGCCTTCGCCAACAACGATTCTCCACAGCAGCCGTCGGCCTCGCGGCCGCGGCAAGCTGAGAAGACGAAGGCCGACGGCAACAAGACCGCCGGGGGTGCGACAAGCGTGCACTCCCCGCCGCAGAAGCAAAAGACGCCGCCCCGCCGGAACAACGCCGACGACGGCTCCACGGCCTCGTCGGACCCGCGGGCTCGTCGGGACCAGCGCCAAGTCCTCGACGACCGGCGAGAAGAAGACGCTCGGACCACAATCGAGCGCCGCCGAGAAGCTCGGCGGCAATCAGACAAGAGAGCTGGGAACACTGTCGACGCGCACGCGCCCGGTGAGCCAGGCGACTTGCCGTACGCGGCAGGCTGCCCTGCGTTCACCCGCGAGCTGCGGCGCGTCCAGTGGCCCAGCATGAAGAATTTTAAGCCCGACGTACCGGAGAAGTACGACGGCAAGACGCACCCCTCGGAATTCCTCAGCGTCTACACCATCGCAGTGCAAGCTGCCGGGGGGCGCGACGAGAAGATCTTGGCGAACTACTTCCCGCTCGTGCTTAAGCCGAACGTCCGTTCGTGGCTTATGCACTTGCCGGAAGGTTCTATCTCTTCTTGGGCCGACCTTTGCCACCAGTTTGTCGGCGCCTTCACCGGCGGCCACAAACCCCACGGCCAGGAGAGCGATCTCCACATATTGGCCCAGAAGGAAGGCGAAACCCTGCGCAAGTACATCCAACGCTTCAGCCGTGTGCAGCACAACATCCCTGATGTCCACCCTGCCGCGGTTATCAGCGCGTTCCACCAGAACGTGCGTAACCGCCGCATGCGTGAGGAAATGGCGATGACGAAGATTCGGGATGTCAGCGAGCTCTATGCTCTGGCTGACAAGTGCGCACGCGCAGAAGAGGGGAGGAGACTCCCCGGAGAGGATGCTGGCGCAGGAGGAAGCGACAGCGACGACGCCGCCCCGGCAAAGAAGAGCCGGCGGCGGAACAATAGAAGGAAGGGCAAGAAAGAGGTGCTTGCCGTCGAGAAGTCCGGCAAGGAGGCCCCCGCCAAGCAAACGCAGGCTGGCGGCTCCGGCAAGGAGCCTGCCCCTGTAGCGGCGGCCGACAAGCCGGGCAGCTCCGACAAGCAATATTGTAAGATCCACCGCACCAAGGGTCACGATCTCTCCAACTGCAAGCGCGTCGAGTACCTCGTCGAGCAGCAGAAGGCTGAGTACGAGAGGCGCGACAAGGAGAAGGCCCAAGGTGGCGGGGAGGAGACAAGCAAGAAGCGGCCGTTCAACGGCCGGGGAGGACGCCGCGGCAAGGCCAAGCAGCGGCAAGGGGATCGACCTCCCCGGGGCCGCGACAAGGACGAAGAGGACGACGATGAAGACATGGAGGACGAGGAAAACAGCGAACAGGAGTTCCAGAAGGCCACGGAGGTCCTGTGCGTCGACGGTGGCGCCTCTCTGCACACCTCCCACCGCCAACTAAAGCAGTGGGTGCGTGAGGTGAATGCAGCGGAGCCGCCCGTGGAGTCGCGCAGGCTCCTCAAATGGTCCAGCACGCCCATCGTTTTTGATCTTGAGGATCACCCTGACCGCACCACTGCGGTCGGGTGCTTGCCGATGCTGGTCTCCCCCACCATCCGCAACCTCAAGGTCACCAAAATGTTGGTTGACGGCGGGGCCGGGCTGAACTTGATCTCCTCTGCTGTGATCAAGAAACTCCAGATTCCAGATGGCGAGCTCGAAGAGACCGGTTCATTCCAAGGAATCAACCCGGGAAGGAGCAAGCCCAAGGGAAAGATCACTCTGCCGGTGACCTTTGGCGGGGAGCTCAACTTCAGAACTGAGCGCATCACTTTCGACGTTGCCGATATTCCGTTGCCCTACAATGGAATACTCGGCCGTCCTGCCCTCGCCAAGTTCATGGCAGCTTCCCATTGTGCCTACAACGTACTCAAGATGCCGGGGCCGATAAGCGTCATCACTGTCCACGGCGACAAGAAGGATGCGCTTGTCTGCGCCGACAAGATCTACCGGGATGCGGCAGCCGCGGCCGAGAAGGATACTCTTGCCGCTGAAGCTCCCGGGGGGAAGAAGACGAGGACCAAGTCCGGCAAGTGCTCTGGGACCCACTCCGGCAACCGCACCTCTTCGGAGTGCTGCGCTGCCGTCGAGGACGCTCCATCGAGCTCCACCGGCAAGAGTAAGAAAGGAATGGCTGCTCCTCCGGCAACCAAGAAAGTGTCCGCCAAGGAGGACGGCACTGGTGGTACCTTCACCATCAGTGCCACCCTTGACAGCAAATAGGAAAGCGCGCTCGTTGCCTTCCTGCGGGCGAATGTCGATGTGTTTGCCTGGCAACCATCTGACATCCCCGGCGTTCCTAGGAAGGTAATTGAGCACAAGCTTGCTGTCTGTCCTCATGCGCGGCCCATCAAGCAGAAAGTGAGGAAGCAAGCCGTGGAGCGCCAAGAGTTCATCAACGAAGAAATCAAGAAGCTAGAGGCAGCAGGCCTAGTTAGAGGTGTGATCCATCCGACGTGGTTGGCGAATCCAGTCGTCGTGCGCAAGGCCAACGGGAAATGGAGACTGTGTATAGACTTCACCAATGTGAATAAAGCATGTCCCAAGGATCCATTCCCTTTGCCGCGCATTGACCAGATCGTTGACTCCACTGCCGGATGTGAGCTACTCTGTTTTCTTGATGCATACTCAGGCTATCATCAGATTTTCATGGCCAAAGAGGATGAAGAGAAGACTGCATTTATCACCCCGTGCGGCACTTATTGCTTCATACGCATGCCATTTGGGTTGAAGAATGCGGGCTCAACCTTTGCAAGGGTGGTATACACTGCTTTTGAGCCACAGATCCACAGGAATGTAGAAGCTTACATGGATGACATCGTGGTGAAGAGCAAGAGCAAAGAAACCCTGATCCAAGATTTGGAGGAGACATTTCAGAACCTGCACAGAATACAGCTCAAGTTGAACCCCGAGAAATGCGTCTTTGGAGTCCCCTCCGGCAAGCTTCTCGGGTTCTTTGTATCACAGAGGGGAATTGAAGCCAACCCCGACAAGATTAAAGCCATTGAGCAGATAGAGGCCCCAAAGCGCGTCAAGGATGTCAGGAGGCTTGCAGGTTGCGTGGCTGCACTCAGTAGGTTCATTTCAAAGTCTGCAGAACGCGCCCTACCCTTCTTCAAAATCTTGAAGAAGGCAGGTCCCATGAAGTGGACTCCGGAAGCGGAGGCGGCGCTGCAGGATTTGAAACGGTACCTGTCCTCCACTCCTATACTTGTCGCACCTAGACCACAGGAAAAGTTGTTGCTATACTTAGCGGCAACCAACCAGGTGGTTAGTGCTGCGTTAGTAGCGGAGAGGGAGTCCGACGAGGAGTCAGCACCACCGGCAAGCGAATCCAGCGACAAGCAGGGGGCTGCTCCGGCAAGCTCTGGCCCCGACAAGGATGACTCTGCGCAGGAGCAAGGAGAGGTGCGGAAGAAGATGGTGCAGCGCCCAGTGTATTTTGTAAGTTCCCTTCTCCAGGGGGCTAGATCAAGATACTCTGGTGTGCAAAAGTTGCTTTTCGGCCTCCTTATGGCCTCGAGAAAGCTGCGCCATTACTTCCAAGCCCATGAGATAACAGTGGTCACTCGCTTTCCGCTGAAGAGGATATTGCACAACCCCGAAGCGACAGGCAGGATCGTTGAGTGGGCACTGGAGCTGTCGAGCTTTGGACTCAAGTTTGAAAGTACTTCAACCATACAGAGCCGAGCTTTGGCAGAATTCATAGCTGAATGGACCCCAACGCCCGATGAAGAAGTCCAAGAAACAAGTGCACCCGTACAAGAAGCAACAAGTGAATGGGTAATGTATTTTGATGGTGCCTTCTCGCTGCAAGGCGCCGGTGCTGGCGTGGTACTCATCGCGCCAACCGGAGAGCACCTCAAATATGTTATCCAGATGCACTTTCCCAGGGAGCAAGCGACAAACAACACCGTAGAATATGAAGGCTTGCTTGCCGGCCTCAGAATTGCGGCCGAACTTGGGATCAGGAAGCTGATTGTGCGGGGAGATTCTCAGTTGGTGGTCCGGCAAGTCAACAAGAGCTATCAGAGCCCTTTGATGGAAGCTTATGTCGATGAAGTGAGGAAGCTTGAGGAACACTTTGAGGGTCTGCAGATGGAGCACGTCCCGAGAGCTCAAAATGAAATTGCAGATGGCCTTTCAAAGTGTGCTTCGATGAAGTTACCTGTGGAACCAGGGACCTTCTTGCTCAAGCTGACTCAACCATCCATTACACCATCAATTGGGCAGTCCAAGAAGAGAAAGTTGGTCTCCGGCGACTACTTGCCGGCGGATCTCCCTGAAACCGCCGCCAAGGTCCCCAAGATCAACAACCACAACGCTGAGGAACAGTTTGCTCCTGCAGATCCTCGGGTCTGTACAGTTGAAGCAAGTGTTCCCGACAAGCCTCGCCCCGGCGAGCTTGCCGGGGGACCTTCAGCTCCGGCAGAGCCAGAGGTCCTTGCCGTAGAAGCTGAGGTCCCCGCAGCGGCCCTCGAGCCTTTAGTCCTTGCCGTTGAGCCTCAGGCTCCGGCATGGGCGCAGCAGATCGTCCGTTTCCTTCAAACTGGAGAACTTCCCGACGACCCAGAAGAAATAGAGAAGATAACCAGGCAGTCAAGTATGTACCAGTTCGTGGATAACGAGCTGTACAGAAGAAGACTCAATGGTGTCAGACTGAAGTGCATCTCCAGGGAAGATGGACAGAAGCTGTTGGCGGAAATACACGGAGGCATATGCGGCCACCACATTGGCGCAAGGGCGCTTGCCGGGAAAGCTTTCCGGCAAGGGTTCTTTTGGCAAGAAGCCCTCCAAGACGCAACTGCACTAGTAACCAAGTGTGAAGCGTGCCAGTTCCATGCGAAGCAGATTCATCAGCCAGCTCAAGCTCTCCAAACAATCCCTTTGTCCTGGCCCTTCTCGGTCTGGGGGCTCGATATCCTCGGCCCTTTCCCTCGTGCTGTCGGGGGCTTTGAGTACTTGTACGTTGCAATCGACAAGTTCACAAAGTGGCCAGAAGTGGAGCCGGTGAGAAAGGTGACAGCACAGTCAGCAGTCAGGTTCTTCAGGTCGATTGTTTGCCGTTTCGGGATCCCTAACAGGATCATCACCGACAACGGTACACAATTTACTAGTCGCACCTTCATGCAGTACGTCCAAGACCTTGGCGCCAAGGTCTGTTTCGCTTCTGTTGCTCACCCGAGGAGCAACGGTCAAGCGGAGAGGGCCAATGCTGAAGTGCTGCGCGGACTCAAGACAAGGACCTTTGACAGGCTGCGCAAGTGCGGAAGAAATTGGATAGAGGAGCTACCGGCGGCTCTTTGGTCAATCAGAACGACACCAAGTCGAGCCACCGGACAGACACCCTTTGCTCTAGTCTACGGAGCAGAGGCAGTTCTCCCCACGGAACTCGTATACGGATCTCCTCGAGTGCTCGCTTATGATGAGCTCGAGCAAGAGCAGCTGCGGCAAGATGACGCGTTGCTCCTCGAGGAGGGACGTCTCCAGGCTGCTGTACGAGCTGCTCGATACCAGCAAGCCTTGCGTCGCTACCATAGCCGCAAGGTCAAGGCCAGGAGTCTCGAGGAAGGCGACCTTGTTCTTCGGCGTGTTCAGTCCGCCAAGAATTCCAACAAGTTGACGCCGAAGTGGGAAGGCCCTTATCGGGTGAGACAAGTCACGAGGCCCGGCGCTGTCCGCCTCGAGACCGAAGAAGGCTTACCGGTGAGCAACTCCTGGAACATAGAGCATCTTCGCAAGTTTCACCCCTAAGGCGCGGTTGCCGTGATCCGTTCCGGCAACCACCTTTTGTACAAGCTTTGCCGCTGTTGCATGTAACCCTTTGTACAAAGCCGGGCGCAGACCCCGTGCATCAGTAAAGTTTCCGTGTTTTGCGCTATTTGCCTTTTGCATGCTTTTCTTTGCTATTTGCATGTGTTATTTGGCAACTTGTGCAACACATAAACCCGGTAAGCATTACAACGCCGAAAGGCCGTATACTTGTTTCCCTCTCCCTTTTCTTTCCTCTTAAGCAGAGAGAACGTTCCTCGCACACAAGTTTGCCGGGGGGAAGGAGGTGGAAGAGGAATCAAGTGCTGTTCAAGAAAGAGTAGCCTTACCGGAAAGCAAGCAATATATGAAAGCTAAGTTGTTAGAATTTGGCCAGTTCAAATTTTAAATTTTAGTTGTCTTCCTTGAACAATCACACTTTGTATGGAAAACCCGTGCGCGGAGGAACCTACCCGTAGCTTGGCGCACCCTTATCTTGCTTCCGAGTTCGCTCAACGATTTAAGTGAGCTGCGACAAGTGTCGCGCCCTTGCTTCGTTTCCGAGTACGCTCAGCAAGCTAAGTGCGTTGCGACTAGCTGCGGCAAGGTTGCTTGCCGGTGAGAACCTTGGCCAGCAGGCTGCTTAGAGTCCAGCACTCAGCGCTCGCGGCAAAGGCCCCTTGCCGGTAAGTTCACCGGGAGCGTAGGGTGAAAAACGTACAAAGTCAAAGATTAAGACAAGGAAGATAACATTGCACTACTTGATCAAAATGAGATAAATATCTTACAAAGGATAACTTGTCACAATGGACTAATGAGTTCATGGCATCATGTGCAGCAACGAAAAAAAGAAGAGATAAAGATAACGGAGCCCTAATCTACGCGGTCGCCCTCCTTCCTGCCGAGCTTAGCCACCTTGGCGATGATGTGGGCGACCTGCTCCTTCAGGGCCTCCGTGTCCGCATCAGCCGGCAAGCTGCGAAGAACGTTGGTGAGATTGATCCCCGGGTTGCGGTACACGATCTTCGTCAGCACCCGCTCCAGAGTTCCCGCGCAGAGCAGGCGCGACTCCTCGGCCAGCTGCGCGGGGATTTGGTTCCGGAGACCTGCAAGGGCCGGCGCGATCCCTCTGAAGAAGAGGCTGAGCTTGGCGCTGTGCGGGAGATCCGGATCCGGCGAGAAGATGAGATGTTCGACCTTCAACGCCAGCAGCTCCTGGTCAATGTTGGACGCAGAAGATACCAAGTCTTCGGTCCATACCTCAATGGTCTGGCAGAAGAGCTCGGATGCTTTGTTGACGCTGTCCACCAAGGTCCGCTCCTTGCGGAGCTCCTCCTTCAGCTTAGTCTCCTGAGCCCGGGCAGCGTCGAGCGAATCCTTCAGAGTAGTGACCTTCAGCTCCAAGTCCTCGATGGAGTCCTTGGCGGCCTTCAACTCGTCGCCCCTCTTGGAGAGGCTCACCTGGAGCTCTGAATTTGTGTGGGCGTCCTTCTCGCGCTCCGTGATGAGCGCGGCAACTTTCTTCGCGCTCACCTTCAGCGCCTTCTCCAGCTGTACGACCTTGGCGGCGAGCTCCTTCTTGGCGTTTTCCGCGGCAACCGCGGCGGCTTTCGCCTCCTTCAACTCCCCGCCAAGGGCCGTCTCGCGAGCGGCAAGGTCCTCCTCATGGGAGTCGAGCTCGACCTTCCGCTGCGCGAGCTCTCCTTCTCGCCGGGACAGCTCCACCCCGGCGAGCCGTTGCTGTTCCTCAGCTTCGGCCTTCTCCAACACCCATTCTTGATACTCGCCGGCGAGACGCTCGCGCTCCTCCGCCACCTCGCGGAGGGCCGCCTGGTTGGCGGCGCTGAGCTCTGCCGCGCGCTTCTCCATCTCCGCGGCGGCCTTGGCGGCAAGGGCTTCCCGGGAGGCAAGCTTCGCCTGCCTGGCCCGGTAAAGAGCCAGGAGTTGGTGGAGCAGCTTCTCCTCCTCGGGCCCCTCACTCCCGCCGGGCGCCTCGACGATCTTCAGGCCCGCGGAGGCGAGGTGAAAGATCGTGGATGTCGCCTAGAGGGGGGGGGTGAATAGGCGCTTTAAAATAATTACGGTTTAGGCTTGAACAAATGCGGAATAAACCTAGCGGTTAATTTGTCAAGCACAAAACCTACAACAACTAGGCTCACCTATGTGCACCAACAACTTATGCTAAGCAAGATAAACAACTAGGTGATAGCAAGATATATGACAAGAAACAATATATCTATCACAAAGTATAGTGCATAAGTAAAGGGCTCGGGTAAGAGATAACCGAGGCACGCGGAGACGACGATGTATCCCGAAGTTCACACCCTTGCGGATGCTAATCTCCGTTTGGAGCGGTGTGGAGGCACAATGCTCCCCAAGAAGCCACTAGGGCCACCGTAATCTCCTCACGCCCTCGCACAATGCAAGATGCCGTGATTCCACTAAGGGACCCTTGAGGGCGGTCACCGAACCCGTACAAATGGAAACCCTTGGGGGCGGTCACCGAACCCGTACACTTTGGCAACCCTTGGGGGCGGTCACCCGAACCCGTCAAATTGCTCGGGGCGATCTCCACAACCTAATTGGAGACCCCGACGCTTGCCCGGAGCTTTACACCACAATGATTGAGCTCCGAACACCAAGGTTGGGGCTATCTCCCCAACGACACCACGAAGCTTCACCACAATGGAATATGGCTCCGAGGTGACCACAACCGTCTAGGGCGCCCAAGCACCCAAGAGGAACAAGCTCAAGGGTACCAAGCACCCAAGAGTAATAAGCTTCTCAACTTCACTTCCACGTATCACCGTGGAGAACTCAAACCGATGCACCAAATGCAATGGCAAGGGCACACGGAGTGCCCAAGTCCTTCTCTCCCAAATCCCACCGAAGCAACTAATGCTAGGGAGGGAAATGAGAGGAAGAACAAGAAGGAGAACACCAAAGAACTCCAAGATCAAGATCCAAGGGGTTCCCCTCACCTAGAGGAGAAAGTGATTGGTGGAAATGTGGATCTAGATCTCCTCTCTCTTTTCCCCCAAAAACTAGCAAGAATCCATGTAGGGATTGAGAGATAGCAAGCTCGAAGAAGGTCAACAATGGGGGAAGAACACGAGCTCAAAGGATAAGGTTCATTGGGGAAGAAGACCCCCTTTTATAGGTGGGGGAAAATCCAACCGTTATGCTCACAGCCCGCACAGAGCGGTACTACCGCTCCAGGAGCGGTACTACCGCTAGGGCAGTAGAACCCCTTTGAAAAACAACAGCGAGGAGGCAAAAAGGCCAGAAAAACAATCGGAGCGGTATTACCGCTTGACCTCACGGTACTACCGCTAGGGGTAGCGGTAGTACTGCTAAGGGTAGCGGTACTACTGCTTGCGAGCGGTACTAAAAAATTACATCCGTGCCTACCACCGCTGGACTTGTGACGAGTTTTTGGTCCCGAGCGGAAGTAGCCACGGAAGTAGCCGCGGTAGTACTGCTCCAAGCGGTAGTACCTCTCCCGAAAGCGGTAGTACCGCTTCCGAAAGCGGTAGTAAAAAATTACTTCCGCTTCTACGCGCGGTAGTACCGCTGCAGCCTTTTCAGTACACCAAAACGACAATAACTTTTGCATACGGACTCCGAATTCGATGAAACCAAGTTTGTTGGAAAGCTAGCGACAAGGGCTAACACAATCTTGATAGAAATATCAATAAGAAGCAAGTTAGAAAAGTCCCAAAAGAAAATGGTGAGAACCCTTTCTCGGATAAGACCGGTAAAACCTCCAACACCGAAAACATCATAGAAGACACATGTGAACTCCGTTTTCGATGAACTCAAGCTTGTCATCAAGATGACCATAAGCTCTAAGACTACAAAGAGAACCAAACAAGAACCAAGAAACATGATGCAAGGATGCAATGGTTTGAGCTCTCTACTAACGATACGATCAAGCTACCAACTTGAGAGCCCCCCTTGATAGTACGGCAAACGATCCTATAACCCGGTCTCCCAACTACCACCACGAGACCGGTAAAATAGAAAACCTATCAAGGGCAAACCTTTGCTTTGCACAAAGTCCACTTGAGCTAGATGTAGACGATCTTGACTTCCTCAAGTTGGACCATCTTTCTTGATTGCGTTGTCTCAGTGAAGACTAGTAGATTGCTCCCCCATACTCCTCTATGGGTGAGCCACTCTTCGGCATATCTTCACAAGTCCATTGTCACGACAATGGACGGCAAGATTCAAGCACTTGATTTCTTTGTGATGCTCCACTTGAACTTGCACACCGCAACCTAACCCCACAAAGAACTCTCACGAAGAACATGGGTTAGTACACAAAGCGTGATTGACAATGCTTACCATACCATGGGATTGCTTGATCCCTCTCGGTACATCTTCTACACTTTGTGTGTTGATCAACTTGATTCACTCCTTCACTTAGTCTTGATCAACCTTGAATCTTTCCAACTCTCTTCATTTGGATGATGTCTTGAAGGTAAACATGAATGATAACACACTCTTCTTCTTCAAGACATGCTTGCAATAAGCTCAACACTCACAAGACCAATCTTTGGATAATTCCTTAATAGCACCTTGGTCATCACAAACTCTCCTTGAAACCAACAAATGAACTCCAAGAAAAGCCTATGGACAAACCCTTCAAATATAACTCAAGGCAACCATTAGTCAATAGAGATTGTCATCAATTACCAAAACCAAACATGGGGGCACCGCATGTTCTTTCAATCTCCCCCATTTTGGTAATTGATGACAATCACTTTCAAGAGAGTTTATATAAGGAATTATGCATCACAATACCATGCAACAATAATGTATGTGCATGAGATGCAAAATCTTAGGAACAAAACCAAAGCAAGAAGAGCGAAGAGACTACTCTCTAAACTTCCTCACAAAACTCAACTCTCTGAAACTTCTCCCCCATTGGCATCGATTGCCAAAATGGGCGAAAAGCTTAGAAGTTCAATATAAATTGTGTTCCTCCATAAATTATGTATTCCTCAAAATAGAGAGTGGAAGGCAATACATATATCCAACTGTAAATACTTGGAGGAAGACAAACTATATTGAGGCCCAAAGATTGCAAAAGAATGATATGCCACAAAGGCATAACAAAGGGAGAAAAACACGCAAGCAAGCAATCAAAGGATACCAATTGAATCAAGTTATCAAAAGATACCAATTGACCCAACTAGACCAATGATCCTACATGCCAAATGAATAAAAGATATTATGATAGGAGCAAAGGAGTGTTCTATAGAAACTAGGGAAGCTCCCCATGATTTGTGCACAATTTAGTTTTGTATTTGGATACAACGAGCACAAAGTAGGATCGTCGCTCCCCCAAGATCAATCGAACCTCACGACATAGCAACGGATTGTTCTAAAGACATTAGTGAAGCTCCCCATAATTTATGCACTCCTTAGAATATTTTCATTAGGATACCAAGTGCACAAAATAGGATCATCACTCCCCCAAGATCAATAGACACTCACACCAAGTGCAAGTGAGCATGAAGGAAACAAAGCCTAGCACTTGCAACAAAAAACTGGTTGAGCAATATATAAAAGAGTCAACTTAAGAGTAGGCTCAACCAAAATGATGTGTGTGAGTCATGGCAAAGCACTTGAGAAGATTAATGTATGGATGAACATTAAGCATCAGTATACTCTTGAATGAATGAGATACACAGTGCAAGGCCTATCATTCCCACACAAAACAGCAAATGGGTTCACAAGCTCACTAATAATCATATAAATAACCTATGCTTGTGACAACCTGTGGTGAAGATATAAAAATGATAGCTTTGTCATGAGGAGGGATACCAGTAGAAATGGCAAAGCCTCATCAAGACAAGCAAGAGAGAATGATCTTCACCACAAAAGAGTGCATCTAGATGAAACGATATAAGATCCGCACTCGGGACACACACCTTCACGGAGCCACCAAAGAAATAAAATAGGAACAAAAAGGTGGACGTGAAAGAAGGGGATATCAAATAGATATGCAACTTCTCAAAAGTGTATAAGATTCTAGGTAGATGAAGATCATGATGATATCAATCCACAAAGAAGGATGTACACACAAAATTGTTGCAAAAAGGAATGAATAAGATATCCCCAAGGAAGTCATAAATATACCAATAAGATGTTTGCTTGAAGGCATAGCACATTGCTAGATATGTTCTTATTGTATATAAATGAGTTCCAACCACACGAGCATCAAAGACATCACAACTAGCAATAAGAGATCATTGTTGGGATGCTTTGAGAAAGGAAACAAGTATCATTAGAAGGAATGACTAACATGCCATGATACAACCTACACAAGGTTGGTGCAAGAAATGTGTGCATGAAGTAGATGGTGATACTTGTTACCGAGATACCATTGGAAGGATGTAGTAGATACCAATTAAAGGTAGATAGTAGTTCATTGATCATCCTAGCTTGACTCCAATAAGCACATGGTGACACCACCTTCCTTTTGAATGAGCCGAGCATCCAATGCATCTCCAATTGTTCCTAGAACAAAAACGCAAACAAAATGGTACCCAAACTCATTGGGACCAAAGAGTTAGAAACACCAATACATAGGACAAACTCCACAAACATATGTGCATTTATATATGAAAATGAATTTCATGCACATCTCATCCAAATTGAGACTAGGTGGAGTTTCCCCTATATATTGGGTTAAAGAAAGAAAGCATGCCAAAGAAAATACATGAAGTAAATATGCATGCTCAAGACTTTCAAGAAACGAAACAAAATGAAAAAGAAATACCAAGTGAAAATATGATACCAAATGGAGAAATCATCACTTGGAAGATATCTATTAGAAGATACATCAAGGAATGAGATATCCATTGATACACGCAAAAGGAAAGATATCGGACTCCCAAAAGAGAGGATGGTTCCAAACAAACCAACCCATCTACAAAGTTTCATGATGGCACAAAGTACCAAAAAGAAACGGCTTGCCTTCCATCAACACACACTTGAAATGAATCACAATAAGAGTGTTCTATCGAAAATAGGATAGCTCCCCCAAGAATTGTGCATTATAGAGAATTTGCAGTTGAATACGAAATGCACACGATGGGATCACCACTTTCGCTATATCCATAAAACACTAGACAAGATCAAGAAAACAACAAGATCCACAAGTGGCACGGAAGGGAATGGGAGTTGATGCAATCTTGGAAGGAAATAGGCCGAACAAAAGAAAAAGCCAATGTAAAGATGATCAACAATTTCTACCACATATATGATTACCAATTGTCAAGAGACAAGAAGTATTTGGGAATAATCTCCGGTGATGGATATCAATGATATCCAACATCATCTTCACACCAAGCACAAGCAAATTGGAACTTGTAAAGCTAACATGTCACCTAGGAACAACATAATTTATACTATTAACTCTAGGTGACAAAATCTCAAATTTACACATTTTCTAGGCTTGTAATATGCACATAGAATATTACTCCCCCATAATGTGATACCAATAAAAAACTTACCAAGATGCAAAAGAGGAACCAACAAGAGATAATTAATGGACACTTTAGAATTTGAATTTCTCATGAGAAGATATACCACATAGTGACTAGATAATCTTGTAATATCAAAACTAGATGGTATTCCTCATGTACACACATTTTTAGGATTGTGAGGTGCACAAAGCACATCACTCTCCCAAAATGGGATGTTCCATTAATCTCTCACAAGAGCCAACTAAGATATAAACAAGATGCAAAAAGGCTCAACACACGACACACGCGTACATGATGTACAAACCAGCATACACAAACTTGACTTCTCAAGATAAGCAAATTGGAAGCACAACATATACAAGCACATGCAAGGTACAAAACCACAACATGCAAAGGGGCAAGTAACTTTCAATGTAAACAATTTAAGCACGAGTTACCGCAAGGAGGAACATTGGATATAAGATAGAAACTTGATCATCCGAATGACTTGGCTTGAGACAATATGAATGATGAAGACCCCTTAATTCTTCATAATGTACCAAGTCTCCAATGCCCTCCAACAACGCCTATTGATCAAGTTTTAGCTTGTTGGTCCCCAACCAAGTTGGGTCCTAAGAGGTTAGTCACAATAGGCTTGGCCACCCAAATGGTTCTTTTCTTGACACCACTTTGAGTGCCAAAAAACTTGGCAAACACATTGCCAACATTATCCTTCCCAAGAAAATAGACATCATCAATAATAATTGGGTTGGATAAGTTACCACTAGTGCATGAAGAAGCAAGGTGACCCTTCTCACGGCATAGGTAGCAACATCTACTCTTTACTTTCTTCTCATTTGATTTCTCAAAATGAGAAGCATTACCATGAGTCTTCTTGGGAAGCGGCCTTTCTCCAACTTGCGGTTGAGCACGAGATTGAACTTGTGGCATCTTCCCTTGTTGCTTGTCACTAATGACCTTCTTCTTCAATGGGCAAGATCTAACATGATGCCCTTCAATTTTGCACTTGAAGCAAATAATCTTGGCCGAATTCTTGAGTTGTTCTTGGCCCTTCTTCTTGTTGCTCTTGGACTTCTTCTTCTTGTTGGAGTTGAATCCAAGTCCACCTTTGTCATTGGGGGATTTTTGCACACTCAAGATATTGTTGAGTGTGGACTTCCCTTCATGACACTTTTCCAAGTCTTTCTTCAAAGAAGAGACTTGGGCCATGAGCTCTTTGATTTCCTCTACATGGTTAGTATCAACACAAGTACTAGAGGAAGTATAGGCTTCATTGTTAGAGCAACAAGGCAAGGAAAGCAATTCATCACAAGATGTACCAATGTTATGCATAGATGAATTACGAGGACTAGCACATGGCAATATAGCATTTTGACTAGAAGTAGTGCTAGCGACCACATGAGACTCACTAGATGTTACCTTGATGATCATGGCCTCATGAGCTATCTTTAGCACATTATGGGATACTAGAAGATCATCATGAGAGCTTGTGAGCTTTACATGACTTTCTTCCAATCTCCCATAATTGCTAGATAGCAACTCAAGTTGAGCCCTTAGCTCAACATTCTCCTTCAAAACGGATGATTCACTAGAAATAGAGTTAGTATCACAAGCATCATCAATAATAGCAAGAGAAGAAGGCAACTTGGCAAGCTCTTTAGAATATGAAGCTTTAAGTTGAGCATGAGACTCGGTGAGTTTGATGAGCTCACTCTTAATGACCCTTGAGCCATTTTTTAGGTGATCAAAATCCTCAAGGAGTTTAGCATGTGCAACTTCAAGCTTCTCATTTTTAGTTTCAAAATCATTAGCCACCTCGAGAGCTCTATCACGGGATTCCTTTATTCTAGATAGTTCTAGAGCAAAAGTCTCCTCAAGAGATTCCTTGGTGGTTTGTTCAAATTCAAGAGCTTGCGAGAGGTCGGCGATCTCATTAGCGTAATCACGCTCATGACCTTCCATTTTCTCAATGGTGACCTCATGCTCCTCTAGATGAGATTCCAACTCCTCTATATATTTCTTGCCCTCAATGGCAATAGACATGATTTCCATGAAGTTGGAACGAGCAATTTTATTCTTATGAAGAGCTTTAAAAATTATTTCCCCCTTAATTTTTAAGGAGGCAACATTGTCATTCTCTTCATCATTTTCTACATCACTATCATGACAAGATATATTGGGGTTCAAAGTGGGAGATACCTTTGAAGCCTTAGCCATAAGGCAAAATGCAGTAGATGATGATGTAGGATCCCTTGAAGCACCATTCAAGACTACATCTTGTTCCATGGGGTGTCGGGTTTCCTCTATATTGTTAGCACAACAATTCGAGGGAATAGATGCATTTTTATCATGGCAACAAGACATAGCAAGCATATCATCATGAGTTTTAGTCAAGCAATTTCTACAAGATATGCAAGGACTATCAACACAAGCATGTGAAACATGTAGGGTGCTCGGAGTGTTAAAGTCCAAAGAAGATGCATTGCAATAAGATAGTGATGAAGGATCATCCACAATAAGCATACTATCATCATTGCAATTACCAACACTACTCACCATATCATTACCTTGTGGCAAACCACATGTAGGTGAAGTAGAAGAAGTTGAGAACACAACACGGCCGGAGGTGGAGGGAGAACAATCATTCCTACAATTCTTGGACACACCATATTTATCTTGAAGCTTTGTCCACAACTCATGAGCATCCCGGAACGGCATGAGTTGAAATATAACTACATTGCTCAAAGCATCAAAAAGCACATTAGAAGCTTGAGCATTGAGATAAGAGTTTTTCTCATCCTCTAAAGATAATCTTTGTGGATCCTTTGGAGGACAAAAACCCATATCTACAATTCGCTCTAAATTTGGGTCCATGACCCTAAAGAGATTAAGCATGCGAATTACCCAAACATCAAAATTTGTGCCATTGAAACTAAGAGTGTCAGAGAAACCTAAACCCCTAGTCGACATCCTTACTCTCTAGGCGGTGAAGCCCTATAAAGAGAGACGAGGCTCTGATACCAATTGAAAGATCGTGGATGTCGCCTAGAGGGGGGGGGTGAATAGGCGCTTTAAAATAATTACGGTTTAGGCTTGAACAAATGCGGAATAAACCTAGCGGTTAATTTGTCAAGCACAAAACCTACAACAACTAGGCTCACCTATGTGCACCAACAACTTATGCTAAGCAAGATAAACAACTAGGTGATAGCAAGATATATGACAAGAAACAATATATCTATCACAAAGTATAGTGCATAAGTAAAGGGCTCGGGTAAGAGATAACCGAGGCACGCGGAGACGACGATGTATCCCGAAGTTCACACCCTTGCAGATGCTAATCTCCGTTTGGAGCGGTGTGGAGGCACAATGCTCCCCAAGAAGCCACTAGGGCCACCGTAATCTCCTCACGCCCTCGCACAATGCAAGATGCCGTGATTCCACTAAGGGACCCTTGAGGGCGGTCACCGAACCCGTACAAATGGCAACCCTTGGGGGCGGTCACCGAACCCGTACACTTTGGCAACCCTTGGGGGCGGTCACCGAAACCCGTCAAATTGCTCGGGGCGATCTCCACAACCTAATTGGAGACCCCGACGCTTGCCCGGAGCTTTACACCACAATGATTGAGCTCCGAACACCAAGGTTGGGGCTATCTCCCCAACGACACCACGAAGCTTCACCACAATGGAATATGGCTCCGAGGTGACCACAACCGTCTAGGGCGCCCAAGCACCCAAGAGGAACAAGCTCAAGGGTACCAAGCACCCAAGAGTAATAAGCTACTCAACTTCACTTCCACGTATCACCGTGGAGAACTCAAACCGATGCACCAAATGCAATGGCAAGGGCACACGGAGTGCCCAAGTCCTTCTCTCCCAAATCCCACCGAAGCAACTAATGCTAGGGAGGGAAATGAGAGGAAGAACAAGAAGGAGAACACCAAGAACTCCAAGATCAAGATCCAAGGGGTTCCCCTCACCTAGAGGAGAAAGTGATTGGTGGAAATGTGGATCTAGATCTCCTCTCTCTTTTCCCCCAAAAACTAGCAAGAATCCATGGAGGGATTGAGAGATAGCAAGCTCGAAGAAGGTCAACAATGGGGGAAGAACACGAGCTCAAAGGATAAGGTTCATTGGGGAAGAAGACCCCCTTTTATAGGTGGGGGAAAATCCAACCGTTATGCTCACAGCCCGCACAGAGCGGTACTACCGCTCCAGGAGCGGTACTACCGCTAGGGCAGTAGAACCCCTTTGAAAAACAACAGCGAGGAGGCAAAAAGGCCAGAAAAACAATCGGAGCGGTAGTACCGCTTGACCTCACGGTACTACCGCTAGGGGTAGCGGTAGTACTGCTAAGGGTAGCGGTACTACTGCTTGCGAGCGGTACTAAAAAATTACATCCGTGCCTACCACCGCTGGACTTGTGACGAGTTTTTGGTCCCGAGCGGAAGTAGCCACGGAAGTAGCCGCGGTAGTACTGCTCCAAGCGGTAGTACCTCTCCCGAAAGCGGTAGTACCGCTTCCGAAAGCGGTAGTAAAAAATTACTTCCGCTTCTACGCGCGGTAGTACCGCTGCAGCCTTTTCAGTACACCAAAACGACAATAACTTTTGCATACGGACTCCGAATTCGATGAAACCAAGTTTGTTGGAAAGCTAGCGACAAGGGCTAACACAATCTTGATAGAAATATCAATAAGAAGCAAGTTAGAAAAGTCCCAAAAGAAAATGGTGAGAACCCTTTCTCGGATAAGACCGGTAAAACCTCCAACACCGAAAACATCATAGAAGACACATGTGAACTCCGTTTTCGATGAACTCAAGCTTGTCATCAAGATGACCATAAGCTCTAAGACTACAAAGAGAACCAAACAAGAACCAAGAAACATGATGCAAGGATGCAATGGTTTGAGCTCTCTACTAACGATACGATCAAGCTACCAACTTGAGAGCCCCCCTTGATAGTACGGCAAACGATCCTATAACCCGGTCTCCCAACTACCACCACGAGACCGGTAAAATAGAAAACCTATCAAGGGCAAACCTTTGCTTTGCACAAAGTCCACTTGAGCTAGATGTAGACGATCTTGACTTCCTCAAGTTGGACCATCTTTCTTGATTGCGTTGTCTCAGTGAAGACTAGTAGATTGCTCCCCCATACTCCTCTATGGGTGAGCCACTCTTCGGCATATCTTCACAAGTCCATTGTCACGACAATGGACGGCAAGATTCAAGCACTTGATTTCTTTGTGATGCTCCACTTGAACTTGCACACCGCAACCTAACCCCACAAAGAACTCTCACGAAGAACATGGGTTAGTACACAAAGCGTGATTGACAATGCTTACCATACCATGGGATTGCTTGATCCCTCTCGGTACATCTTCTACACTTTGTGTGTTGATCAACTTGATTCACTCCTTCACTTAGTCTTGATCAACCTTGAATCTTTCCAACTCTCTTCATTTGGATGATGTCTTGAAGGTAAACATGAATGATAACACACTCTTCTTCTTCAAGACATGCTTGCAATAAGCTCAACACTCACAAGACCAATCTTTGGATAATTCCTTAATAGCACCTTGGTCATCACAAACTCTCCTTGAAACCAACAAATGAACTCCAAGAAAAGCCTATGGACAAACCCTTCAAATATAACTCAAGGCAACCATTAGTCAATAGAGATTGTCATCAATTACCAAAACCAAACATGGGGGCACCGCATGTTCTTTCACGAGGACTTCTCCGTCAAACGCCTCGCCCTCCGCGGGAGCTCGCGATGAAGACCCCCAAGGCATCTGGATGAAGACGCCGTTGGGGGCCTCAAGGTAGTACCCCTGCTCCTTGCTGGCGGAGGGGTCGGCGGCCGGTGCAGCATCTGATGCTCCCGCCGCCTCCGGGTCGGCGGTGCGGTCGCCGTCCCCCTCCCCGGCCGCTGCGTCCGCAGCCGGAGGAGTCTCCTGCGCGGCCGGCTCGGCGGCTCTCGCCGCGTCCTCAACGACAGGAACGTCGTCGCCGCCGCCCTGCGCGCCCTCCTCGTCCTCGATGTTGATGACCTCAGTCTCCATCGGCTCGGGAGGAGGAGGATCTAAAAAGAAAAAGAAGAAAAAGAAGTTCAAGATCAAGCAAAGATCCAAAAAGAGACGAAGCCAAGAAGACGAGTCACAAGACATACCTTGGCGGACGTCCTCGGCGGCGGGCTCCCTTGCCGGGGAGCTCGGCCTTGGCGGAGTGGCCACCCTCGCCGGGCTGCTCGCCCTTGGCGGGGTACTCTGCCTTGGCGGAGTACCCGCCCTTGGCGGAGCACTCTCCCTTGCCGGAGAGTTCTGCCTTGGCGGGGACGGCGGGGCCTGTGGCTCCTCGACGACGGTCTCCGGGCGCTCTTCCCGCTGTGGCTCCACCTCTGCACAAATCAAGATAAGAAACGTCAAGATGATGAAGAAGACGAAATCCTCAGGCGTGCCCCGACAAGTGAAAGAATAAACCCCAGACTTACGCTGGGGGCTGCGCTGGGGGCTGCTCCTCGGAGCAGCGCTCGGGTCCGGCAGGCTCGGCTCCGGCGCGCCTCCTGTCGCCGCGGCGGCTGGGTCTTCCGCGGCCTCGACCACAGGCGCCTTGGCCTTCTTCGCCGCGCGCTGAGTCAAGGTCCTGAAATCAAAGCAATGAACAGAGTCAGCATCGACAGAAATCAAGACAAAACTCGAGAAGGCGTAAGGTCCTGGATCCTTACTCCTGGTCCTCCTCGTCGTCCTCGCTCAGGGCGGAGAAGTCGTACTCCACCGTGGGCGCGTCGGCGCGAGGAGTAGAAGATGAAGATTCCCTCGGGCGCTTGGCGGTCCCGGGGGCTGGGGCTGTGAAGACCCAGCCCCTGTGGTAGCCGGAGCCCGGGGAGCGGGCGGAGCCGCTGCTCCGCTCCGAGAAGACCCCTGCCGGCTCGGCGCCGGCCTGCGAGGTGCCTCCGTCGTGGCCCGCGCGCGGGCCGCCTCTGCTGTGGCTGGTGCGCCGGTCGGCCTCGGCGCGGTTTGGCTCCCCCGGGGAGCTGCCCGACGAGCTGGTTGTTGCCGGGGCGCCTGCGCCCTCTCCCCCGTCGCCGTCTTGCGGAGACGCTTCGGCGGAGACTGCCTTGGGCTTGCCGGGGGCGGGGAGCTCTCCGACGAGGAGAGGTCGTCGGCGTAGAGCTCCGTAGATCCGCCGGAGTCCTCGGCCTCCTCCTCCTCCTCTTCCCCGGCCGGCTCGCTGGGCCCAGCGCCCTGCGCTGCGGCCTCCTTTCCCTTGCCGCCTCCGCTTCCTCCGGCGCCTCCGCTCCTCGCGGCGCCTCTGTTCCCTCCGGCGGCACCCTCCATTGCCGCGGCCTCGGCCACGATTCCGTGGATCCCGGAGTGCCTCAGCGAGGGGACCCCGGCGAGCGCGTCGGGAGGGAGCTGCAGCAATCTGCGGATCTCCGCCTACTCCGCCTGGCTGGACGCGTCCGCAGCCTCCGCCTCAGCAGGCGTGTACCCGAAGTCTCCTGCCGCTGCGGCTGCAGCGGCCTCCTCAGCCCGAGAAGCCATATAGGCGATCTCCTGGTCGGTGGTGTCCCGCGTGTGCTCCTTGATGTCGCTCTTGTTCTTCGCCACCTCCACGAGGTTGTCGTAGAAGTTGAGGACGTCGATGGGCTTGGGCGCGATCCACGTGCGGTCCACGCCGTGCGAGTCGCACGCGGGCATCATGGCGAGGATACGGTCCCGGACGATGTTGTTGCAGAGCGGCACCACTCCCCGGGGAGCTCGGAACCACTCAGGGTGTGCCGGGTCATACTTGAAGAGTTCCCGGACCATCCCCCTGAGCTCGAGCGTCGTGAAATTGAAGTTGAGCCCGGGGCGCAGCCTCATTATGTCCGTCGGGCCGCCGTACTCCCAGGCCGGCCTCTTCCTGTCTTGGAGAGGGGCGATCCGGCGGCGAAGGAAGTCTGCGCCCACCTCAGCAACGGACAGTTGCGCCACCCGAAGACGAAGGATACGGACGAGGGCGATGTCGAGCTTGATGTCGTCCGAGTCTAGCTCGCTCCAGTCCCTGCCGCGCACGATGGGCGTTGTGCGCGGCGCGGTGAAAGCCTGCGGCTGGTCTTCGACGACCCAGCACCACTCCGCGCGCCACTCCTCCCACTTGCCGCGGAGCTCTCCCGGCAAGTAGGATCCCTTCTTGTTCAGACGGAAGACCCAGGAAATTCCTCCGGAGAGGGGGGCGTCGGCTTCTGCTCTAGGAGTGAAAAAGTGCCTAAAAAGCGCTACGTTGGGCTGTACTCCTATGAAGTTTTCGCACATATGTGCGAAAACCGCCATGGTGAGGATGGCGTTGGGGGTGAAGTCAAGGAGATGGAGGCCGTAGGTGTGCATGACATCACAGAAGAAATTCGAGAAAGGAGGACACAGACCGCAGTGAAAGAAAGCTGCGAAGAAATAGTACCCGCCGGGGTAGCTGTCCTTGGCGGCGGCCGGATATGCTCGCGTGCGGGGGTGCGCCTTGGTTTCCTTGGCCCAGAACAAGTAGTACTTGTTCCAGAGCTCCCGCGCGCCAAGCCTCGGCGGGAAGACGAGGTGCTGCTTCCGGTACGCGGCGAGCTTCGCCGCTTGCTCCGACTTCTCCCTCTTGGACTTCTCCGCCTTCGCCTTGTCGGTCTTTGGGGCCATGGCGGACGCGGCGGAAGGAGGGGGACGAAGAGCTCGGCGGCGGCGGAGGTGTGGAGGCAGAGCGCAAGAAGAGATCTCTGGAGGAAGGAGACGATGCAATGAAAGCGCAGGGAGGGGAACCGCGCCTGCTTCCTCTGCTTTTATGGGGGAGTGGGGGGCGTTTCGCCCTTTCCATTAAGAGATCGTGGGCACGTCCCATCCCACGACGTCGCGATCGACGCGTGCCGTTACAGAGGGATGCGGCGGATACGGAAGTGGATTCGGCGCGCCGCGGGCCGCGGGTGCCCGTGCACTGTTTTGGGCCTGGCCCAACAGCGCTCGGCACCGTGTGTGGCCCAGGCCCGGGGGCTCCTGTCGGTGTACTAAGGTAGGGGTACCTCAGTACCCCAACTTGTGCACGGGCGGTTGCAGCTTCCCGCGGCAAGGTTTTACCGCGTGCTCGCCGGAGACCTTCCTGCCCCTTATTAAGCCATTCAAAAACAAAGTATACAAGACAGAAGATCGAGACCCCGGCAAGAGGAGCTTGCCGGGAAGGCCGTACCAGGCTCAAGACTGCCCCACTAGCACAAGACCCTGGGGAGAGGAGCTTGCCAGGAAGATTAGAAGACACGCCCCGGCGCTATGTGCGTCCCGGCAAGGGCCCGGGGAGCGGCAAGCTCCCGGGCCCGGCAAGATCAAGGCCCCGGCAAGGTGCTTGCCGGGAAGGCTGCGCTGTGTGCCCGCGCTCCAGCTCATCGGCCCACGCGTCGCCCTGGGGCCTATCCAGGGACGCGTGGCGGATGGCTGTGCAGCCTGGGGGACACGGTGGCACTCCACGGTGGTGGATCCATCGCCGTGGCGGACGGAGACGCTAAGGCGGGAGCTTTTGGGGTCGACGGCGACGGGCATTAAATGCCCTTGTCCCCCACTGTTAAAGTAGGTATAGACCACTGTTCTGCACTGTAGCTCCACTGTTCCCGCACTGTTACAACTACCACCTCTTTTACGTTTTTACCCCTTTCTCCTGCGTTGACACCTGTCGGTGACCCCTTTGCACTATAAAAGGAGGCCCATGCACAACGTGGAGGGGGTTCGGAACCTAGATCACTCTCACGCTCGGTGTAGCTGCTTCTTCAAGCTCTCGAGCACTCAAACTCAATACACAACTAAGCAGGAGTAGGGTTTTACGCGTCTACCGCGGCCCGAACCTGGGTAAAACTGCCCGCGTGCTCGCTACGATCTGCTCTTTGTGCTCCCTCCGCCCTCGTACCGCACAGACAAGGGGCTCCGGTCCCATAGGTGTTCGTGGCGGACAGTTTCCCCCGACACTACCAACCATATAAGAACTTTTTAAGTAAAGCAATCAAGGCATGTAATTCAATTCAAGTCATAACAAGCAAGAGTCTATATTAGCATTGTAACAAGCAACATAAAAACATAAAGGTGCAAGAGCTCTCGCTGTCCGTGACTCGAATGTCTCCAAATGGTGTTTACATGCAAGAAAGGGGATAGGGATATACGAGAGAGTAAAACATAGTTTTTGTATTGTTGAGAACTTAATCTACTAAAGTTTCACACTTGGTCTTCTTTGGAATCTTATCTTGACTCATCCCCAGATCACTAGCCAGGTACAAGTCAAAATGATCCACTCCCTTTCGATATTTTGAGCACTCATGCAATGGATGAGCGTAAGCAAGAAAGTTGACACTTAGGATGGCAAAGAGAGAGAAATGATGAAGGGGGAAGAAAAAAAGGTGTGAAAGGCTCACTTCAATGAGGACAATCATATGCGAGAGAAAGCCAAATGATAGATATGATGTGAGGAGTAGGGATTGCCATGCAACGGATGCACACATGAGCTAAGGTAAGCTCTCCAATGGAACTAGTGGGGGTGCATCCAACTTGCTCGCTCAAGAAGACCTAGAGCTCTTTTGAGGAGGCTCATCATTGGAATATACAAGCCAAGTTCTATAGTATGAAGGTCCCCACATAGCTATATGCATGAATGATAATCTCTATGGAGTACAAGGTATAAGATGAAGTACGAGTGTGGATCTCTCAAAAGGAATAGTAGTGTGCCCCCTTCTCTCTTTTTATTTCTTTTTCTCTTTTTTCTATTTTTTTTTATTTTTTTGTGGCCTCAATGGCTCTTTCTATTTAACTCTCATTTGTCCTCTTTGGGATCTTTTGATTTGTCCTCTTTGGGATCTTTTCCTCACTTTAGGGGCAACACTCTATAAATTACAAGAAGTATAGAAGATCTTTCACACTTTACAAGTGTACTCAACATAAAGAAGATGAAACTATCATGATGTATGCAAATGTATGCCTCAGCGAGTGTAGCAGGATATGCAATGATACTAGCGCGCCATGTAGCAATGATTAAGGCAAGGCCCAACTAGCATGCGGCTCATCGATCAAGCAAAAGCATATATGACATGAAGATCAAGTCATGAGAAGATGGATGTTGCATGGCAATGTATCTCGGAAAGGCTATGGAAATGCCTTGATAGGTAGGTATGGTGGTTGTTTTGAGGAAGGATATAATGAGGCTTATGATAACAGAGCGTATCATGCCAAGGATTTGGATGCACCGGCGAAGTATGCGCCAACTGTCGAGGTGAGAAAGGGCAATGCACGGTACCGAAGAGGCTAGAAAAATATGGCTAGGTGGAAGTGTCAACTTTCGAATACTCACATTAGTCTGAAGAACTCATGCACTTATTATCGGTAACTCTCAATCTAATTAGGAGGTTCACAAAGAGACAAGTACCCCGAGGAGGAGTGTATGGGGGTTTGGTTATCCTTGCGCATCCTCGACTCATGGTACGTGAGTGTACTCTAATATTCGATCCCTCCAAAGATTAGTGATCCATCTAGTAGCTAAAGTTCTCAACTATTTTGTAGGTTTTCGAAAATAAACACGGATTGCCCAAAATACGACATCTATCACTAATAGGCTAAAGCTCTTGACACGAAAAGTTCAGACATTACTCATGGCAATACCTCAAAACTATTGCAAGTTACTACTAAAATTAAATAGCAACCTCAGTTACCTACTTTAAGTTAAGACACACAACTCAGTGCAACATGCAAACTCTCTTAACAAGATAAACATGAAAACTCAAGAGAGTTCAGCAACCAACTAAACAAAAGCTCTTTTAATAGAAAATCATGAAAACTAAGAGCTAAACATGACAGCAGCAATGGAAAGACAAAGAACACACACAGCAAAGATAAGCATGAAAATCCTAAGTTGTGTTCTAGGTTGAAGTGGAGCGTGTTTCTCTCCCACACAAAGAAAGCAGGGTTCTAACTTGTTATGTACAGCAAGCAAAGCTAAAGAAAACTAAAAAGGAAACTAAGAGCAAGACGCTCCAAGCATAGCACATAACACACGAAGTGATAAGAATATAGTGGAACGAAAGACGAACTGATAATTGTTGATGGAGAAGGGGATGCATGGGGGCATCCCCAAGCTTAGACGCTTGAGTCTTCTTGAATATTTCTTGGGGGTGCACGGGGGCATCCCCAAGCTTGAGCGTTTGACCCTCCTGAATCTTCTTTTATCATCTTCCCTCGCACACTTCAAAACTCCCTTCATACATAACTCATCATAATCTGTTTAGCGAGGTTAGTACCCGCAATAAAATAATTTTTCCCTACTGGAAATAAAGATAATCTTGTAGAGCTACTGTTTCTCAAGATTGCCAAAAGGTTTTTGCAAAGAAAAAGCAAGCTCAAGGTTTGCAAAACGAAGAAAAGGCAAAACAGGACAGAATCTGTGAAAAACAGACCAGCAGGTAGTAAATAATTTTTCGGGGCACTTCTGCAACTCAAATCAAAAAACTCAGAACAGACGCTCGAAAGCCAATTGTATAGAGCACGCTGTCAAAACAATTCAGATCAAAAAGATGATCCGGTGCTTTTATTCGAATTTTTCTGTCCAAGGACAGAATCTGTTTTCTGGACAGCACGTCACAACTTTTGAACTTTCTAGCAATCGGAGGCTAAACTTGGCACAAAGCTGAAAAGAAAAGATACAATGATGATGCTACTGTAGTAACAAATATCAAGACACAACAAAAGCAAAATAAGACCTAATTCGTTGTGGGCTGCCTCCCAAAAACGCTTTCTTTTATGCCTTTAAGCTAGGCATGATGCAAAAAGAGAAGATCAAGTTTTATCAAGAGTAAGAGAATAGCTAGCCCGTGTAACGGACTCAAAAGGCAACTTAATCTTCTTTCTAGGGAAGTGTTCCATCCCTTTCTTGAGAGGGAATTGGAATTTTACATTCCCCTCTTTCATGTCAATGATAGCACCAATGGTGCGAAGAAAAGGACGTCCCAAAATAATTGGACATGAAGGTTCACATTCAATATCCATAATAGTAAAATCAACGGGAACATAATTGTCATTGACAATGATAAGAACATTGTCGATCTTCCCCAAAGGTTTCTTTACGGAAGAATCAACAAGACGAACACCAAAAGAACAAGGATCAAAAGGTTTCAATTCAAACATATCATACATTCTTTTGGGCATAACGGAGGTACTAGCTCCAACATCACATAAAGCATAGCAAGAGAAGTTATTCAACTTAATTTTAATCATAGGATCCCAACTATCTTCTAGCTTTCTAGGTATGGAGGCTTCTACCCTAAGCTTCTCCTCCCTAGCTTTGATAAGAGCATTAGTGATATGCTCCGTGAAGGCAAGATTAAGTGTGCTAGTGTGTGGATCTCTAGACATCTTGTGAAGAAAACCAATAACTTCAGAAAGGGTGCAATTATCAAAATCAAGGTCACTACTATCAAGTAAAGTGGTAGTGGTGTCCTTTAGGCTCACTTGTTTGGTAGCTTCTATGGTCATAGGAGTTTCTTCTTCTACGGTTGAGGTCATAGCATCACCATTAATAGGTCCAATGGGACTAGGAGTGCATTGGGTGCTAAGAGTTTGGATATCCTCAACAACTTGAATAGTAGCAACAATGTGGTGGGTAGGAAGGCTCTTAATTCTATCTTCTTCCTCCTTTTCTCTAGCCCATCTCTTTTTAAGTTTTGCCATCATCCTAATGTTTTCATTAATTTGCACTTGAATAGCATTCATAGGAGTGGTCTTCCTCTCCTCAAGAGGAGAAGTTCTAATTTTAAGCAACTCTACCTCATGGGCTAAATTGTCTACCTTCGAAGAGAGATTATCTAGTTTGTCTAGTTTTTCTTCTACACTCTTATTGAAGGCCTTTTGGGTAGTGATGAAGTCTTTAAGCATAATCTCTAGTTCAGAAGTGGAGTTCTTGGTGCTAGGATAAGCATTGTTGTTCCCATAGGAATTAGAGGGGAACGGTCTAGGGTTGCTACCAAAATTACTCCTATAAGCATTGTTATTGAAATTGTTTCTAGAGATAAAGTTCACATCTACTTGATCTTGAGCAATCAAAGAATTTAAAGGAACATCATGAGGATCAATAGAAGATTGCTTGGAAAGTAGAGACATGATCAAGTCAACTTTTTCATTTAGGGAGGAAATCTCCTCGACAGAGTTTACCTTCCTACCCGTTGGAGCGCGTTCGGTGTGCCATTGGGAATAATTGGTCATCATCTCGTCGAGAAGCTTCGTGGCAGCACCAAGTGTAGTTGACATAAAGGTTCCTCCCGCGGCCGTATCTAACAAGTTCCGCGAGGTAAAGTTCAAGCCTGCATAACAAGTTTGGATAACCATCCAAGTAGTCAAACCATGAGTAGGGCAGTTCTTGACAAGAGATTTCATGAGTTCCCAAGCTTGGGCAACGTGTTCATTATCCAATTGTTTAAAATTCATTATGTTACTCCTTAATTGGATAATTTTAGCAGGGGGATAGTACTTCCCAACAAAGGCATCCTTGCACTTGTCCCAAGAATCTATACTATTCCTAGGCAAGGATTGAAACCAGATTTTAGCTCCTCCTTTCAAGGAGAAAGGAAAAAGCTTAAGCTTAACAATATCACCATCTACTTCATTGTACTTTTGCATATCACAGAGCTCAACAAAATTATTTAAGTGCAAAGCAGCATCATCTCCAGCACCGGAGAATTGATCTTTCATAACTAGGTTCAGTAAAGCAGGTTTAATCTCATAAGAAGGTGCTGAAGTGGCAGGTGTAGCAATAGGCGTGCAGATAAAGTCATTGTTGTTATGACTAGTGCAGTCACACAACTTGGTGTTCTCGGTGGAACCCATAGCAGCTGCAAGCAAGATAACTATTTTTGTGATTTTTGGTAAAGGACACTAAAGCAAAAACTGCAAGGTAAACTAACAAGACTAAAAAGCAAAGATAAAAGATAGCGTGCAACTCCCCTATCTTGAAGAGTGGAGTCCCCGGCAACGGCGCCAGAAAATTGCTTGATGGCTTCTCGCCCCTCGTTGGTTACCCCAAGTGGAAGGTTGAGAAGTAGCGTAGCGGCAAATTTCCCTTGGCAAAGGTACCAAGGATCGAATCCCCTGAGACTCCGAGGGTCGACAAGTAGGTGACAACGGCGCCAGAAACTTAGCGGTTGATGGGACCTGCACACAGATACAGATAACTTTGCTCCCAACGAGTACAGAGAGGTTGTCAATCCCTCCGGCCTTGTTGTTTACAAAGGATCAAACACAAGAGATAATAATGATAGCTATGACTGCAACTAGGAAATAAAAACAGGAAGTAAATAGAAGGTGTGATCAGCGGTGGTAATATGGACCGGGGTCCCATGATGTTCACTAGTGATGTCTCTCTCCCAAAAGACGATAAAACAGCAAAGCGAGGTAAACAAATTACAGCTGGGCAATTGACAGGATTATGTGCGCAAACCAATGCTAACTATGCTGCAAAGAAAGGTAGAGGCTCAAAAGCATGGGCGGTACGCCAAGGCAAGTAGACCGAAATCCATCTGCATCTACTACTAATCATCCACCTTGAGATATCTATCCAGAACATCTCGCTGGTATTAAGTTTTGAATCCCACCCAAAGTGTAAATTCAAAGCAACAGACAACTGCATTAAAAGAACTTTGCGTAAAGTAAACAATCCTTGCACCCGCAAGTACAAGCACCGTTGTTTTCTCCCTTGTGGCAACAGCACATCCCCTAGACTCATGTTTCTGTCACTCAAGCTAGTCATCAGGAGGCATGAACCCACAATCAAGCATAACGCTCCCTCTTGGAGTTACTACCTACTACTTGGCCAAAGCAATAAACAGCAACGGAGAACATGCAAGAATTACTCAAGAACAAAGATATAAAAGAGGTGAATCAAATATATTACTCAAACACAATCTGAACATAGTCTCATAATCCATCAGATCCCAGCAAACTCAGCAAAGCAATAGTAGAAAGATTACATATGTGCCTCGATCATGTAGGGCAGCTCACGAGGTCTAAACCATGAAGAGAAAAGAGGGGAGGAGAACACCACATAGCTACTGATCATGGACCCATGGTACAAGGTGGACTACTCACGACTCATCCGGGAAGCGTCCATGGTGGTGGAGAAGCTCCCGGTGGTGGTTCTCCCCTCCGGTAGGGTGCCGGGAAGAGTTCTCCTGATGCTTTCGATCTTGGAAGCGCTGCGGCGGCGGAACAGAGGCGAGATCGCGAAAAAAGGTTCTGTCCTCGAGGGTTTCGGGACGAGAGGGATATATATGCGAAGGGGGGGCAGCCAGAGGCGGAGCAGGGGCCCTAGGCGCCCCCCTGGCGCGGCCAGGGGTGGGGCCGCGCCAGGTGGCCGCCTGGGCCTCCCCTGGCTCCCATCTGGCCCATCTTTGGTTCTTCGCGAAGCTTCCTGTACGCAGATTTTTCCTATATTTTTCCTGGAATTTTTGGAGCACTTTTAATATGGGGGAAACCTGAAATAGAAAAACAGCAGAAAACAGGAACTGGCACTATGGTGCACTGAGTTAATAGGTTAGTCCAAACATGATCAAAAGTGTATGTAAGTGCATCAATATCATAGCAATATCACACAAAAGAAGCATGGAGCAAGCAGAAATTATAGATACGTTTTGGACGTATCAGATGATCGTGATGAAACTAGCTTGACGATAATTCCCATAAGTCCTCGGGAGCACTTTACATTGCATAAGAGTTTGTCCAGGCTTGTCCTTTGCTACACAAAGGATTGGGACACCTTGCTGCACCTTATTTACTTTTACCGTTTGTCAGTTGCTACCAATTACCTTGTCACAAAACTAGCTGTTACCTATAATTTCAGTGCTTGCAGAAAATACCTTACTAAAAACTGCCTATCATTTCCTTCTGCTCCTCGTTGGGTTCGACACTCTTACTTATCGAAAGGACTACGATAGATCCCCTACACTTGTGGGTCATCAAGACTCTTTTATGGCGCCGTTGCTGTGGAGTGAAGCGCCTTTGGTAAGTGGAATTTGGCAAGGAAAAATTTATATAGTGTGCTGAAATTTATTGTCACTCGTTACTATGGCCCAGAATCCTTTGAGGGGCTTGTTCGGGGTATCTTCACCCCGAGCAAAAGAGCAAAGAGTTGCTCTTCAACCTACTGCACCTATTGAAAATGTTTGCTTTGAGATTCCTTCGGGTATGATAGAGAAATTGCTTGAAAATCCCTATACAGGAGACGGAACACTTCACTCCGATTTACACCTAATCTATGTGGATGAAGTTTGTGGATTTTTTAAGCTTGCAGGTATGCCCGAGGATGTTATCAAGAAGAAGGTCTTCCCTTTATCTTTGAAGGGAGATGCATTGACATGGTTTAGGCTATGCGATGATATGGGATCATGGAACTATAATCGTCTGAAGTTGGAATTTCATTAGAAGTTCTACCCTATGCACCAGGTTCATCGTGATCGTAATTATATTTATAATTTCTAGCCTCGCGAAGGAGAAAGCATCGCTCAAGCTTGGGAGAGGCTTAAGTCAATGTTATATTCATGCCCCAATCATGAGCTTTCAAGAAAGATGATCATCCAAAAAAATTATGCACAACTTTCTCTCAATAATCGCACCATGCTCGATAATTCTTGTTCTGGCTCTTTTATGATGAAGACTATTGACTTCAAATGGGATTTATTGGAAAGAATTAAACGCAACTCCGAAGATTGGGACCTCGACGAAGGTAAGGAGTCAGGTATGACCCCTAAGTTTGATTGTGTTAAAGCTTTTATGGATACCGATGTTTTCCGTGAGTTTGGCACTAAATATGGACTTGACTCTGAGATAGTAGCTTCTTCTGTGAATCTTTTGCTGCTCATGTTGATCTCCCAAGGAGAAGCTGTTTAAATACCATCCCCTTATTGAAGTAAAAGTAGTTGAACCTATTAAAGTTGAAGAAAAGACTGTCACTTATAATGTTGATCCTGTTATACCTACCACTTATATTGAGAAACCACCTTTCCCTGTTAGGATAAAGGATCATGCTCAAGCTTCAACTGTAGTTCGTAAGAGTAATACTAGAACACCTACACCCTCTGAGCAAATTAAAGTTGAACCTAGTGTTGCTATGGTTAAAGATCTCTTGGTAGAAGATTTAGATGGACATGTTATTTATCTCCAAGAAGAGTCTGCTAGGATAGCCAAATCCAATGCTAGGAATAAACATAAACATGTCGTAGGCTTGCCTATTATCTCTGTCAAGATAGGAGATCATTGCTATCATGGTTTATGTGACGTAGGTGCTAGTGCAAGCATTATCCCTCTTGATTTGTACAACGAAATTATGCATGATATTGCACCTGTTGAGTTAGAAGGGATTGATGTCACTATTAAGCTTGCTAATAGAGATACTATTTCACCAGTTGGGATCGTTAGACATATTGAAGTCTTGTGTGGGAAGGTTAAATACCCTGCTGATTTTCTTGTTCTTAATTCCCCACAAGATGCATTATGTCCCATTATATTTGGTAGACCCTTCTTGAATACTGTCAATGCCAAGATAGATTGTGTGAAAGACATTGTCACTGTTGGATTAGGGGTTATGTCTCATGATTTTAACTTTGCTAAATTCCATAGACAACCCCTTGAAAAGGCACCACCCAGTAAGGATGAACTTATTGGTCTCGCTTCTATTGTCGTCCCACCTAATGATCTTTTAGAACAATACTTGCTAGACAACGAAAATGATATGCATATGAATGAGAGAAGGGAGATAGATGAAATATTCCTTACACAGGGACCCGTATTGAAAAGCAACTTGCCTGTTGAAATCCTAGGGGATCCTCGTCCACCCAAGGGTGATCCCGTGTTTGAACTTAAACCTTTGCCTGATAATCTTAAGTATGTTTATCTTGATGAAAAGAAGATATATCATGTTATTATTAGTGCTAACCTTTCAGAGCAGGAAGAAGAAAGATTATTGAAAACTCTAAAGAAGCACCGAGCTGCCATTGGATATACTCTGGGTGATCTTAAGGGCATTAGTCCCACTATATGTCAACACAAGATAAAATTGGAAGAAAATGCTAAACCAGTTATTGATCATCAGCGTCGGTTAAATCCTAAGATGATAGAAGTGGTAAGGAAGGAAATTATAAAGCTCCTAGAGGCAGGTATTATCTATCCCATTGCTGATAGCCAGTGGGTAAGTCCTGTCCATTGTGTTCCTAAGAAAGGAGGTATGTGAAGGAAATATGCCCTAGAGGCAATAATAAAGATGTTATTTGTATTTCCTTATATCATGATAAATGTCTTTTATTCATGCTAGAATTGTATTAACCGGAAACTTGATACATGTGTGAATACATAGACAAAATAGTATGTCCCTAGTATGCCTCTACTAGACTAGCTCATTGATCAAAGATGGCTATGTTTCCTAGCCATAGACATGAGTTGTCGTTTGATCAACGGGATCACATCATTAGGAGAATGATGTGATGGACTAGACCCATCCGTTAGCATAGCACTATGATCGTTTAGTTTTACTGCTATAGCTTTCTTCATGACTTATACATGTTCCTATGACTATGAGATTATGCAACTCCTGAATACCGTAGGAACACCTTGTGTGCTATCAAACGTCACAACATAATTGGGTGATCATAAAGATGCTCTACAGGTGTCTCCGAAAGTGTTCGTGGTGTTGGCATAGATCAAGACTAGGATTTGTCACTCCGAGCGTCGGAGAGGTATCTCTGGGCCCTCTCGGTAATGCACATCATTATAAGCCTTGCAAGCAAAATACTAATGAGTTAGTCACGAGATGATGTATTACGGAACGAGTAAAGAGACTTGCCAGTAACGAGATTGAACTAGGTATAGAGATACCGACGATCGAATCTCGGGCAAGTAACATACCGATGACAAAAGGAACAACGTATGTTGTTATGCGGTTTGACCGATAAAGATCTTCGTAGAATATGTAGGATCCAATATGAGCATCCAGGTTCCGCTATTGGTTATTGACCGGAGATGAGTCTCGGTCATGTCTACATAGTTCTCGAACCCGTAGGGTCCGCACGCTTAACGTTTGATGATGATCGGTATTATGAGTATATGAGTTTTGATGTACCGAAGGTAGTTCGGAGTCCCGGATGAGATCACGGACATGACGAGGAGTCTCGGAATGTCTGAGACGTAAAGATTGATATATTGGACGACTATATTCGGACACCGGAAGTGTTCTGGAAAGTTTCGGAATTTACCGTAGTGCCGGGGGGTTACAGGAACCCCCCGGGGGAATGATGGGCCCTGGTGGGCCATAGGGAGAGAGAGGGCAGCAGCCAGGAGGTGGCGTGCCCCCTCCCTAGGGGTAGTCCGAATAGGACTAGGGGAGGGGGGTGCGGCCCCTCTTTCCCTCTCCCTCTCCCTCTCCTTCCTTCCCCCTCTCCTTCTTGGTGGACTCCTACTAGGAATAGGATTGCAATCCTATTCCTAGTAGGATTGCTTTCCTAGCCGCACCATAGAGGGTCGGCCGGCCTACCCCCTTGCTCCTTTATATACGGGGCAGGGGGGCACCCAAAGACACACAAGTTGAATTGTTTTAGCTGTGTGCGGTGCCCCCCTCCACAGAAACACACCTCGGTCATATCATTGCAGTGCTTAGGCGAAGCCCTGCGCCGGTAGATACATCATATCCGTCACCACACCGTCGTGCTAACGAAACTCTCCCGTGAAGCTCAACTGGATCAAGAGCTCGTGGGACGTCATCAAGCTGAACGTGTGCTGAACGCGGAGGTGTCGTATGTTCGGTGCTTTATCGGTTGGATCGCGAAGAAGTTCGACTACATCAACCGCGTCACTTGACGCTTCCGCTCCCGGTCTACGAGGGTACGTAGACACACTCTCCCCTCTCGTTGCTATACATCTAGTAGATAGATCTTGCGTTATCGTAGGAAAATTTTGAAATACTACGTTCCCCATCAGTGGCATCATGAGCCAGGTCTATGCGTAGATGATATGCACGAGAGAACACAATGAGTTGTGGGCGATACTAGTCATACTTCTTACCAGCATGTCATACTTTGCTTCGGCGGTATTGTGAGATGAAGAGGCCCGGACCGACATTACTCGTACGCTTACGCGAGTGGTTTCACCGTTATGAGCACTCGTTGCTTAAAGGTGACTGGCGGGTGTCTGTCTCTCTCACTTTAGCTGAATCAAGTGTGGCTACGCCCAGTCCTTGTGAAGGTTAAAACAACACATACTTGACGAAACATCGTTGTGGTTTTTGTATGCGTAGGTAAGAACGGTTCTTGCTAAGCCCATAGCAGCCACGTAAAACTTGCAACAACAAAGTAGAGGACGTCTAACTTGTTTTTGCAGGGCATGTTGTGATGTGATATGGTCAAGACATGATGAGATATACGGTTTTGTATGAGATGATCATGTTTTGTAATGTTATCGGCAACTGGCAGGAGCCATATGGTTGTCGCTTTATTGTATGAAATGCAATCGCCATGTAATTGCTTTACTTTATCACTAAGCGGTAGCGATAGTCGTAGAAGCAATAGTTGGCGAGACGACAACGATGCTACGATGGAGATCAAGGTGTCGCGCCAGTGACGAAGGTGATCATGACGGTGCTTTGGAGATGGAGATCAAAAGCACAAGATGATGATGGCCATATCATGTCACATATTTTGATTGCATGTGATGTTTATCTTATTATGCTTCTTATTTTGCTTAGAACGACGGTAGCATTATAAGATGACCCCTTACTAAATTTCAAGGTATAAAGTGTTCTCCCTGAGTATGCACCGTTGCGAAAGTTCGTCGTGCTGAGACACCACGTGATGATCGGGTGTGATAAGCTCTACGTTCAAATACAACAGGTGTAAGCCAGTTTTGCACACGCAGAATACTCGGGTTAAACTTGACGAGCCTAGCATATGCAGATATGGCCTCGGAACACTGGAGACCGAAAGGTCGAGCGTGAATCATATAGTAGATATGATCAACATAAGATGTTCACCATTGAAAGTACTCCATCTCACGTGATGATCGGACATGGTTTAGTTGATTTGGATCACGTTATCATTTAGATGACCGTAGGGATGTCTATCTAAGTGGGAGTTCTTAAGTAATATGATTAAATTGAACTTTAATTTATCATGAACTTAGTCCTGGTAGTATTAGCATATCTATGTTGTAGATCAATAGCTTGTGATGTTGCTCCGCGTTTATTTTTTTATGTTCCTAGAGAAAACTAAGTTGAAAGATGTTAGTAGCAATGATGCGGAATTGTTCCGTGATCTGAGGATTATCCTCATTGCTGCACAGAAGAATTATGTCCTTGATGCACCGCTAGGTGACAGACCTATTGCAGGAGCAGATGCAGGCGTTATGAACGTTTTGACAAAAGCTCGGTATGATGACTACTTGATAGTTTAAGTGCACCATTCTTTACGGCTTAGAACCGGGACTTCAAAAACGTTTTGAACGCCACGGAGCATATAAGATGTTCCAAGAGTTGAAATTAGTATTTCATACTCATGCCCGTGTCGAGAGATATGAGACCTCTAACAGTACTTTGCCTACAAGATAGAGGAGAATAGCTCAACCAGTGAGCATGTGCTCACATTGTCTGGGTACTTCAATTGCTTGAATCAAGTGGGAGTTAATCTTCCAGATAAAATAGTAATTAACAAAGTTCTCTAGTCACTATCACCAAGTTATTAGAACTTCGTGATGAACTATAATATGCAAGGGATGACGAAAGTAATTCCCGAGCTCTTCGTGATGCTGAAATCGGCAAAGGTAGAAATCAAGAAAGAGCATCAAGTGTTGATGGTTAACAAGACCACTTGTTTCAAGTAAAGGGCAAAGGGATAGAAGGGAACTTCAAGAAGAATGACAAGCAAGTTGTCACTCCCATGAAGAAACCCAAAGCTAAACTGAAGCCTGAAACTAAGTGCTTCTACTACAAAGGAAATGGTCACTGGAAGTGGAACTGCCCTAGATACTTGGCGGATAAGAAGGATGGCAAAGTGAACAAAGGTATGTTTGATATACAGATTATTGATGTGTATTTTATTAGTGTTCATAGCAACCCCTCGATATTTGATACTGGTTTAGTTGATAAAGAGTAGTAACTTGAAATGGGAGTTGCATAATGAACAAAAACTAGTTAAAGGATGAAGTGACGATGTGTATTCGAAGTAGTTCCAAGATTGATATGATCATCATCGCACACTCCCTATACTTACGGGATTAGTGTTGAACCTAAATAAGTGTTATTTGGTGTTTGTGTTTGATGGCTTCTCGCCCCTCGTTGGTTACCCCAAGTGGAAGGTTGAGATGTAGCGTAGCGGCAAATATTCCTTGGCAAAGATACCAAGGAGCGAATCCCGTGAGACTCCGAGGGTCGACAAGTAGGTGTCAATGGCGCCAGAAACTTAGCGGTTGACGGGACCTACACACAGATAGAGATAACTTTGCTCCCAACGAGTACAGAGAGGTTGTCAATCCCTCCGGCCTTGTTGTTTACAAAGGATCAAACACAAGAGATAATAATGATAGCTATGACTGCAACTAGGAAATAAAAACAGGAAGTAAATAGAAGGTGTGATCAGCGGTGGTAATATGGACCGGGGTCCCATGATGTTCACTAGTGATGTCTCTCTCCCAAAAGACGATAAAACAGCAAAGTGAGGTAAACAAATTATAGCTGGGCAATTGACAGGATTATGTGCGCAAACCAATGCTAACTATGCTGCAAAGAAAGGTAGAGGCTCAAAAGCATGGGCGGTACGCCAAGGCAAGTAGACCGAAATCCATCTGCATCTACTACTAATCATCCACCTTGAGATATCTATCCAGAACATCTCGCTGGTATTAAGTTGCGAATCCCACCCAAAGTGTAAACTCAAAGCAACAGACAACTGCATTAAAAGAACTTTGCGTAAAGTAAACAATCCTTGCACCTGCAAGTACAAGCACCGTTGTTTTCCCCCTTGTGGCAACAGCACATCCCCTAGACTCATGTTTCTGTCACTCAAGCTAGTCATCAGGGGGCATGAACCCACAATCAAGCATGACGCTCCCTCTTGGAGTTACTACCTACTACTTGGCCAAAGCAATAAACAGCAACGGAGAACATGCAAGAATTACTCAAGAACAAAGATATAAAAGAGGTGAATCAAATATATTACTCAAACACAATCTGAATATAGTCTCATAATCCATTAGATCCCAGCAAACTCAGCAAAGCAACAGCAGAAAGATTACATATGTGCCTCGATCATGTAGGGCAGCTCACGAGGTCTAAACCATGAAGAGCAAAGAGGGGAGGAGAACATCACATAGCTAGTGATCATGGACCCATGGTCCAAGGTAGACTACTCACGACTCATCCGGGAAGCGTCCATGGTGGTGGAGAAGCTCCCGGTGGTGGTTCTCCCCTCCGGCAGGGTGCCGGGAAGAGTTCTCCTGATGCTCCCGATCTTGGAAGCGCTGCGGCGGCGGAACAGAGGCGAGATCGCGAAAAAGGGTTCTGTCCTCGAGGGTTTCGGGACGAGAGGGATATATAGGCGAAGGGGGCAGCCAGAGGCGGAGCAGGGGCCCCAGGCACCCCCCTGGCGCGGCCAGGGGTGGGGCCGCGCCAGGTGGCCGCCTGGGCCTCCCCTGGCTCCCCTCTGGCCCATCTTTGGTTCTTCGCGAAGCTTCCTGTACGTTGATTTTTCCTATATTTTTCCTGGAATTATTGGAGCACTTTTAATATGGGGGAAACCTGAAATAGAAAAACAGCAGAAAACAGGAACTGGCACTGTGGTGCACTGAGTTAATAGGTTAGTCCAAATATGATCAAAGTGTATGGAAGTGCATCAATATCATAGCAATATCACACAAAAGAAGCATGGAGCAAGCAGAAATTATAGATACGTTTTGGACGTATCAACATCCCCAAGATTAATTCCTGCTCGTCCTCGAGTAGGTAAATGATAACAAGCATAATTTCTGTGGTGACATGCTACCAACCATATAAGAACTTTTTAAGTAAAGCAATCAAGGCATGTAATTCAATTCAAGTCATAACAAGCAATAGTCTATATTAGCATTGTAACAAGCAACATAAGAACATAAAGGTGCAAGAGCTCTCGCTGTCCGTGACTCGAATGTCTCCAAATGGTGTTTGCGTGCAAGAAAGGGGATAGGGATATACGAGAGAATAAAACATAGTTTTTGTATTGTTGAGAACTTAATCTACTAAAGTTTCACACTTGGTCTTCTTTGGAATCTTATCTTGACTCATCCCCAGACCACTAGCGAGGTACAAGTCAAAATGATCCACTCCCTTTCGATATTTTGAGCACTCATGCAATGTATGAGCGTAAGCAAGAAAGTTGACACTTAGGATGGCAAAACGAGAAAAATGATGAAGGGGGAAGACAAAAAAAGGTGTGAAAGGCTCACATCAATGAGGACAATCATAGGCGAGAGAAAGCCAAATGATAGATATGATGTGAGGTGTAGGGATTGCCATGCAACGGATGCACATATGAGCTAAGGTAAGCTCTCCAATGGAACTAGTGGGGGTGCATCCAACTTGCTCGCTCAAGAAGACCTAGAGCTCTTTTGAGGAGGCTCATCATTGCAATATACAAGCCAAGTTCTATAGTGTGAAGGTCCCCACATAGCTATATGCATGAATGATAATCTCTACGGAGTACAAGGTATAAGATGAAGTACGAGTGTGGATCTCTCAAAAGGAATAGTAGTGTGCCCCCTTCTCTCTTTTTATTTCTTTTTCTCTTTTTTCTCTTTTTTTATTTTTTTGTGGCCTCGATGGCTCTTTCTATTTAACTCTCATTTGTCCTCTTTGGGATCTTTTGATTTTGTCCTCTTTGGGATCTTTTCCTCACTTTAGGGGCAACACTCTATAAATTACAAGAAGTATAGAAGATCTTTCACACTTTACAAGAGTACTCAACATAAAGAAGATGAAACTATCATGATGTATGCAAATGTATGCCTCTGCCAGTGTAGCAGGATATGCAATGATACTAGCGCGTCATGTAGCAATGATTAGGGCAAGGCCCAACTAGCATGCGGCTCATCGATCAAGCAAAAGGCATGTATGACATGAAGATCAAGTCATGAGAAGATGGATGTTGCATGGCAATGTATCTCGGAAAGGCTATGGAAATGCCTTGATAGGTAGGTATGGTGGCTGTTTTGAGGAAGGATATAATGAGGCTTATGATGAAAGAGCGTATCGTGCCAAGGATTTGGATGCACCGGCGAAGTATGCGCCAACTCTCGAGGTGAGAAAGGGCAATGCACGGTACCGAAGAGGCTAGAAAAATATGGCTAGGTGGAAGTGTCAACTTTCGAATACTCACATTAGTCCGAAGAACTCATGCACTTATTATCGGTAACTCTCAATCTAATTAGGAGGTTCACAAAGAGACAAGTACCCCGAGGAGGAGTGTATGGGGGTTTGATTATCCTTGCGCATCCTCGACTCATGGTACGTGAGTGTACTCTAATATTCGATCCCTCCAAAGATTAGTGATCCATCTAGTAGCTAAAGTTCTCAACTATTTTGTAGGTTTTCGAAAATAAACACGGATTGCCCAAAATACGACATCTATCACTAATAGGCTAAAGCTCTTGACACCAAAAGTTCAGACATTACTCATGGCAATACCTCAAAACTATTGCAAGTTACTACTAAAATTAAATAGCAACCTCAATTACCTACTTTAAGTTAAGACACACAACTCAGTGCAACAGGCAAACTCTCTTAACAAGATAAACATGAAAACTCAAGAGAGTTCAGCAACCAACTAAACAAAAGCTCTTTAAAAAGAAAAGCATGAAAACTAAGAGCTAAACATGACAGTAGCTATGGAAAGACAAAGAACACACACAACAAAGATAAGCATGAAAATCCTATGTTGTGTTCTAGGTTGAAGTGGAGCGTGTTTCTCTCCCACACAAAGAAAGATGGGTTCTAACTTGTTATGAACAGCAAGCAAAGCTAAAGAAAACTAAAAAGGAAACTAAAAGCAAGACGCTCCAAGCATAGCACATAACGCATGAAGTGATTAAAATATAGTGGAACGAAAGACGAACTGATAATTGTTGATGGAGAAGGGGATGCATGGGGGCATCCCCAAGCTTAGACGCTTGAGTCTTCTTGAATATTTCTTGGGGGTGCACGGGGGCATCCCCAAGCTTGAGCGTTTGACCCTCCTGAATCTTCTTTTATCATCTTCCCTCGCACACTTGAAAACTCCCTTCATACATAACTCATCATAATCTGATTAGCGAGGTTAGTACCCACAATAAAATAATTTTTCCCTACTGGAAATAAAGATAATCTTGAAGAGCTACTGTTTCTCAAGATTGCCAAAAGGTTTTTGCAAAGAAAAAGCAAGCTCAAGGTTTGCAAAACGAAGAAAAGGCAAAACAAGACAGAATCTGTGAAAAACAGACCAGCAGGTAGTAAATAATTTTTTTGGGGCACTTCTACAACTCAAATCAAAAAACTCAGAACAGACGCTCGAAAGCCAATTGTATAGAGCATGCTGTCAAAAAAATTCAGATCAAATTATGATCTGGTGATTTTATTCGAATTTTTCTGTCCAAGGACAGAATCTGTTTTCTGGACAGCACGTCATAATTTTTGAACTTTCTTGCAATCGGAGGCTAAACTTGGCACAAAGCTGAAAAGAAAAGATACAATGATGATGCTACTGTAGTAACAAACATCAAGACACAATAAAAGCGAAATAAAACCTAATTCGTTGTGGGCTGCCACCCAAAAACGCTTTCTTTTATGCCTTTAAGCTAGGCATGATGCAAAAAGAGAAGATCAAGTTTTATCAAGAGTAAGAGAATAGCTAGCCCGTATAACGGACTCAAAAGGCAACTTAATATTCTTTCTAGGGAAGTGTTCCATCCCTTTCTTGAGAGGGAATTGGAATTTTATATTCCCCTCTTTCATGTCAATGATAGCATCAACGGTGCGAAGAAAAGGACGTCCCAAAATAATTGGACATGAAGGTTCACATTCAATATCCATAATAGTAAAATCAACGGGAACATAATTGTCATTGACAATGATAAGAACATCGTCCATCTTCCCCAAAGGTTTCTTTACGGAAGAATAAACAAGACGAACACCAAAAGAACAAGGATCAAAAGGTTTCAATTCAAACATATCATACATTCTTTTGGGCATAACGAAGGTACTAGCTCCAACATCACATAAAGCATAGCAAGAGAAGTTATTCAACTTAATTTTAATCATAAGTTCCCAACTATCTTCTTTGTACTTTTGCATATCACAGAGCTCAACAAAATTATTTAAGTGCAAAGCCGGAACAGAGGCGAGATCGCGAAAAAGGGTTCTGTCCTCGAGGGTTTCGGGATGAGAGGGATATATATGCGAAGGGGGGCAGCCAGAGGCGGAGCAGGGGCCCCAGGCGCCCCCCTGGCGCGGCCAGGAGTGGGGCCGCGCCAGGTGGCCGCCTGGGCCTCCCCTGGCTCCCCTCTGGCCCATCTTTGGTTCTTCGCGAAGCTTCCTGTACGCTGATTTTTCCTATATTTTTCCTGGAATTATTGGAGCACTTTTAATATGGGGGAAACCTGAAATAGAAAAACAGCAGAAAACAGGAACTGGCACTATGGTGCACTGAGTTAATAGGTTAGTCCAAATATGATCAAAAGTGCATGGAAGTGCATCAATATCATAGCAATATCACACGAAAGAAGCATGGAGCAAGCAGAAATTATAGATACGTTTTGGACGTATCAATATCCCCAAGCTTAATTCCTGCTCGTCCTCGAGTAGGTAAATGATAACAAGCATAATTTCTGTGGTGACATGCTATCAACCATATAAGAACTTTTAAGTAAAGCAATCAAGGCATGTAATTCAATTCAAGTCATAACAAGCAAGAGTCTATATTAGCATTGTAACAAGCAACATAAGAACATAAAGGTGCAAGAGCTCTCGCTGTCCGTGACTCGAATGTCTCCAAATGGTGTTTGCGTGCAAGAAAGGGGATATGGATATACGAGAGAGTAAAACATAGTTTTTGTATTGTTGAGAACTTAATCTACTAAAGTTTCACACTTGGTCTTCTTTGGAATCTTATCTTGACTCATCCCCAGACCGTCAGCCAGGTACAAGTCAAAATGATCCACTCCCTTTCGATATTTTGAGCACTCATGCAATGGATGAGCGTAAGCAAGAAAGTTAACACTTAGGATGGCAAAGAGAGAAAAATGATGGAGGGGGAAGACAAAAAAGGTGTGAAAGGCTCACATCAATGAGGACAATCATAGGCGAGAGAAAGCCAAATGATAGATATGATGTGAGGAGTAGGGATTGCCATGCGACGGATGCACATATGAGCTAAGGTAAGCTCTCCAATGGAACTAGTGGGGGTGCATCCAACTTGCTTGCTCAAGAAGACCTAGAGCTCTTTTGAGGAGGCTCATCATTGGAATATACAAGCCAAGTTCTATAGTGTGAAGGTCCCCACATAGCTATATGCATGAATGATAATCTCTATGGAGTACAAGGTATAAGATGGAGTACGAGTGTGGATCTCTCAAAAGGAATAGTAGTGTGCCCCCTTCTCTCTTTTTATTTCTTTTTCTCTTTTTTCTCTTTATTTTTTTTTGTGGCCTCAATGGCTCTTTCTATTTAACTCTCATTTGTCCTCTTTGGGATCTTTTGATTTTGTCCTCTTTGGGATCTTTTCCTCACTTTAGGGGCAACACTCTATTTATTACAAGAAGTATAGAAGATCTTTCACACTTTACAAAAGTACTCAACATAAAGAAAATGAAACTATCATGATGTATGCAAATGTATGCCTCTGCCAGTGTAGCAGGATATGCAATAATACTAGCGCGTCATGTAGCAATGATTAGGGCAAGGCCCAACTAGCATGCGGCTCATCGATCAAGCAAAAAGCATGTATGACATGAAGATCAAGTCATGAGAAGATGGATGTTGCATGGCAATGTATCTCGGAAAGGCTATGGAAATGCCTTGATAGGTAGGTATGGTGGCTGTTTTGAGGAAGGATATAATGAGGCTTATGATGACAGAGCGTATCGTGCCAAGGATTTGGATGCACCGGCGAAGTATGCGCCAACTCTCGAGGTGAGAAAGGGCAATGCACGGTACCGAAGAGGCTAGAAAAATATGGCTAGGTGGAAGTGTCAACTTTCGAATACTCACATTAGTCCGAAGAACTCATGCACTTATTATCGGTAACTCTCAAGCTAATTAGGAGGTTCACAAAGAGACAAGTACCCCGAGGAGGAGTGTATGGGGGTTTGGTTATCCTTGCGCATCCTCGACTCATGGTACGTGAGTGTACTCTAATATTCGATCCCTCCAAAGATTAGTGATCCATCTAGTAGCTAAAGTTCTCAACTATTTTGTAGGTTTTCGAAAATAAATATGGATTGCCCAAAATACGACATCTATCACTAATAGGCTAAAGCTCTTGACACCAAAGGTTCAGACATTACTCATGGCAATACCTCAAAACTATTGCAAGTTACTACTAAAATTAAATAGCAACCTCAATTACCTACTTTAAGTTAAGACACACAACTCAGTGCAACAGGCAAACTCTCCTAACAAGATCAACATGAAAACTCAAGAGAGTTCAGCAACCAACTAAACAAAAGCTCTTTAAAAAGAAAAGCATGAAAACTAAGAGCTAAACATGACAACAGCTATGGAAAGACAAAGAACACACACAGCAAAGATAAGCATGAAAATCCTATGTTGTGTTCTAGGTTGAAGTGGAGCGTGTTTCTCTCCCACATAAAGAAAGCTGGGTTCTAACTTGTTATGAACAGCAAGCAAAGCTAAAGAAAACTAAAAAAAGAAACTACGAGCAAGACGCTCCAAGCATAGCAGATAACGCATGAAGTGATAAAATTATAGTGGAACGAAAGACGAACTGATAATTGTTGATGGAGAAGGGGATGCATGGGGGCATCCCCAAGCTTAGACGCTTGAGTCTTCTTGAATATTTCTTGGGGGTGCACGGGGGCATCCCCAAGCTTGAGCGTTTGACCCTCCTGAATCTTCTTTTATCATCTTCCCTCGCACACTTGAAAACTCCCTTCATACATAACTCATCATAATCTGATTAGCGAGGTTAGTACCCACAATAAAATATATTTTTCCCTACTGGAAATAAAGATAATCTTGAAGAGCTACTGTTTCTCAAGATTGCCAAAAGGTTTTTGCAAAGAAAAAGCAAGCTCAAGGTTTGCAAAACGAAGAAAAGGCAAAACAGGACAGAATCTGTGAAAAACAGACCAGCAGGTAGTAAATAATTTTTTCGGGGCACTTCTGCAACTCAAATCAAAAAACTCAGAACAGACGCTCGAAAGCCAATTGTATAGAGCACGCTGTCAAAACAATTCAGATCAAAAAGAAGATCTGGTGATTTTACTCGAATTTTTCTGTCCAAGGACAGAATCTGTTTTCTGGACAGCACGTCACAACTTTTGAACTTTCTTGCAATCGGAGGCTAAACTTGGCACAAAGCTGAAAAGAAAAGATACAATGATGATGCTACTGTAGTAACAAACATCAAGACACAACAAAAGCAAAATAAAACCTAATTCGTTGTGGGCTGCCTCCCAAAAGCGCTTTCTTTTATGCCTTTAAGCTAGGCATGATGCAAAAAGAGAAGATCAAGTTTTATCAAGAGTAAGAGAATAGCTAGCCCGTGTAACGGACTCAAAAGGCAACTTAATCTTCTTTCTAGGGAAGTGTTCCATCCCTTTCTTGAGAGGGAATTGGAATTTTATATTCCCCTCTTTCATGTCAATGATAGCACCAACGGTGCGAAGAAAAGGACGTCCCAAAATAATTGGACATGAAGGTTCACATTCAATATCCATAATAGTAAAATCAATGGGAACATAATTGTCATTGACAATGATAAGAACATCGTCGATCTTCCCCAAAGGTTTCTTTACGGAAGAATCAACAAGACGAACACCAAAAGAACAAGGATCAAAAGGTTTCAATTCAAACATATCGTACATTCTTTTGGGCATAACGGAGGTACTAGCTCCAACATCACATAAAGCATAGCAAGAGAAGTTATTCAACTTAATTTTAATCATAGGATCCCAACTATCTTCTAGCTTTCTAGGTATGGAGGTTTCTACCCTAAGCTTCTCCTCCCTAGCTTTGATAAGAGCATTAGTGATATGCTCCGTGAAGGCAAGATTAAGTGTGCTAGTGTGGGGATCTCTAGACATCTTGTGAAGAAAACCAATAACTTCAGAAAGGGTGCAATTATCAAAATCAAGTTCACTACTATCAAGTAAAGTGGTAGTGGTGTCCTTTAGGCTCACTTGTTTGGTAGCTTCTATGGTCATAGGAGTTTCTTCTTCTACGGTCGAGGTCATAGCATCACCATTAATAGGTCCAATGGGTAGGAAGGCTCTTAATTCTATCTTCTTCCTCCTTTTCTCTAGCCCATCTCTTTTTAAGTTTAGCCATCATCCTAATGTTTTCATTAATTTGCACTTGAATAGCATTCATAGGAGTGGTCTTCCTCTCCTCAAGAGGAGAAGTTCTAATTTTAAGCAACTCTACCTCATGGGCTAAATTGTCTACCTTCGAAGAGAGATTATCTAGTTTGTCTAGTTTTTCTTCTACACTCTTATTGAAGGCCTTTTGGGTAGTGATGAAGTCTTTAAGCATAATCTCTAGTTCAGAAGTGGAGTTCTTGGTGCTAGGATAAGCATTGTTGTTCCCATAGGAATTAGAGGGGAACAGTCTAGGGTTGCTACCAAAATTACTCCTATAGCATTGTTATTGAAATTGTTTCTAGAGATAAAGTTCACATCTACTTGATCTTGAGCAATCAAAGAATTTAAAGGAACATCATGAGGATCAATAGAGGATTGCTTGGAAAGTAGAGACATGATCAAGTCAACTTTTTCATTTAGGGAGGAAACCTCCTCGACAGAGTTTACCTTCCTACCTGTTGGAGTGTGCTCGGTGCGCAATTGGGAATAATTGGTCATCATCTCGTCGAGAAGCTTCGTGGCAGCACCAAGTGTAGTTGACATAAAGGTTCCTCCCGCGGCCGAATCTAACAAGTTCCGCGAGGTAAAGTTCAAGCCTGCATAAAAAGTTTGGATAACCATCCAAGTAGTCAAACCATGAGTAGGGCAGTTCTTGACAGGAGATTTCATGCGTTCCCAAGCTATGGCAACGTGTTCATTATCCAATTGTTTAAAATTCATTATGTTACTCCTTAATTGGATAATTTTAGCAGGGGGATAGTACTTCCCAATAAAGGCATCCTTGCATTTGTCCCAAGAATCTATACTATTCATAGGCAAGGATTGAAACCAGATTTTAGCTCCTCCTCTCAAGGAGAAAGGAAAAAGCTTAAGCTTAACAATATCACCATCTACTTCTTTGTACTTTTGCATATCACAGAGCTCAACAAAATTATTTAAGTGCAAAGCAGCATCATCTCCAGCACCGGAGAATTGATCTTTCATAACTAGGTTCAGCAAAACATGTTTAATCTCATAAGAAGGTGCTGAAGTGGCAGGTGTAGCAATAGGCGTGCAGATAAAGTCATTGTTGTTATGACTAGTGAAGTCACACAACTTGGAGTTCTCGGTGGAACCCATAGCAGCAGCAAGCAAGATAACTTTTTTGTGATTTTTGGTAAGGGACACTAAAGCAAAAACAGAAAGGTAAACTAACAAGACTAAAAAAGCAAAGATAAAAGATAGCGTGCAACTCCCCTATCTTGAAGAGTGGAGTCCCCGGCAACGGCGCCAGAAACTTGCTTGATGGCTTCTCGCCCCTCGTTGGTTACCCCAAGTGGAAGGTTGAGATGTAGCATAGCGGCAAATTTCCCTTGGCAAAGATACCAAGGATCGAATCCCGTGAGACTCCGAGGGTCGACAAGTAGGTGTCAACGGCGCTAGAAACTTAGCGGTTGACGGGACCTGCACACAGATACAGATAACTTTGCTCCCAACGAGTACAGAGAGGTTGTCAGTCCCTCCGGCCTTGTTGTTTACAAAGGATCAAACACAAGAGATAATAATGATAGCTATGACTGCAACTAGGAAATAAAAACAGGAAGTAAATAGAAGGTGTGATCAGCGGTGGTAATATGGACCGGGGTCCCATGATGTTCACTAGTGATGTCTCTCTCCCAAAAGACGATAAAATAGCAAAGCGAGGTAAACAAATTACAGCTGGGCAATTGACAGGATTATGTGCGCAAACCAATGCTAACTATGCTGCAAAGAAAGGTAGAGGCTCAAAAGCATGGGCGGTACGCCAAGGCAAGTAGACCGAAATCCATCTGCATCTACTACTAATCATCCACCTTGAGATATCTATCCAGAACATCTCGCTGGTATTAAGTTGCGAATCCCACCCAAAGTGTAAACTCAAAGCAACAGACAACTGCATTAAAAGAACTTTGCGTAAAGTAAACAATCCTTGCACCCGCAAGTACAAGCACCGTTGTTTTCTCCCTTGTGGCAACAGCACATCCCCTAGACTCATGTTTCTGTAAGTCAAGCTAGTCATCAGGGGGCTTGAACCCATAATCAAGCATGACGCTCCCTCTTGGAGTTACTACCTACTACTTGGCCAAAGCAATAAACAGCAATGGAGAACATGCAAGAATTACTCAAGAACAAAGATATAAAAGAGGTGAATCAAATATATTACTCAAACACAATCTGAATATAGTCTCATAATCCATCAGATCCCAGCAAACTCAGCAAAGCAACAGCTGAAAGATTACATATGTGCCTTGATCATGTAGGGCAGCTCACGAGGTCTAAACCATGAAAAGCAAAGAGGGGAGGAGAACATTACATAGCTACTGATCATGGACCCGTGGTCCAAGGTGGACTACTCATGACTCATCCGGGAAGCGTCCATGGTGGTGGAGAAGCTCACTGTGGTGGTTCTCCCCTCCGGCAGGGTGCCGGGAAGAGTTCTCCTGATGCTCCCGATCTTGGAAGCGCTGCGGCGGCAGAACAGAGGCGAGATCGCGAAAAAGGGTTCTGTCCTCGAGGGTTTCGGGACGAGAGGGATATATAGGCGAAGGGGAGCAGCCAGAGGCGGAGCAGGGGCCCCAGGTGCCCCCTGGCGTGGCCAGGGGTGGGGCCGCGCCAGGTGGCCGCCTGGGCCTCCCCTGGCTCCCCTCTGGCCCATCTTTGGTTCTTCGCGAAGCTTCCTGTACGCTGATTTTTCCTATATTTTTCCTGGAATTTTTGGAGCACTTTTAATATGGGGGAAACCTGAAATAGAAAAATAGCAGAAAACAGGAACTGGCACTATGGTGCACTGAGTTAATAGGTTAGTCCAAATATGATCAAAAGTGTATGGAAGTGCATCAATATCATAGCAATATCACACAAAAGAAGCATGGAGCAAGCAGAAATTATAGATACGTTTTGGACGTATCAGTGTTGAACATGAATATGATTTGATCATGTTTATTGCAATACGGTTATTCATGTAAGTTAGAGAATAATTGTTGTTCTGTTTACATGAATAAAACCTTCTATGGTCATACACCCAATGAAAATGGTTTGTCGGATCTCGATCGTGTGATACACATATTCATAATATTGAAGCCAAAAGATGCAAGGTTAATAATGATAGTGCAACTTATTTGTGGCACTGCCGTTTAGGTCATATTGGTGTAAAGCGCATGAAGAAACTCCATAGTGATGGACTTTTGGAATCACTTGATTATGAATCACTTGGTGCTTGCGAACCATGCCTCATGGGCAAGATGACTAAAACTCCGTTCTCCGGAACTGTGGAGCGAGCAACAGAGTTGTTGGAAATCATACATACTGATGTATGCGGACCAATGAGTATTGAAGCTCGCGGCGGGTATCATTATTTTCTGACCTTCACTGATGAATTGAGCAGATATGGGTATATCTACTTAATGAAGCACAAGTCTGAAACATTTGAAAAGTTCAAAGAATTTCAGAGTCAAGTGGAGAATCATCGTAACAGAAAATAAGAGTTTCTACGATATGATCGTAGAGGTAAAATATTTGAGTTAGCGAGTTTGGCCTTCAGTGAAAACAATGTGGAATAGTTTCACTACTCACGCCACCTGGAACACCATAGTGTAATGGTGTGTCCGAACGTCATAACCGTACTTTATTAGATATGGTGCGATCAATGATGTCTCTTACTGATCTACCACTATCGCTTTTGGGGTTATGCATTAGAGACAGCTACATTCACGTTAAATAGGGCGCCATATAAATCCGTGGAGATGACACCGTATGAACTGTGGTTTGACGAGAAACCTAAGCTGTCATTTCTTTAAATTTGGGACTGCGATGCTTATATGAAAAAGTTTCAACATGATAAGCTCGAACCCAAATCGGAGAAGTAAATCTTCATAGGATACCCAAAAGAAACTGTTGGGTACACCTTCTATCACAAATCCGAAGGCAAGGTTTTTGTTGCTAAGAGTGGATCCTTTCTAGAGAAGGAGTTTCTCTAGAAAGAAGTGAGTAGGAGGAAAGTAGAACTTGATGAGGTAATTGTACCTTCTCCCGAATTGGAAAGTGGAACATCACAGACACTAGTTCCAGTGATTCCTACTCCAATTAGTGAGGAAGCTAATGATGATGATCATGAAACTTCAGATCAAGTTTCTGCTGAACGTCGTAGATCAACCAGAGTACATTCCGCACCAGAGTGGTAGCAACCCAGTTCTGGAAGTCATGTTACTAGACCATGATGAACCTACGAACTATGAGGAAGCGATGATGAGCCCAGATTCCGCGAAATGGCTTGAGGCCATGAAATCTGAGATGGGATCCATGTATAAGAACAAAGTGTGGACTTTGGTTGACTTGCCCGATGATCGGTAAGCCATCGAAAATAAATGGATCTTCATGAGGAAGACTGACGCTGATGCTAATGTTACTGTTTACAAAGCTCGACTTGTTGCGAAAGGTTTTCGACAAGTTCAAGGAGTTGACTACGATGAGACTTTCTCACCCGTAGCGATGCTTAAGTCTGTCCGAATCATGTTAGCAATTGCCGCATTTTATGAAATCTGGCAAATGGATAACAAAACTGCATTCTTTAATGGATTTATTAAAGAAGAATTGTATATGATGCAACCAGAAGGTTTTGTCAATCCTAAAGGTGCTAACAAAATGTGCAAGCTCCAGCGATCCATCTATGGACTGGTGCAAGCATCTCGGAGTTGGAATATACGCTTTGATAAGTTGATCAAAGCATATAGATTTATACAGACTTGCGGTGAAGCTTGTATTTACAAGAAAGTGAGTGGGAGCACTACAACCTTTCTGATAAGTATATGTGAATGACATATTGATCGGAAATGATGTAGAATTTTCTGGAAAGCATAAAGGAGTGTTTGAAAGGAGTTTTTCAAAGAAAGACCTTGGTGAAGCTGCTTACAAATTGAGCATCAAGATCTATAGAGATAGATCAAGACGCTTGATAAGACTTTCGATGAGTACATACCTTGATAAGATTTTGAAGTAGTTCAAAATGGATCAGTCAAAGAAGGAATTCTTTCCTGACTTGTAAGGTGTGAAGTTGAGTAAGACTGAAAGCCAGACCACGGCAGAAAAATATAGAGAGAATGAAAGTCATTCCCTATGCCTCAGCCATAGGTTCTATAAAGTATGCCATGCTGTGTACCAAACATGTTGTGTACCTTGCCATGAGTTTGACAAGGAGGTACAATAGTGATCCAGGAGTAGATCACTGTACAGCGGTCAAAATTATCCTTAGTAACTGGATGACTAAGGAAATGTTTCTCGATTATGGAGGTGATAAAGAGTTCGTCGTAAAGGGTTACGCCGATGCAAGCTTTGACACTAAATCCAGATGACTCTAAGTATCAATCTGGATGCGTATTGAAAGTGGGAGCAATTAGCTAGAGTAGCTCCATGCAGAGCATTGTAGACACATAGAAATTTGCGAAATACATACGGATCTGAATGTGACAGACCCGTTGACTAAACTTCTCTCACGAAGCAAAACATGATCACACCTTAGTACTATTTGGGTGTTAATCACATAGCAATGTGAACTAGATTATTGACTCTAGTAAACCCTTTGGGTGTTGGTCACATGGCGATGTGAACTATGGGTGTTATTCACATAACGATGTGAACTATCGGTATTAAATCACATGGCGATGTGAGCTAGATTATTGACTCTAGTTCAAGTGGGAGACTGAAGAAAATATGCCCTAGAGGCAATAATAAAGATGTTATTTGTATTTCCTTATATCATGATAAATGTCTTCTATTCATGCTAGAATTGTATTAACCGGAAACTTGATACATGTGTGAATACATAGACAAAATAGTATGTCCCTAGTATGCCTCTACTAGACTAGCTCATTGATCAAAGATGGCTTTATTTCCTAGCCATAGACATGAGTTCTCATTTGATCAACGGGATCACATCATTAGGAGAATGATGTGATGGACTAGACCCATCCGTTAGCATAGCACTATGATCGTTTAGTTTTACTGCTATAGCTTTCTTCATGACTTATACATGTTCCTGTGACTATGAGATTATGCAACTCCCGAATACTATAGGAACACCTTGTGTGCTATCAAACGTCACAACGTAAATGGGTGATCATAAAGATGCTCTACAGGTGTCTCCGAAAGTGTTCGTGGTGTTGGCATAGATCAAGACTAGGATTTGTCACTCCGAGCGTCGGAGAGGTATCTCTGGGCCCTCTCGGTAATGCACATCATAACAAGCCTATGACAAAAGGAACGAGTAAAGAGACTTGCCAGTAACGAGATTGAACTAGGTATAGAGATACCGACGATCGAATCTCGGGCAAGTAACATACCGATGACAAAAGGAACAACGTATGTTGTTATGCGGTTTGACCGATAAAGATCTTCGTAGAATATGTAGGAGCCAATATGAGCATCCAGGTTCCGCTATTGGTTATTGACCGGAGATGAGTCTCGGTCATGTCTACATAGTTCTCGAACCCGTAGGGTCCGCACGCTTAACGTTTGATGATGATCGGTATTATGAGTATATGAGTTTTGATGTACCAAAGGTAGTTCGGAGTCCCGGATAAGATCACGTACATGACGAGGAGTCTCGGAATGTCCAAGACGTAAAGATTGATATATTGGACGACTATATTCGGACACCGGAAGTGTTCTGGAAAGTTTCAGAATTTACCGGAGTGCCGGGGGGGGTTACCGGAACCCCCCGGGGAATGATGGGCCCTGGTGGGCCATAGGGGAGAGAGAGGGCAGCAGCCAGGAGGTGGCGTGCCCCCTCCCTAGGGGTAGTCCGAATAGGACTAGGGGAGGGGGGCGTGGCCCCTCTTTCCCTCTCCCTCTCCCTCTCCTTCCTTCCCCCTCTCCTTCTTGGTGGACTCCTACTAGGAATAGGATTGCAGTCCTATTCCTAGTAGGATTGCTTTCCTAGCCGCACCATAGAGGGCCGGCCGGCCTCCCCCTTGCTCCTTTATATACGGGGGCAGGGGGCACCCAAAGACACACAAGTTGAATTGTTTTAGCCGTGTGCGGTGCCCCCCTCCACAGAAACACACCTCGGTCATATCGTTGCAGTGCTTAGGCGAAGCCCTGCGCCGGTAGATACATCATATCCGTCACCACACCGTCGTGCTGACGAAACTCTCCCGTGAAGCTCAACTGGATCAAGAGCTCGTGGGACGTCATCAAGCTAAACGTGTGCTGAACACGGAGGTGCCGTACGTTCGGTGCTTGATCGGTTGGATCGCGAAGAAGTTCGACTACATCAACCGCGTCACTTGACGCTTCCGCTCCCGGTCTATGAGGGTACGTAGACACGCTCTCCCTCTCGTTGCTATACATCTAGTAGATAGATCTTGCGTGATCGTAGGAAAATTTTGAAATACTACGTTCCCCATCAGTATGACTGTCGTCCCTAATGATAAAGATGAATTGATCCCGCAAAGAATAGTTACAGGTTATAGGATGGTAATTGATTTCCGTAAGTTAAATAAAGCTACGAAGAAAGATAATTACCCCTTACCATTTATTGATCAAATGCTAGAAAGGTTATCCAAACATACTCATTTCTGCTTTCTAGATGGTTATTCCGGATTCTCTCAAATACCTGTGTCAAAAGGGGATCAAGAAAAGACCACTTTTACTTGTCCTTTCGGTATCTTTGCTTATAGACGTATGCCTTTTGGTTTATGTAATGCACCTGCTACCTTTCAAAGATGTATGATGGCTATATTCTCTGACTTTTGTGAAAAGATTGTTGAGGTGTTCATGGATGATTTCTCCGTTTATGGAACTTCTTTTGATGATTGCTTAAGCAAGCTTGATCGAGTTTTGCAGAGATGTGAAGACACTAACCTTGTCTTGAATTGGGAGAAGTGCCATTTTATGGTTAATGAAGGCATTGTCTTGGGACATAAAATTTCTGAAAGAGGTATTGAAGTTGACAAAGCTAAAGTTGATGCTATTGAAAAGATGCCATGCCCTAAGGATATCAAAGGTATACGAAGTTTCCTTGGTCATGTCAGTTTTATAGGAGGTTTATTAAGGACTTCTCCAAAATCTCCAGGCCTCTGACTAATCTTTTATAGAAAGATATTCCTTTTGTCTTTGATGATGATTGTCTAGAAGCATTTGAAATACTTAAGAAAGCATTGATCTCTGCATCTATTGTCCAGCCTCCTGACTGGAATTTACCCTTTGAGATTATGTGCGATGCTAGTGATTATGATGTAGGAGCTGTTTTGGGGTAAAGAGTTGATAAGAAATTGAATGTTATCCAGTATGCTAGTAAAACTCTAGATAGTGCCCAAAGAAACTATGCTACCACTGAGAAAGAATTTCTAGCAGTTGTGTTTGCTTGTGATAATTTTAGACCATACATCGTTGATTCTAAAGTAACTATTCACACTGATCATGCTGCTATCAAATACCTTATGGAAAAGAAAGATGCTAAACCTAGACTTATTAGATGGGTTCTCTTGCTACAAGAATTTGACTTGCATATTACTGATAGAAAGGGAGCTGAGAACCCCGTAGCAGATAACTTGTCTGGGTTAGAGAATATACTTGATGACCCACAACCTATTGATGATAGCTCTTCTAATGAACAACTAGCTGTCATAAATACTTCTCGTACTGCTCCATGGTATGCTGATTATGCTAATTACATTGTTGCTAAGTTTATACCTCCTAGCTTTACATACCAGCAAAAGAAAAAGTTCTTCTATGATTTGAGACATTACTTTTGGGATGACCCACATCTTTATAAAGAAGGAGTATATGGTATTATTAGACGTTGTGTACCTGAGCATGAACAGGAAAAGATCTTACGCAAGTGCCACTCCGAAGCTTACGGAGGACACCATGCGGGAGACAGAACTGCACACAAGGTATTGCAATCCAGTTTTTATTGGCCTACTCTCTTCAAGGATGCCTGTAAGTTTGTCTTATCTTGTGATGAATATCAAAGAATCGGTAATATTAGTAGACGTCAAGAAATGCCTATGAATTATTCACTTGTTATTGAACCATTTGATGTTTGGGGCTTTGATTATATGGGACCTTTTCCTTCCTCTAATGGGTACACACATATCCTAGTTGCTGTTGATTATGTTACTAAGTGGGTAGAAGCTATTCCAACTAGTAGTGGTGATCATAACACCTCTATTAACATGCTTAAAGAAGTTATATTTCCGAGGTTTGGAGTCCCTAGATATCTAATGACTGATGGTGGTTCACATTTTATTCATGGTGCTTTCCGTAAGATGCTTGCTAAGTATGATGTAAACCATAGAATTGCATCACCTTATCACCCACAGACTAGTGGTCAGGTTGAATTAAGTAATAGGGAGTTGAAATTAATCTTGCAAAAGACAGTTAATAGGTCTAGAAAGAATTGGTCCAAGAAACTAGATGATGCGTTATGGGCCTATAGAACTGCATACAAAAATCCTATGGGTATGTCTCCATATAAGATGGTATATGGAAAAGCTTGTCACTTACCTCTTGAGCTAGAACATAAGGCATATTGGGCTATCAAAGAGCTCAATTATGATTTCAAACTTGCCGGTGAAAAGAGGATATTTGATATTAGCTGTCTCGATGAATAGAGAACTCAGGCCTACGAGAGTGCCAAGTTATTTAAAGAAAAAGTTAAAAGATGGCATGACAAAAGGATACAAAAGCGTGAGTTTAACGTAGGTGATTATGTTTTGCTATTCAACTCTCGTTTAAGCTTTTTGCAGGAAAACTTCTCTCGAAGTGGGAGGGACCTTACGTTATCGAGGAGGTCTATCGTTCCGGTGCCATAATAATCAACAACTTCGAAGGCACAAATCCGAAGGTGGTGAATGGTCAAAGGATCAAACATTATATTTCAGGTAATCCTATAAATGTTGAAACTAATATTATTGAAACCATAACCCCTGAGGAATACATAAGGGACACTTTCCAGAGCGATTCATCCTCTGAAAAGGAAGAGGTACGTGACACGGTAAGTAAACCGACTCCAAAACATTTATAAAGGAAATTTTTCTCCGTTTTGGAATACTTAGAAAAATAGAAAAATAAACCGCAGTCCGGAGGAGACACGGGGCCTCCTCGAGGGTAGGGGCACGCCACCCTTCCCAGGGCACGCCCCCTGCCTCGAGGGCACCTCGTGTGTCCCCTGGACTCCGTTTTTTTGTGGGTTACTCCTTTCGTTCGGGAAAAATTCATTATATATACTCCCGAAGGTTTTGACCTCTGTATCACGCAGAAATCCTCTGTTTTCATTTCAAGTCGTTCCTGTCACAGACAAAGGCAACATGTCATCCCAGGACTCGGAGGGAGAAAGCTATGTGGCTGATTCCCTTGCTGACCCTAAGGTCTATGGTGATTTGGAGCATTATGGTTGGATCGCGGAAGAAGAAGAGGACCAGGATCCAAAGAGGAAAGATTGGACTAGCTTAGACGAAGACGATGTCCCACTACCTCAACCTGGAGACATGCACGTGGAGTTCAAAAAGTCAAGCCTCCCGGACAGAGTAAAGAAACCTAAGATCGAATTTATCCCTTTTAACCTCTTGCAGGAAAACAAGCAGGCATTATGCAAGAGGATATTAAGTCTTGAGCAAGAGATCAATGATCTAAAGGAGCAAAATTCTGTCCTTAACCGTAAGCTGAGGAAGAAGCCATCATCACCAACCCCAAAGAAGGAGACATAATCATATGGATATGGGCACTCCCCTTGGCAACTGCCAAGCTTGGGGGAGTGACCCCGGTATCGTATCACCATCCCTCCTATCTTTACCGTTTTACTTAGTTCGATCCTTTTGGTAGTAGCTTGATCTATTAGAATAAAGTTAGCATGATCTAGTTGTGAGGTTTTGCTTTGTGAGCTTTATCCTTTGTAATCGAGTCCGTGAGATATATAATAAAGATTAGTGTTGAGTCAAGGGCTTGATTTCCTCACTTGGGTCACGAGAAAAAGAAATAAAATAAAAAGAGTATCAAAGAGATCATATCGATCTTATGGGAAGTAATGACTTCACATACAAGAGTATGATAAATAAAAGTTGTTGGGAGGTGACAAACATAGTTTTGGTCATCGTTGCAATTAATAGGAAGTAATAAAAGAAGAGAGGCTTCACATACAAATATACTATCTTGGACATCTTTTGTGATTGTGAGCACTCATTTAAGTATGACATGCTAAAGTGTTGATGTTGGACAAGAAAGACAACATAATGGGTTATGTCTTCTTATATCCGAAATAAAGTATATTGTCATGGATCTTCCAACATGTTGAGCTTGCCTTTCTGCCTCATGCTAGCCAAAACTCCTCGCACTAAGTAGAAATACTACTTGTGCTTCCATATATCTTTAAACCCAGTTTTTCCATGAGAGTCCACCATACCTACCTATGGATTGAGAAAGATCCTTCCAAGTAAGTTGTCGTGTTGCAAACCCACTAAAATATGTATGATTTATTAGTGTGGGAGAAATTAGTTTTATACGAGCTTGTGATAGGGAAGTAATAAAAGCGACGGACTGCATAATAAAGGTCCTTATCACAAGTGGCAATATAAAAGCGAAGTTCTTCTATGCTAAGACTTTGTGCATCCAACCATAAAAACACATGACAACCTCTGCTTCCCTCTGCGAAGGGCCTATCTTTTATTCTTGTCTTATAAGTGTCAAGGTGAAATCCACCTTTCCTTTTTACATCTTATCCTTTGGTAAGCACACTATGTTGGAAAGATCCTGACATATATACCCACTTGGATGTAAGTTTTCATGATCTATTACTGTTGACATTACCCTTGAGGTAAAAGGTTGGGAGGCAATATCATAAGCCCCTATCTTTCTCTATGTCCGATTAAAACTCCATAAACATAAGTATTACGTGAGTGTGAGCAATTGTGAAAAACTATATGATAGTTGAGTATGTAGGCTTGCTGAAAAGCTCTTATATTGACTCTTTCCGATGTTACGATAAATTGCAATTGCTTCAATGACCGAGACCAAAGTTTGTTAGTTTCCAATGAAGTTTTGTAACACCCCAAATTTTTTAGTTTGGTTTTCTTCCAAACTTTTCGCATTTTGGTAGAGGGTTGTTTGATCTTCTCTTAAAACCCTTCCAAATTCTTTTCTGGCCAAAGTTGCTGGTGTTTTCTCAAGCTTGGTTTTTGAGCTTGAGATTTTCTCTTGTGTTGGCTCAAGCCCTAGTTGAGTTTCAAAGAGGTTGTTTGAACTCTCCCCTACTTGAATTATGCCTCTCAAGTTTGATCTTGGACTTATCCTCCCCCTCCAACCTTCATCTTGACATGACCCCAACAGAAATATTTCTCTCCAAGACCCTCTTCACACCTTGGGACAAGTCTCTCATCAATTCCAATAAGTTTTGACCTTATTGGGATTTTTCTCCTATTTATTTTACTCCAAAAACTAATTCTGTCTTTTATAGTGGACCTTGATGATTTACAAAGGAACCACCATATCCATCTTGTTATTTGATTCCAAACCAACTCTCCTAGATAGTCCTTGGTACCCACAACCTAGATCCATCTTGTTTCACTGGTCCACAGTTCAAAATTTTCAAATTTCACCTGCTGCAAGTTTGGACCAGATTTGCAAAATTTGGTGAAATTCATATTTGTCTTCTTCCAAAAATTCAGTGAAAAATCAGGCAGCCTCTAGATGCATCAAGAGGACACTCCACCAAATATCAGCCCCAGAAACATTTCACACATGCCAGAATCATTTCATCAAACACATTGCATACACTATGCTGTCAGGTTCAGAAACTGTTAACTGAAACTGTCGACAGACAGTTCGACGGTTCGCCAGTTTCGTCAGGCAGCTTCGACAATCTCGCCAGTACCCACCTTGGCTCGATGCTGCACTGCATCTTCTTCTTATCCAGAGCGCCGCACGGTTGCTTGGCTGCTTCTGGGCGTCGGTGGCGCCCTGGCCCGACCGCGCCGGCGACTGCCACGGCAACAGAACCGCCCGTGGCGGCTGACAGAAGTCACCCCGCAGCTCGACGCCGTTTGGCGCCGCCCAAATCACCCCAGCGCTCCGCGTGTCCATCTCCACTGCCAACGCACGCCTGCCGCTCCGTCGTCGTGGCCTGGCGCGCGCAGAGCGCGTTTTCTGCCGCCGACGTGCCGCGCGGCCGTTCCGTCGGGGACAGCCCGTGATCCTCTCTCCCCTGCTGAGTTAGGCACGGGAATGGAACCACTACACCTTCTAGTCGATGCTCAAGCCCTTAAACCCGCCGTCACGCCACTGCCTCGCTGTAATCAGTCGCCGGACTTATCCCGTTCACGGCAACCGCCTCGGGCCGGCTATATAAGGCACCTCCGAGCTCGTTCTCGAGCCCGCACATCTCCACTACCTCCCTAGACCACGCCCAGCCTCTTGAAGAGCCTCGAGGGGCCCTTCTTCTCCAACTCCGGACAACTCCCTCCGCCTCGGGCTCCAGCAGCATTCACTCCGGTGAGAGCTCCTCCGCCGCCGTGGACTCGAGCGTAGCACCCTGGCACCCACCTAGACCTAACCCCCACTTCAATTCGACCCCAGGAACTCTCCCCGACGAGGCCCACGACCACCCGAGCCGCCGTCCGCCGGAGACAGGGTCGCCATCGACGTGGGGCTCTCTAACGCTCAACTCCACCACCATTCGACGCGGAAGATCACCGAGAAGTCGTACGTATCACTCCCCTCCCCTAACTCGCCGTGGATCGGCGCCGACGACCACCGCAGCACCGGCGCCGGCGAGGCTCTGTTCCAGATTTCAAACCCGACGAGTGGAGCCCCTTGTTAGCCTCACACCTCTTCCCCCGAACCGTTTTCTGTAAGCGCCTTCGGGCAAAGTACGTTTTCTCCTTTAGTTGACGTACTGCGTACCGGTTCGCTTTGCTGTTTTCTGTTCTAGCCCCTGGGGCTTTTCTGTTTCATTACAGATGAGTCCCTGGACAGATGCTCTAATATCTCTTAAACTAAAGATGATTTTGAGTTGATTCCTTTTTTGTCCTCTTTAGTTTTCTATCTAGTTTTTTTTTCATATTTATGTGGAAATTTTTGGAGCAACTTTATTTGCACGAGCGGTATTTATGTTAGTATCTATTTATTTGAATACGTAGATACCGAAGGACGTGACGGAGCCGCGAACCTCACCAAGTTAGACTCCGACTTCTCAGAACCAGGCAAACATGTTTGAACCTTTGATATGATGAGTGTGTTGCATGTTTGCTCGAGTAGTTCGTTTCATAAGCATGATCATATGAGCATATGTGTATGGTTATATTTCATGCAAGTAAGCTTCGGGTGAGCCCTGAATGATAATGTTTGAACCACCTCGATCATATGGTGATATGATGGGTGGAATGCTGGTATTGTTGGAGCATGCCAGTATTTGGTTAACTCAGTATCAACGGAGATCATGTCGTGTTTCTGTTCATCTCCTTTTTGGTACTATCATAGGCCGTCTGTTAGGATTACGGTCTAGTCAGTTGTAAACCACTTCCCGAGTACACACCAAGTAGAGGGGCCGGGATGAGGGTTCCATGGCCCTGGATGAAAGCCCGTCATCCGGTCAGGGGGCATGGGTGTTTCCAGTTGGGACCGAGAGGGGGGCACCCCTTAGAGCGCGCATATATAAATTTGATCCCATGCTATTTGGGGTTGTAGCCTCCCCGTCTTAAGTTTTTCGTGAATGTTGTCGCGGGTGATTCCGGACGACAGGATGTAAAATGTGTTGGGGAACGTAGCAGAATTCAAAAAAATTCCTACGCTTCACCAAGATCAATCTAAGGAGTAATCTAGCAAAGAGCATAAAGGAGTGCATCTACATACCCTTTGTAGATCGCGTGCGGAAGCGTTCGAAGGAACGTGGATGATGGAGTCGTACTCGTCGTGATCCTCGTCACTGATGATCCCAGCGCCCAACGGACTGCATCTCCGCGTTCAACACACATACGGTACAGCGACGTCTCCTCCTTCTTGATCCAGCAAGGGGGGAGGAGAGGTTGACGGAGATCCAGCAGCACGACGGCGTGGTGGTGGATGCAACGGGAAAAGCTGCAGGGCTTCGCCGAGACCCTGCGGGAGGGGTTGGAGGTGTGACGGGGGGGAGAGGCGCCAGAGGCTTGGGGTGCGGCTGCCCTCTCTCCCCTCCACTATATATAGGGGGCCAGGGGGGCGCCGGCCCTAGGAGATCCAATCTCCTAGGGGGCGGCGGCCAGGGTGGGTATCTTGCCCCCCAAGGCAAAGGGAGGCGCCCCCACCCCTAGGGTTTCAACCCTAGGCGCATGGGGGTTGGCCCATGTGGGGTGCGCCAGCCCACTAGGGGCTGGCCCCCTTCCCCCTACGGCCCACGGGGCCCTCCGGGATGGGTGGCCCCACCCGGTGGACCCCCGGGACCCTTCTGGTGGTCCCGGGACACTCCCGGCGACCCCCGGAACTCTCCCGATGGCCAAAACTGGACTTCCTATATATCATTCTTCACCTCCGGACCATTCCGAAAATCCTCGTGACGTCCGGGATCTCATCTGGGACTCCGAACAACAATCCGGTTTCCGTGTGCATATATCTCTACAACCCTAGCGTCACTGAACCTTAAGTGTGTAGACCCTACGGGTTCGGGAGACACGCAGACATGACCGAGACAACTCTCTGGTCAATAACCAACACCGGGATCTGGATACCCATGTTGGTTCCCACGTGTTCCTCGATGATCTCATCGGATGAACCATGATGTCAAGGATTCACTTAATCCCGTATGTTATTCCCTTTGTCTATCGGTACGGTACTTGCCCGAGATTCGATCGTCGGTATTCCCGATACCTTGTTCAATCTCGTTATGGAAAGTCTCTTTACTCGTTCCGTAATCCATCATCCCATGACTAATTCCTTAGTCACTTTGAGCTCATTATGATGATGTCTTACCAAGTGGGCCCAGAGATACCTCTCCGTCATACGGAGTGACAATATCCCAGTCTCGGTTCGTACCAACTCAACAGTCACTTTCGGAGATACCCGTTGCGTACCTTTATAGCCACCCAGTTACGTTGTGACGTTTGGCACACCCAAAGTATTCCTACGGTATCCGGGAGTTGCACAACCTCATGGTCTAAGGAACAAATACTTGACACTGAAAAAGCTTAAGCATTATGAACTATACGATCTCGTGCTAGGCTTAGGATTGGGTCTTGTCCATCACATCATTCTCCTAATGATGTGATCCCGTTATAAATGACATCCAATGTCCATGGCCAGGAAACCGTGACCATCTGTTGATCAACGAACAAGTAACTAGAGGCTTACCAGGGACACGTTGTGGTCTATGTATTCACACATGTATCGTTGTTTCTGTACAATACAATTCAAGCATGAATAACAGACAATTATCATGAACAAGGAAATATAATAATAATCCTTTTATTATTGCCTCTAGGGCATATTTCCAACAGTCTCCCACTTGCACTAGAGTCAATAATCTAGTTACATTATGATGAATCGAACACCCATAGAGTTCTGGTGTTGATCATGTTTTGCCCGTGGAAGAGGTTTAGTCAACGGGTCTGCGACATTCAGATCCGTATGCACTTTACAAATATCTATGTCTCCATCTTGAACATAATTCCGGATGGAGTTGAAACGGCGCTTGATGTGCTTGGTCTTCTTGTGAAACCTGGGCTCCTTGGTAATGGCAATAGCTCCAGTGTTGTCACAGAAGAGAGTCATCGGGCTTGACGCGCTTGGAATGACTCCTAGGTCGGTGATGAACTCCTTCATCTAGACTCCTTCTTGCGCTGCTTCGCAAGCAGCTATATACTCCGCTTCACATGTAGAATGCGCCACGACGCTTTGCTTGCAACTGCACAAGCTGACTGCTCCACCATTCAAAATATATACGTATCCGGTTTGTGACTTGGAGTCATCCAGATCTGTGTCGAAGCTAGCATCGACGTAACCCTTTACGACGAGCTCTTCGTCACCTCCATAAACGAGAAACATATCCTTAGTCCTCTTCAGGTACTTTAGGATGTTCTTGACCGCTGTCTAGTGTTCCATACCGGGATCACTTTGGTACCTCCCTACCAAACTTATGGCAAGGTTCACATCAGGTCTGGTACACAGCATGGCATACATGATAGAACCTATGGCTGAGGCATAGGGAATGACACTCATATTTTCTCTATCTTCTGCCGTGGTCGGGGATTGAGCCGTGCTCAATCTCATACCTTGCAAAACAGGCAAGAACCCCTTCTTGGACTGATCCATATTGAACTTCTTCAATATCTTGTCAAGGTATGTGCTTTGTGAAAGACCAATGAGGCGTCTTGATCTATCTCTATAGATTTTGATGCCTAATATGTAAGCAGCTTCTCCAAGGTCCTTCATTGAAAAACTCTTATTCAAGTAGGCCTTTATGCTCTCCAAAAATTCTATATCATTTCCCATCAGCAATATGTCATCCACATATAATATGAGAAATGCTACAGAGCTCCCACTCACTTTCTTGTAGATACACTCCCCAAGTCTGTATAAAACCAAACGCCTTGATCACATCATTAAAGCGAATATTCCAACTCCGAGATGCTTGCACCAGCCCGTAGATCGAGCGCTGGAGCTTGCACACCTTGTTAGCATTCTCTGGATCGACAAAACCTTCCGGCTGCATCATATACAGCTCTTCCTTGAGGAAACCATTAAGGAATGCCGTTTTGACGTCCATTTGCCATATTTCATAATCATAGAATGCGGCAATTGCTAACATGATTCGGACTGACTTCAGCATCGCTACGGGAGAGAAAGTCTCGTAGTAGTCAATCCCTTGAACTTGTCGATAACCCTTAGCGACAAGCCGAGCCTTATAGACGGTCACATTACCATCCGCATCTGTCTTCTTCTTAAATATCCATTTATTTTCTATGGCGTGCCGATCATCGGGCAAGTCCACCAAAGTCCATACTTTGTTTTCATACATGGATCCTATCTCAGATTTCATGGCTTCAAGCCATTTGTTGGAATCCGGGCCCGCCATTGCTTCTTCATAGTTCAAAGGTTCACCGTTGTCTAACAACATGATTTCCATGACAGGGTTGCCGTACCACTCTGGTGCGGAACGTGTCCTTGTGGACCTTCGAAGTTCAGTAGTAACTTGATCTGTATCTTCATGATCATCATCATTAACTTCCTCCCTTGTCGGTGCAGGCACCTCAGGAACAATTTCCTGCGCTGCGCTACTTTCCGGTTCGGGAGGGGTGACTGTCACCTCATCAAGTTCTACTTTCCTCCCACTCACTTCTTTCGAGAGAAACTCTTTCTCCAGAAAGGATCCATTCTTGGCAACAAAGACCTTGCCTTCGGATCTGAGGTAGAAAGTGTACCCAATCGTTTCCTTTGGGTATCCTATGAAGACGCATTTTTCCGATTTGGGTTCGAGCTTCTCAGGTTGAAGTTTCTTGACATAAGCATTGCAACCCCAAACTTTCAGAAACGACAGCTTAGGTTTCTTGCCAAACCAAAGTTCATACGGTGTCGTCTCAACGGATTTTGACGGAGCCCTATTCAAAGTGAATGCGGCAGTCTCTAAAGCAAATCCCCAAAAAGATAGCGGTAAGTCGATGAGAGACATCATAGATCGCACCATGTCCAACAGGGTACGATTTCGACGTTCGGACACACCATTACGCTGAGGTGTTCCGGGCGGTGTCAATTGTGAAACAATTCCACAGTTCCTTAGGTGCGTGCCAAATTCATGACTTAAATATTCACCCCCACGATCCGATCGTAAGAACTTTATTTTTCTGTCACGTTGATTCTCAACCTCATGCTGAAATTCCTTGAACTTTTCAAAGGTCTCAGACTTATGCTTCATCAAGTAGACATATCCATATCTACTCAAGTCATCTATGAGGGTGAGAACATATCGATAGCCTCCGCGAGCCTCAACACTCATTGGACCGCACACATCGGTATGTATGATTTCCAATAAGTTGGTTGCTCGCTCCATTGTTCCGGAGAACAGAGTCTTGGTCATCTTGCCCAAGAGGCATGGTTCGCACGTGTCAAATGATTCATAATCAAGAGACTCCAGAAGTCCATCTGCATGGAGCTTCTTCATACGTTTGACACCAATATGACCAAGGCGGCAATGCCACAAGTATGTGGGACTATCATTGTCAACTTTACATCTTTTGGCATTCACACTATGAATATGTGTATCATCACGTTCGAGATTCATCAAAAATAAACCATTGACCAGCGGGGCATGACCATAAAACATATCTCTCAAATAAATAGAACAACCATTATTCTCGGATTTAAATGAGTAGCCATCTCGCATCAAACGAGATCCAGATACAATGTTCATGCTCAAAGCTGGTACTAAATAACAATTATTAAGGTTTAAAACTAATCCCGAGGGTAGATGTAGAGGCAACGTGCCGACGGCGATCACATCGACCTTGGAACCATTCCCGACGCGCATCGTCACCTCGTCCTTCGCCAGTCTCCGCTTATCCCATAGCTCCTGCTTTGAGTTACAAATGTGAGCAACTGCACCGGTATCAAATACCCAGGAGCTACTACGAGCGCTGGTAAGGTACACATCAATAACATGTATATCACATATACCTTTGACGTTGCCGGCCTTCTTGTCATCAGTGAGGGTGAGAACATAACGATAGCCACCGCGAGCTTCAACACTCATTGGACCGCACACATCTGTATGTATGATTTCCAACAAGTTGGTTGCTCGCTCCATTGTTCCGGAGAACGGAGTCTTGTTCATCTTGCCCAAGAGGCATGGTTCACACGTGTCAAATGAGTCGTAATCAAGAGACTCCAAAAGTCCATCCGCATGGAGCTTCTTCATACGTTTGACACCAATATGACCAAGGCGGTAGTGCCACAAGTATGTGGGGTTATCATTATCAACCTTACATCTTTTGGCATTCACACTATGAATATGTGTAACATCATGTTCGAGATTCATTAACAATAAACCATTGACCAGCGGGGCATGACCATAAAACATTTCTCTCATATAAATAGAACAACCATTATTCTCGGATTTAAATGAGTAGCCATATCGCACTAAACGAGATCCAGATACAATGTTCATGCTCAAAGCTGGTACTAAATAACAATTATTGAGGTTTAAAACTAATCCCAAAGGTAGATGCAGAGGTAGCGTGCCGACGGCGACCACATCGACCTTGGAACCATTCCTGACGCGCATCGTCACCTCGTCCTTCGCCAGTCTCCGCTTATTCCGCAGCTCCTACTTTGAGTTAAAAATGTGAGCAACTGCACCGGTATCAAATACCCAGGAGCTACTACGAGCGCTTGTAAGGTACACATCAATAACATGTATATCACATATACCTTTGACATTTCCTGCCTTCTTATCCGCTAAGTATTTGGGACAGTTCCGCTTCCAGTGACCCGTTCCCTTGCAATAAAAGCACTCAGTCTCAGGCTTGGGTCCATTCTTTGGCTTCTTCCCGGCAACTAGCTTACCGGGCGCGGCAACTCCTTTGCCATCCTTCTTGAAGTTCTTCTTACCCTTGCCCTTCTTGAACTTAGTGGTTTTATTCACCATCAACACTTGATGCTCTTTCTTGATCTCCACCTCCGCTGATTTCAGCATTGAATACACCTCGGGAATGGACTTCTCCATCCCTTGCATATTGAAGTTCAACACGAAGCTCTTGTATCTAGGTGGGAGCGACTGAAGGATTCTGTCAACGACCGCTTCGTCGGGGAGATTCATTCCCAACTAAGACAAGTAGTTGTGCAACCCAGACAACTTGAGTATGTGCTCACTGACATAACTATTTTCCTCCATCTTACAGCTGTAGAATGCGTTGGAGACATCATATCTCTCAACTCGGGCAGGAGCCTGGAAAACCATTTTCAGCTCTTGGAACATCTCATATGCTCTGTGGTGCTCGAAACGCTTTTGGAGCCCCGATTCTAAGCTGTAGAGCATGCCGCACTAAAACAGAGAGTAATCGTCACAACGCGACTGCCAAGCGTTCATAACATCTTGGTTTGCCGGGGCAGGAGCGTCACCTAGCGGTGCTTCTAGGACATAAGTTTTCTTGGCAGCTATGAGGATGATCCTTAGGTTATGGACCCAGTCCATATAGTTGCTACCATGGTCTTTCAGCTTGGATTTCTCTAGGAACGCGTTGAAGTTGAGGGTGACATGAGCGTGGGCCATTTGATCTACAAGACATATTGTAAAGAATTTAGACTAATTTCATGACAATTAAGTTCATCTAATCAAATTTAATGAACTCCCACTCAGATTGACATCTCTCTAGTCATCTAAGCGACACATGATCCGAATCGACTAGCCCGTGTCCGATCATCACGTGAGACGGACTAGTCATCAACGGTGAACATCTTCATGTTGATCGTATCTTCTATACGACTCATGTTCGACCTTTCGGTCTTCCGTGTTCCGAGGCCATGTCTGTACATGCTAGGCTCGTCAAGTGAACCCTGAGTGTATTGCGTGTGTAAATCTGGCTTACACCCGTTGTATGCGAACGTTAGAGCCTATCACACCCGATCATCACGTGGTGCTTCGGAACAACGATCCTTAGCAAGGGTGCATAGTTAGGGGGAACACAATTCTTGAAATTTTCAGTGAGAGATCATCTTATTTACTACTATTGTTCTAAGTAAACAAGATTCATAAACATGATAAACATCACATGCAATCAAATAAAGTGACATGATATGGCCAATATCATTTTGCTCCTTTGATCTCCATCTTCGGGGCACCATGATCATCTTTGTCACCGGCATGACACCATGATCTCCATCATCATGATCTCCATCATCGTGTCTTCATGAAGTCGTCACACCAACTATTACTTCTACTACTATGGCTAACGTTTAGCAATAAAGTAAAGTAATTACATGGCGTTATTCAGTGACACGCAGGTCATACAATAATTAAGACAACTCCTATGGCTCCTGTCGGTTGTCATTTTCATCGACATGCGAGTCGTGATTCCCTATTACAAGAACATGATCAATCTCATACATCACATATATCATTCATCACATCTTCTTGGCCATATCACATCACATAGCACATGCTGCAAGAACAAGTTAGACGACCTCTAATTGTTGTTGCAAGTTTTTACGTGGCTTCTATAGGTTTTCTAGCAAGAACGTTTCTTACCTACGCCAAAACCACAACGTGATATGTCAATTTCTATTTACCCTTCATAAGGACCCTTTTCATCGAATCCGATCCGACTAAAGTGGGAGAGACAGACACCCGCCAGCCACCTTATGCAACTAGTGCATGTCAGTCGGTGGAACCAGTCTCACGTAAGCGTACGTGTAAGGTCGGTCCGGGCCGCTTCATCCCATGATGCCGCCGAATCAAGATTGGACTAGTAACGGCAAGAGAATTTAACAAAATCAACGCCCACAACTTGTTTGTGTTCTACTCGTGCAAGATGCTACGCAAAGACCTAGCTCAGATGCCACTGTTGGGGAAGGTAGCAGAATTCAAAAAAATTCCTACGCTTCACCAAGATCAATCTAAGGAGTCATCTAGCAATGAGCATAAAATAGTGCATCTACATACCCTTTGTAGATCGCGTGCGGAAGCGTTCGAAGGAACGTGGATGATGGAGTCGTACTCGGCGTGATCCTCGTCACCGATGATCCCAGCGCCGAACGGACGGCACCTCCGCGTTCAACACACGTATGGTGCAGCGACTTCTCCTCCTTCTTGATCCAGCAAGGGGGGAGGAGAGGTTGACGGAGATCCAGCAGCACGACGGCGTGGTGGTGGATGCAACGGGAAAAGCTGCTGGGCTTCGTCGAGACCCTACGGGAGGAGTTGGAGGTGTGACGGGGGGAGAGGCGCCAGAGGCTTGGGGTGCGGCTGCCCTCTCTCCCCCCCACTATATATAGGGGGCCAGGGGGGCGCCGGCCCTAGGAGATCCAATCTCCTAGGGGGGCGGCGGCCAGGGGGGTATCTTGCCCCCCCAAGGCAAAGGGAGGCGCCCCCACCCCTAGGGTTTCAGCCCTAGGCACATGGGGGTTGGCCCATGTGGGGTGCGCAAGCCCACTAGGGGCTGGTCCCATTCCCCCTACGTCCCATGGGGCCCTCCGGGATGGCTGGCCCCACCCGGTGGACCCCCGGGACCCTTCCGGTGGTCCCGGGACACTCCCGGCGACCCCCGGAACTCTCCCGATGGCCGAAACTGGACTTCCTATATACCATTCTTCACCTCCGGACCATTCCGGAAATCCTCGTGACGTCCGGGATCTCATCCGGGACTCCGAACAACATTCGGGTTTCCGTGAGCATATATCTCTACAACCCTAGCATCACCGAACCTTAAGTGTGTAGACCCTACGGGTTCGGGAGACACGCAGACATGACCGAGACGACTCTCCGGTCAATAACCAACATCGGGATCTGGATACCCGTGTTGGTTCCCACGTGTTCCTCTTTGATCTCATCGGATGAACCACGATGTCAAGGATTCACTTAATCCCGTATGTTATTCCCTTTGTCTATCTGTACGGTACTTGCCCGAGATTCGATCGTCGGTATGCCCGATACCTTGTTCAATCTCGTTAGGGCAAGTCTCTTTACTCGTTCCATAATCCATCATCCCGTGACTAACTCCTTAGTCACTTTGAGCTCATTATGATGATGTCTTACCGAGTGGGCCCAGAGATACCTCTCCGTCATACGGAGTGACAATATCCCAGTCTCGGTTCGTACCAACTCAACAGACACTTTTGGAGATACCCGTTGCGTACCTTTATAGCCACCCAGTTATGTTGTGACGTTTGGCACACCCAAAGTATTCCTACGGTATCCGGGAGTTGCACAACCTCATGGTCTAAGGAACAAATACTTGACACTGAAAAAGCTTAAGCATTATGAACTATACGATCTCATGCTAGGCTTAGGATTGGGTCTTGTCCATCACATCATTCTCATAATGATGTGATCCCGTTATCAATGACATCCATTGTCCATGGCCAGGAAACCGTGACCATCTGTTGATCAACGAACAAGTAACTATAGGCTTACCAGGGACACGTTGTGGTCTATGTATTCACACATGTATAGTTGTTTCCGTACAATACAATTCAAGCATGAATAACAGACAATTATCATGAGCAAATAAATATAATAATAATCCTTTTATTATTGCCTCTAGGGCATATTTCCAACAAAATGGGTGTGTATTGGTTAGTTGGGTTTCTACTAAAACACCGTAGACGGAACTAGTCCCCATGGCTAGTAAAATCTGTTGGCTATGAGTTAATAGTACAAGCTCTGCAGAGTCAAATTCCTCCAGTAGCCATGTTTATGGCCTAGGGTCAATCTTCATGTCAACCCGGTGACCGTCTCTAGTAAATTCTTGCTGGTAACCAGAGTAGTGTTTTCGTCAAGTTCATTTGGTAGATGAACTCACCAACTATCTCTGTATTGATTTACTTCCAGAAGTATTTCATCATTATACTCTTGTTCTTTATAAGCCCTTTATGTGATGTCGCTCAGACGTCCGACTGTGGCATTCTTGTTATTTATAAGCCCTTTATGTGATGTCGCTTAGACGTCTGACTGAGGCATTCTTTTTATTTATAAGCCCTTTATGCGATGTCGCTCATGATACGTCCAAAATGTATCTATAATTTCTGCTTGCTCCATGCCTCTTTTGGGTGATATTGCTATGATATTTATACACTTCCATACAGTTTTGATCATATTTGGACTAACCTATTAACTTAGTGCACCCCAGTGCCAGTTTCTGTTTTCTGCTGTTTTTGTATTTCAGGTTTTCACGTTACGAGAACTGCTAGAATAATCCCGGAAAAATTATATAAAAAATCAGCGTTCCAGAAGCTTCCCACCTGCCAAAGGACAGCCGGAGGGGGGCCACCAGGGCTCCAGGCGCCCTGGTGGCGCGGGCCCCCCTGGCCGCGCCGGGGGGGCGCCTGGGCCCCCCGAGCCTCCGCTGATGCCCCCCTTTGGCATATATTTATATCGTGTCCCGAAACCCTCGAGACGGGAACCCTTTTTCGCGATCTCATCTCTGTTCCGCTGCCGCCGCCGCTTCCAAGATCGGGAGCACCAGGAGAACTCTTCCCGGCACCCTGCCGGAGGGGAGGATCACCACCGGGAGCTTCTCCACCACCATGGACGCCTCCCGGATGAGTTGTGAGTAGTCTCCCTTGGACCATGGGTCCATGACCAGTAGCTATGTGATGTTCTCCTCCCGTTCTTGTGCTTCACTAATTAGTCCTCGTGAGCTGCCCTACATGATCGAGGCACATATGTAATCCTTATGTTGTTGTTATGTTGAGTTTGTTGGGATCCGATGGATTGTGAGATTATGTTCAGATTGTGTTTGAGTAATATATTTGATCTACCTCTTTTATATTCATGTTCGTAAGTAATTCTTGCATGTTCCCCGTTGTTATTTATTGCTTTGGCCAAGTAGTAGGTAGTGACTCCAAGAGGGAACGTTATGCTTGATTGTGGGTTCATGCCCCTCGATGACTAGCTTGAGTGACAGAAACATGAGTCTAGGGGATGTGCTGTTGCCACAAGGGGGAAAACAACGGTGCTTGTGCCCGCGGGTGCAAGGATTGTTTACTTTACGCAAAGTTCTTTTAATGCAGTTGTCTGTTGCTTTGAGTTTACACTATGGGTGGGACTCGCAACTTAATACCAGCGAGATGTTCTGGATAGATATCTCAAGGTGGATGATTAGTAGTAGACATTGATGTATTTCGGTCTACTTGCCTTGGCGTACCGCCCATGCTTTGAACCTCTACCTTTCTTGCAATATAATTAGCATTGGTTTGCGCACATAATTCTGTCAATTGCCCAGCTGTAATTTGTTTACCTCACATAGCTGTTTTATCGTCTTTTGGGAGAGAGACATCACTAGTGAACATCATGGGACCCCGGTCCATATTACCATCATTGATCACATCCGCTATTTACTTTACGCTTTTTACTTACTATTGCAGCATTACCTATCACTATTATCACTTGTGTTTGATCCTTTGTAAACTACAAGGCCAGAGAGATTGACAACCTCTCTGTACTCGTTGGGAGCAAAGTTATTTGTATCTGTGTGCAGGTCCACGTTGATTGCTAATATATCTGGCGCCGTTAGCAGTTGAAACCTTCTTGTTGAAACTGGGAGTCTCAGGGGAAATCGATCCTTGGTATCTTTGCCAAGGGAAAACTTCCGCTACACTGCATCTCAAACCTTCCACTTGGGGTAACCAACGAGGGGCGAGAAGCCATCAGCTCAGACGTCCGACTGAGGCATTCTTGTTATTTATTTTTGTTATAAGCCCTTTATGTGATGTCGCTTAGACGTCCGACTGAGGCATTCTTTTTAATTATAAGCCCTTTATATGATGTCGCTCAGACGTCCGACTGTGGCATTCTTTTTATTTATAAGCCCTTTATGTGATGTCGCTCAGACGTCCGACTGTGGCATTCCTTTTATTTATAAGCCCTTTATGCGATGTCGCTCGGACGTCCGACTGAGGCATTCCTGTTATTTATTTTTGTTATAAGCCCTTTATGTGGTGTCGCGCAGACGCCCGACTGTGGCCTGCTATCATTTATTATTTTCTTACGAGGCGTCACTCAGACACTCGTTTGGTCTCCTTCTATTTATCTTGTGGATTTCGGGAGGATTACCGCCCGACTTTAACGTTGCATGCAGCACATTAATATTTTATTCTGATCGTATTTTTGCTAGAATACTCATATGCATCATGTTGGCATTTGTTATATCTTAAGTCTGAACTGTCTTGCGAGTATATTCATAGTACTCACCTGGCTTGTTGATTTGGCCAGATGTGGACGAAGGCGATCTCATGGATGAAGAGTTCGATAGCGAGTCCGAGGTCTAGTGGAGTCCCAGTCAGTCCCTTGCGATCCTGGAGTTGATCACTATTTTATAACCGCTTCCGCCTACCACCAAATAAATTCATCGGGTCTCACTCCGACACTCGATGAACTGTAATATATTGGAGTCACATCACCCACTTCACTGTGACATATCCACCACCTTTTATTACGAGTTAGTAGTATGCCACCCTACCTTGTGTCATATCCGCCTTTATGTACTATATTGGCGCGCTTGTAATAAAATTGTTGAGCAACCCCAGCTCAACCTTGTATAATATTCAGAGTACTAGAATTCTGTATTAAGGATTTGTCTGCCAGCAAGAAATAATATTCCTCGCTGGTTTAATAAAAATGTCGGTCTTCCGGTAATTATTTTACTGAAGGACCGGTCCTGACAACCTTGGTATCAGAGCCAGGCTGACTGTAGGAAGCCACTAGGTGCGCTTGCTAATCGGTTATTAGCGAAAAAATTCTATTCAGCTTTTTTTTACATCTGTAGCAATTTTCTATTGGTCAGCATAAATTTATGACTTGACTATCCGGAATTTTTGTCTACTTTTGCAGATGGCCAGCAACGACTGTGATGCACAGGTGTTCGCCAACATTCCTGAGGGGTTTGTCAAGCTCCTCTTCGCCATCACCAAAGTCGCGATTGGGCCATCCACCCGTCCGGAGTTTACACTCTACCATCACAAGCTCAACGACAGCGTGTCTATGCATCAGGCCGTGGTGCACTTCAAAGGAGGGCGTTCTGAAGCGCGCCGCCTCCGATTTGTGGGCAGAGCCATGCCTACGGAGAGGCATGCCATGCAAATGGCTGCCCGTGAGGCGATAGCTCGTCTCCGGGACATTCTTCCTTCGATGAAGACTCGTCGCTACCGTTACCTCCCATGACACGTGCCCTACACGTGCCACTATGCATTTGCGTGCGCAAATGGGGAGCGTGATGAAGCCATTGAATCAATGGTTGAGTACCTCAAGGCACTTGAGGCAGCTTTTGATAATCTTGTGGACGACTTGGTGGCTACCCGTATGGAATTGGTCCAGAGTGGCTCCGCCAACACGAGGGAGCTACTCCATACTGCGCCACCAATGACATTTGTCTCGTCCGCCGCATCCTATGCACCTTCCATCTTAGCCACCGCTCGCCGTCTGCCTACCACTGAGGAGTTTGACCAAGTCATTGCCCCCACTCCAGTCAGAGCTGCACCGCCTGCTGCACCTGCTTCGACACCTCGTACCCATACTCCGCGCCTAGAGCCTATTAGTGAGGAGAAAGTTGAGTCTCCAGCACCACTAGGTCTTACCCTCGGCAGGCCGAGGGAAATCTTCAACATCTCCGACTAGTGCGTTATTCCGCGAAGCACTGTGCTCGCTTGTTATATGTGTGTGATTTGTAAAATAGGTTGATGGGAGTATTCTGTTTGCGCATCATGTAGGATCTTGGAGGAGTGCACTAGTTTAAATAACATGTCAGGATGTGTACGCACACCCTGAATGACGTATGTATAATTAGAACCTGCGTGTAAAATATGTACTAGCAGTCCTTCTCCGTGCGCAATCAAGCAGCTTATTTCAAAGATCTCTTTCGAGCTCGTGTTTTGTCGCTTTTGCAAAATCTTGGTTTATTTTGCTGCTCGGTTCTTCTCAGGATTTCTGCTTTATTACCCCAGAGTAAGAAATGACTCGTCCCTGGACACGTTCCATGCCAAGTCCGCCGGAAGAGAATTATGGCACACAGACAGACAACAATTTCACACAGGGGCAGTCAAGTCAGCAGGGCAGTGAGACAGCATTTTCTCAAGTGTGCCGTCTTTACGAGCAAAGTCAGCAACAGCACCAAGAGATGATGAACCATGTCATAAACATGGGAAAACACCGTGAGCCATACCAGCAGCACTCAAAGTTATCTGAATTTCAGAAGACACGTCCAACGACGTTTTCGCACACGGACAAACCTCTTGAGGCCGATGATTGGCTTCGAGATATTGAAAGGAAATTAATTGTTGCACAATGCTCAGACCGTGAAAAAGTGCTATACGCACCACATTACCTTATTGGAGCAGCCGCATCATGGTGGGAAAATTTTCTGCTTATGCATCCCGACATAAATAATATCATCTGGGAAGATTTCAAGGAAGGTTTTCGTGGGGCACACATCCCTAAGAGCATTATGAAGATCAAGAAAAAAGAATTTGATGACCTCAAGCAAAGTGGCATGACAGTACCTGAGTGCAATAGTCAGTTTATGCAATTATCCCATTATGCCAACGAAGAGCGTATGACTGAAAACAAGAAGATGGAAAAGTTCTTGGACGGACTGGTGATACGTCCAAAACGTATCTATAATTTCTGCTTGCTCCATGCCACTTTTGGGTGATATTGCTATGATATTCATACACTTCCATACACTTTTGATCATATTTGGACTAACTTACTAATCCAGTGCACCCCAGTGCCAGTTTCTGTTTTCGGTTGTTTTTGTATTTCAGGTTTTCACGTTACGAGAACTGCCAGGAAAAATCCAGAAAAATTATATAAAAAATCAGCGTTCCGGAAACAACCGTGCGTCCGAAGGGCAGCCGGGGGGGCCACCAGGGCTCCAGGCGCCCTGGCGGCGCCCCCCCCCTGGGCCGCGCCGGGGGGGGCGCCTGGGCCCCCCGAAGCTTCCCCGATGCCCCCCTTTGGCATATATTTAAAGCGTCCTCCGAAACCCTCAGAACAAGAACTCTTTTCGCGATCCCATCTCTGTTCCGCCGCCGCCGCCGCTTCCAAGATCGGGAGCACCAGGAGAACTCTTCCCGGCACCCTGCCGGAGGGGAGGATCACCACCGGGAGCTTCTCCACCACCATGGACGCCTCCCGGATAACTCGTGAGTAGTCTCCCTTGGACCATGGGTCCATGACCAGTAGCTATGTGATGTTCTCCTCCCGTTCTTGTGCTTGACTAATTAGTCCTTGTGAGCTGCCCTACATGATCGAGGCACATATGTAATCCTTATGTTGTTGCTATGTTGAGTTTGCTGGGATCCGATGGATTATGAGATTATGTTCAGATTGATCTTGAGTAATATATTTGATTCACCTCTTTTATATTTATGTTCATAAGTAATTCTTGCATGTTCTCCGTTGTTATTTATTGCTTTGGCCAAGTAGTAGGTAGTGACTCCAAGAGGGAACGTTATGCTTGATTGTGGGTTCATGCCCCTCGATGACTAGCTTGAGTGACAGAAACATGAGTCTAGGGGATGTGTTGTTGCCACAAGGGGGAAAACAACGGTGCTTGTGCCCGCGGGTGCAAGGATTGTTTACTTTACGCAAAGTTCTTTTAATGCAGTTGTCTGTTGCTTTGAGTTTACACTATGGGTGGGGCTCGCAACTTAATACCAGCGAGATGTTCTGGATAGATATCTCAAGGTGGATGATTAGTAGTAGATATTGATGGATTTCGGTCTACTTACTTTGGCGTACCGCCCATGCTTTGAACCTCAACCTTTCTTGCAATGTAGTCAGCATTGGTTTGCGTTCGTGGTCCTGTCAATTGCCCAGCTGTAATTCGTTTACCTCACATAGTTGTTTTATCGTCTTTTGGGAGAGAGACATCACTAGTGAACATCATGTGACTCCGGTCCATATTACCATCATTGTTCACATCCGCTATTTACTTTTCGCTATTATTTACTATTGCAAAACACTATCTATCACTACTATCATTGCTTTTAATCCTTTGTGAACTACAAGGCCGGAGGGAATGACAACCTCTCTGTACTCGTTGGGAGCAAAGTTATTTGTATCTGTATGCAGGTCCACGTTGATTGCTAATTGCGCCGTTAGCAGTTGACACCTACCTGTTGAACCTAGGAGTCTCTGGGGATTCGATCCTTGGCATCTTTGCTAAGGGAAAACACTTCCACAACACTGCATCTTACACCTTCCACTTGGGGTAACCAACGAGGGGTTCGAGGCCCATCAAGGAGTATTTTCTGGCGCCGTTGCCGTTGACTCCACTCTTCAGGATAGGGCAGTTGCATGCTATCTTTTACCTTTGTTTTTTAAGTCTTGTTAGTTTACCTTTCAGCTTTTGCTTTAGTACCTTTTTATCGAAAATCACAAAAATAGTTATCTTGCTTGCTTGCTACTATGGGTTCCACCGAGAACACCAAGTTGTGTGACTTCACTAGTCACAACAACGATGACTTTATTAGCACACCTATCACTACACCTGCCACTTCAGCACCTTGATATGAAATTAAACCTGCTTTACTGAACTTAGTCATGAAAGATCAATTCTCGGTGCTGGAGATGATGCTGCTTTACACTTAAACAACTTTGTTGAACTTTGTGATATGCAAAAGTACCAAGAAATAGATGGTAATATTGTTAAGCTTAAGCTTTTTCCTTTCTCCTTGAGAGGAGGAGCTAAAATTTGGTTTCAGTCTTTGCCTAGAAATAGCATAGATTCATGGGACAAGTGCAAAGATGCTTTTATTGGAAAATACTATCCACCTACTAAAATTATCCAACTTAGAAGTAACATAATGAATTTTAAACAATTGGATAATGAACATGTTGCCCAATCTTGGGAACGTATGAAATCTCTTATCAAGAACTGCCCTACTCATGGTTTGACTACTTGGATGGTTATCCAAACTTTTTATGCAGGCTTGAACTTTACCTCGCGGAACTTGTTAGATTCGGCCGCGGGAGGAACTTTTATGTCAACTACACTTGGTGCTGCCACGAAGCTTCTCGATGAGATGATGACCAACTATTCCCAATGGCACACCGAACGCGCTCCAACAGGTAGGAAGGTAAACTCTGTCGAGGAGATTTCCTCCTTAAATGAAAAAGTTGACTTGATCATGTCTCTACTTTCTAAGCAATCTACTGTTGATCCTCGTGATGTTCCTTTAAATTCTTTGATTGCTCAAGAACAAGTAGATGTGAATTTTATCTCTAGAAACAATTTTAACAACAATGCTTATAGGAGTAACTTTGGTAACAATCCTAGACCGTTCCCCTCTAATTCTTATGGGAATAACAATGCTTATCCTCTCACCAAGAACTCTACTGCTGAACTAGAAATTATGCTTAAAGATTTCATCACTACCCAAAAAGCCTTTAATAAGAGTGTAGAAGAAAAACTACATAAACTAGATGATCTTTCTTTTAAGGTAGACCATTTAGCCAATGAGGTAAATTGCTAAAAATTCAAACTTCTCCTCTTAAGGAGAGGGAAGTCATTCCTATAAATGCTACTCAAGTGCAAATTAATGAAAACATTAGGATGATGGCTAAACTTAAAGAGAGATGGGCTAGAGAAAGGGAGGAAGAGGATAGAATTAAGAGCCTTCCTACCCACCACACTGTTGCTACTATCCAAGTTATTGAGGATGTTCAAACTCTTAGCACCCAATGTACTCCTGGTCCCAATGGACCTATTAATGGTGATGCTATGACTATAGAAACTACCAAACATGTGAACCTAAAGGATACTACTACCACTTTACTTGATGCTCGTGACCTTGATTTTGATAATTGCACTCTTACCGAAGTTATTGATTTCCTTCACAAAATGTCTAGAGACCCCCGCACTAGCACGCTTAACCTTGCCTTCACAGAGCATATCACTAATGCTCTCATCAAAGCTAGGGAGGAGAAACTTAGAGTAGAAGCCTCCATGCCTAGAAAGCTAGAAGATGGTTGGGATCCTATGATAAAAATTAATTTGAATGACTTCTCTTGCTATGCATTATGTGATGTTGGAGCTAGTACCTCTGTTATGCCCAAAAGGATATATGATATGCTTAAATTGAAACCTTATGATTCTTGTTCTTTTGGTGTTCGTCTCGTTGATTCTTCCATAAAGAAACCTTTGGGGAGGATCGATGATGTTTTTATTGTTGTTAATGATAATTGTGTTCCCGTTGATTTCACTATTATGGATATTGAATGTGATCCTTCATGTCCAATTATTTTGGGACGTCCCTTTTTACGCACCGTTGGTGCTATCATTGACATGAAAGAGGGTAATATAAAATTTCAGTTTCCTCTCAAGAAAGGGATGGAACACTTCCCTCGAAAGAAGATCAAGTTACCTTTTGAGTCCGTTGTACGGGCTAGTTATTCTTCTACTCTTGATAAAACTTGATCTATGCATTATGCCTAGCTTAAAGGCATAAAAGAAAGCGCTTTTGGGAGGCAGCCCACATGAATAAATTTTTTGCTTTTGTTGAGTCTTGATGTTGTTTACTGCTGTAGCATCATCATTGTATCTTTACTTTTCATATTTGTGCCAAGTATAGCCTCTGATTGCTAGAAAGTTCAAAAGTTGTGAGGTGCTGTCCAGGAAACAGATTCTGTCCTTGGATAGAACAATTCGTATAAAATCACCAGATCATCTTTTTGGTCTGAATTTTTTCGAAAGCGTTCTCTATATAATTGTCTTTCGTGCGTCTCTTCTGAGTTTTTTTATTTGAGTTACAGAAGTATCCCGAACAGATCGATTACTAACTGCTGTTCTGTTTTTCACAGATTCTGTCCTGTTTTGCCTTTCCTTCAGTTTGCAAACCAAGAGCCTGTTTTTTCTTTGCAAAACCTTTTGGAAATCTTGAGAAACAGTAGAAATTCAAGAATATCATTATTTCCAGCAAGGTATAATTATTTTATTAAGGGTACTAACCTCGCTAATCAGATTATGATGAGTTATGTATGAAGGGAGTTTTCAAGTGTGCGAGGGAAGATGATAAAAAGATTCAGGAGTGTCAAGCGCTCAAGCTTGGGGATGACCCCGTGCACCCCCAAGAAATATTCAAGGAGACTCAAGCGTCTAAGCTTGGGGATGCCCCTGTGCATCCCCTTCTCCATCAACATTATCAGTTCGTCTTTCGTTTCGCTATATTTTTATCACTTCATGTGTTATATGCTATGCTTGGAGCGTCTTGCTTTTAGTTTTCTTTTTAGTTTTTCATAACGAGTCGGAACTCAGCATTCCTTTATGTGGGAGAGAAACACGCTCCACTTCTACCTAGAACCTAACATAGAATTTTCATATCTATCTTTGTTGTGTGTGTTCTTTGTCTTTTAATAGCTACTATCATGCTCTGCTCTTAGTATTCATGCTTATCTTTTCAAAGAGCTTTTGTTTAGTTGGTTGCTTGAACTCTCTTTAATTACCATGCTCACCTTATTAAGAGAGTTTGCTTCCGTTGCATTGGTTAATATGTCTATGATAAGGATGCTACGTGTATAATGGTGCTTAGTAGTTCAGGTTTCTTATGGTTAGTCTCAAATAGCTGGGGGATTCCCAATGTGTTATTGGAATACCAACATGATTTGTTTGCCTATGATGTGGTATGGTTTAGTAATATCTTCCTTCGAGAATTTATTCTGATTGACTTGGCGTATGCTCACGCATATTTAAGACTGTAAAGAAAGTCTGTCAAGCCTTGATGATCTTTTATTTCTGAGTAGCGATATAACTACCATGCCTGATTCAATGTTGCTTTGTCGCTCTGCATGATTATGACCGTCATTGCTCTCTTAGTTGGTCGCTCCCAGTCTTTTGCTAACCTCCACCTGTACTAAGCGGAATACTGCTTGTGCATCCATATCCTTTTAAACCAGTTATGCCATATGAGTCCACCATACCTACCTATATGTGGTATTCAACGCCACTCCAATTAATTACATGTGCTACCTTTAAAACCTTCAATCTTTGCAATATATAGCTCATGGGAAAGTAGCTTAAAAACTATTGTGGTAAAGAATATGTTGCTTATGTATCTTATTTCTTATAAGTTGCTCGCTGAGCGGTAAGCATGTTTTTGGGGACGCCATCAACTGTCACACTTTTGTTGAATATCATGTGAGTTGCTATGCATGTTCGTCTTGTCTGAAGTAATGGTGATTTGCTGTGGGTTGAATAAGTATGCATATTGTTAGAGAAGAACATTGGGCCGCCAACCAAAGCCATGTATCATGGTGGAAGTTTTAGCTTGGACCTTAATCCTCAATCTCTTATGAGAATATGCTTATGCATTAAAGAGGAGTCCATCATCTATTTTCTATGTTGTCTCGGTATGGACGTCCTCAAGTTGAGATCTATCAAAAACGAGAAATCAAATGCGATTTATCTCCTTGGACCTTTGTACAGGTGGCATAGAGGTACCCCATTGTGACACTTGGTTGAAACATATGTAATGCAATGATAACCCATGGAAATCCAAGCTAATTAGGACAAGGTGCGAGCACTATTGGTATTCGATGCATGAGGCTTGCAACTTATAGGATGTCTTATGCATGACGCATATGAAGTACTACTACCGTTGACAAAATTGCTTCTATGATAAAAAGCTCTAGCACATAACCATTCTTTTACTTTTATGTTGAGTCTCCACCTTCTTTTAAAAGCACCAACTACTGAGAGCATGATTGTCATTCTGAGTGTAATGTGTATTGTCCCAAAGTAGCATTGTCTTTTGCATGATTGTGATATCGTTTATTCTGAAATAATTGTATCTAGTCATCACCTAAACCTTGAAGGTGCCCTTGCATTTATGTTTTGCATAACTAAAGGGGGCAAGCTAGATATCACTTGATCATATTTGCACATCATGTTCATTGCAAATCTTTTTGATGTTTCAGTTTCATGTTGTAAAACTTTCAGTCATTTGTGATTTTCTCTTGAGACAACTTAATTACTATAGAATCATTGTGTCAGTAAGCTTTTGTCATATGACTATGAGAAAGTCCTATATGGTTAATAGCATGTCACCACAGAAATTATTCTTGTTATCATTTACCTACTCGAGGACGAACAGGAATTAAGCTTGGGGATGTTGATACGTCCAAAATGTATGTATAATTTCTGCTTGCTCCATGCCACTTTTGGGTGATATTGCTATGATATTCATACACTTCCATACACTTTTGATCATATTTGGACTAACTTACTAATCCAGTGCACCCCAGTGCCAGTTTCTGTTTTCGGCTGTTTTTGTATTTCAGGTTTTCACGTTACGAGAACTGCCAGGAAAAATCCTGAAAAATTATATAAAAAATCAGCGTTCCGGAAACAACCGTGCGTTCGAAGGGCAGCCGGGGGGGCACCAGGGCTCCAGGCGCCCTGGCGCCCTGGCGGCGCCCCCCCCCCTGGGCCGCGCCGGGGGGGCGCCTGGGCCCCCCGAAGCTTCCCCGATGCCCCCTTTGGCATATATTTAAAGCGTCCTCCGAAACCCTCAGAACAGGAACTCTTTTCGCGATCCCATCTCTGTTCCGCCGCCGCCGCTTCCAAGATTGGGAGCACCAGGAGAACTCTTCCCGGCACCCTGCCGGAGGGGAGGATCACCACCGGGAGCTTCTCCACCACCATGGACGCCTCCCGGATGACTCGTGAGTAGTCTCCCTTGGACCATGGGTCCATGACCAGTAGCTATATGATGTTCTCCTCCCGTTCTTGTGCTTCACTAATTAGTCCTCGTGAGCTGCCCTACATGATCGAGGCACATATGTAATCCTTATGCTGTTGCTATGTTGAGTTTGCTGGGATCCGATGGATTATGAGATTATGTTCAGATTGATCTTGAGTAATATATTTGATTCACCTCTTTTATATTTATGTTCATAAGTAATTCTTGCATGTTCTCCGTTGTTATTTATTGCTTTGGCCAAGTAGTAGGTAGTGACTCCAAGAGGGAACGTTATGCTTGATTGTGGGTTCATGCCCCTCGATGACTAGCTTGAGTGACAGAAACATGAGTCTAGGGGATGTGCTGTTGCCACAAGGGGGAAAACAACGGTGCTTGTGCCCGCGGGTGCAAGGATTGTTTACTTTACGCAAAGTTCTTTTAATGCAGTTGTATGTTGCTTTGAGTTTACACTATGGGTGGGGCTCGCAACTTAATACCAGCAAGATGTTCTGGATAGATATCTCAAGGTGGATGATTAGTAGTAGATATTGATGGATTTCGGTCTACTTACTTTGGCGTACCGCCCATGCTTTGAACCTCAACCTTTCTTGCAATGTAGTCAGCATTGGTTTGCGTTCGTGGTCCTGTCAATTGCCCAGCTATAATTCGTTTACCTCACATAGCTGTTTTATCGTCTTTTGGGAGAGAGACATCACTAGTGAACATCATGTGACTCCGGTCCATATTACCATCATTGTTCACATCCGCTGTTTACTTTTCGCTATTATTTACTATTGCAAAACACTATCTATCACTACTATCATTGCTTTTAATCCTTTGTGAACTACAAGGCCGGAGGGATTGACAACCTCTCTGTACTCGTTGGGAGCAAAGTTATTTGTATCTGTGTGCAGGTCCACGTTGATTGCTAATTGCGCCGTTAGCAGTTGACACCTACCTGTTGAACCTAGGAGTCTCTGGGGATTCGATCCTTGGCATCTTTGCTAAGGGAAAACACTTCCACAACACTGCATCTTACACCTTCCACTTGGGGTAACCAACGAGGGGTTCAAGGCCCATCAACTGGCACCAGCATTAAAATGCCAGTTAGTCGTACACACTTTTCCAGATTTCAAAACACTGGTGGACAAAGCCATTACGTTGGAAAATGAACGTCGCAGTCTGGAAGACATTCGCAAGAGAAAAAAGGATCAGACCAACCACCCTCGCAACAACAGGAATAAGGTGAATTTCCAGAGGAATGGGGCGAACAAACCCACGACAAATGACACCCGCCCAAACAAGAATTTTCATGCAAGAGACAAGGATTTCACCTACCGCCCGGGTGTTACCTGCTACGCATGTGGAGAAGAGGGACACTATGCTAAACAGTGCCCAAAGCCAAGAAACTCAGCACCGAAGCCAAACAGCAACGGAAACAATTCCGCGCCCAAGCGTAACAACTTCAACCCCAATAACAATCACAGGAAAGGCCACCTGAACCATGTGACCAAGGAGCAAGCACATGATGCCCCAGATATCGTACTCGGTACGTTCCCTGTCAACACAATACCTGCCACGGTTTTGTTTGATTCTGGAGCTTCTCATTCGTTCATTTCGAAGAGTTTTGCTGTGCAACATGGTTTTTCAATACTTCCCTTGGGAAAATCAATGACCATCAAGTCCCCCGGAAGTAAGCAGATCACTCAGAATTACTGCCAAGGTTTGATCATTGAAATTGAAGGATTAAAATTTCACGCAAACCTCATTGTATTGGAAAACAAGGGACTGGATGTTATCCTGGGTATGGATTGGCTAACCACCAATAAAGGATTTATCGACTGCTTCAACCGGACAGTAATTCTTACTCATCATCACGGAAAGACAATAAGAGTCGCAGCTCAAGAAAGGCTAGTATCGCGGCAACCAAAATTAAACAAGGTTGATACTTCTGAGTTAAGCAAAGTGCCAGTCGTATGTGAATTTCCGGACGTATTTCCCGAAGAACTACCAGGCATGCCACCAGACAGAGAAATAGAATTCATTATTGAGCTAGCACCTGGAACCACCCCCATATACAAGAAACCGTACAGAATGGCACCATCCAAGTTGGTTGAACTAAAGAAGCAAATAAAGGAACTGCTAGACAAAGGATTTATACGGGCTAGCTCCTCACCTTGGGGTTCGCCGGTATTATTTGCCAAAAAGAAAGATGGAACCATGAGGTTGTGTATAGACTACCGAGCGCTCAGCATGGTCACAATCAAGAACAAATATCCGATGCCACGGATAAATGATTTATTTGACCAGCTCGCGCAAGCCAAGGTCTTCTCAAAAGTTGACTTAAGGTCAGGTTATCATCAATTGAAAGTACGAACAGAAGATATCCCGAAAACAGCATTCACCTCCAGATACGGACTATATGAATTTACAGTAATGCCGTTTGGACTGACCAACGCCCCCGCATATTTCGTCCACCTCATGAACAAAGTATTTATGAAATTCATGGACAAATTTTTGGTGGTATTTATCGATGATATCTTGGTATATTCAAAGACACCGGAAGAACATGCTGAACACCTCCGCATTGTACTGGGAGAATTAAGGAAACACCAACTTTACGCCAAATTCAGCAAATGTGAATTCTGGTTGAGGCAAGTGGGTTTCCTAGGACACGTATTGACACAAGAAGGAGTTGTTGTGGACCCAGATAAAGTCAAAGCCATACTTGGTTGGAAGTCACCAGCCAGTGTAACGGATATATGAAGTTTCCTCGGTATGGCCGGATATTACAGAAGGTTTATTGAAGGATTTTCCACCATAGCCAAACCAATGACACAGTTACTAAAGAAGGATAAGAAATTCGTATGGACCGAAGCATGTGAGAAAAGCTTTCAAGAACTCAAAAAGAAGTTAACAACTGCCCAAGTATAGATTGTACCAGACATACACAAGAGTTTTGAAGTATATTGCGACGCATCCCGAAAAGGCCTCGGATGCGTACTAATGCAAGAAGGTAAAGTAGTCGCCTACGCTTCCCGACAGCTACGAAAACATGAAGAAAATTATCCTACTCACAATTTGGAGTTGGCAGCAGTCATTCATGCACTCAAGGAGTGGAGGCACTTTTTGCTTGGAAATCGCTGTGAAATATATACGGACCATAAGAGCCTCAGATATATTTTCATGCAGCGAGAACTCAATTTACGACAACGACGCTGGCTGGAACTGGTAAAAGATTACGACGTTGGTATCCACTATCACCCAGGAAAAGCAAACGTGGTAGCAGATGCTCTCAGCCGTAACCCCAGCCCGAACAGCGGCAGCATGCAAAACCTGAGACCCGAATTTCAGCAAGAATTCTCCAGACTCAACCTAATGATGGTCACGGAAGGCGAAGTGTCGAAACTGGAAATACATCCTACGTTGATAGATCAGATAAAGAAGGCTCAGCACGGGCACCCCAGCATCGAAGGTATAAAAAGAAAAGTAAGTCAGGGCAAGGCCTCGGAATTCACCATAGACAGTGAGGGAATATTATGGTTCGGAGACAGACTTTGCGTACCAAATAGCAACGACCTTAAACAGCAAATTCTAGCAGAAAGCCACACTGCTCCATACTCAATCCACCCTGGAGGGACAAAAATGTACAAGGACATTCTAGAAAGATTTTGGTGGCACGGCATGAAGAGGGATATAGCCACATTTATTGCATGCTGCGATTCATGTCAACGCATTAAAGCCGAGCACCAAAAACCCGCAGGGCTATTACAGCCAAACAAGATACCAGAATGGAAATGGGATGATATTGGAATGGATTTTATTGTTGGACTACCACGGTCACAACACGGCAATGATGCCATATGGGTCATCACAGACAGACTGACCAAGGTAGCACACTTCATTCCAGTTAAGACAACCCACACCACCCAAAAGCTCGCCAAGCTTTACCTCGCCCGTATAGTATGCCTACATGGGGTTCCCAAGACTATAATATCCGACAGAGGCACTCAGTTCGTCTCCAAATTTTGGGACCAGTTGCAACAAGCCCTCGGAACGCAACTAACGTTTAGTACATCTTATCACCCCCAGACTGGAGGACAAACGGAACGAGTAAATCAAATACTCAAAGACATGCTAAGGGCATGTGTCCTCACATATGGGACCAGTTGGGAGGAAAGCTTACCATATGCCGAGTTTGCATACAACAATAGTTACCAAGCCAGCCTACAGATGGCACCTTTCGAAGCTTTGTACGGACAAAGATGCCGTACTCCATTAAACTGGTCAGAAACAGGGGACAATTGTATATTCGGCCCAGATATGTTGAAAGAAGCTAAGGAGAGAGTAAAAATAATACGGGGTCGACTCAAAACAGCCCAAAGCTGACAGAAGAGCTATTACGATCAAAAGCATCGGGAAATAAGTTTTGAGCCCGGTGAAGACGTATACTTACGTGTATCGCCTATGAGAGGACTGCAACGATTCAAGGTCAAAGGGAAACTAGCACCCCGATTCATCGGACCCTTCCATATAATTGCACGGAGAGGCACATTAGCTTATCAGCTGGACCTTCCCAAGGAACTGTCAGACGTCCATGACGTGTTCCGCGTCTCGCAACTACGGAAGTGTGTAAGCAACCCAGAGAAACATGTGTCACATGAAAACCTTGACGTACAACCAGATCTCACCTACCGAGAACACCCAGTAAAGATTTTGGAGGAGTCTGAAAGGAGGACCCGTCAGAAAACTATTAAATTTCTCAAGGTTCAGTGGAGTAATCACACAGAGGATGAGGCAACATGGGAAAGGGAAGATTTTCTTCGGACAGAACACCCACACCTATTTGAGGATCAGCTGAAATCTTGGGGACGAGATTTTTCCTAAGGGGGTAGGTGTTGTAACACCCCAAATTTTTGAGTTTGGTTTTCTTCCAAACTTTTGGCCTTTTGGTAGAGGGTTGTTTGATCTTCTCTTAAAACCCTTCCAAATTCTTTTCTGGCAAACGTTGTTGGTGTTTTCTCAAGCTTGGTTTTTGATCTTGAGATTTTCTCTTGTGTTGGCTCAAGCCCTAGTTGAGTTTCAAAGAGGTTGTTTGAACTCTCCCCTACTTGAATTATGCCTCTCAAGTTTGATCTTGGACTTATCCTCCCCCTCCAACCTTCATCTTGCCATGACCCCAACATAAATATTTCTCTCCAAGACCCTCTTCACACCTTGGGACAAGTCTCTCATCAATTCCAATAAGTTTTGACCTTATTGGGATTTTTCTGCTATTTATTTTACTCCAAAAACTAATTCTGTCTTTTATAGTGGACCTTGATGATTTACAAAGGAACCACCATATCCATCTTGTTATTTGATTCCAAACCATCTATCCTAGATAGTCCTTGGTACCCACAACCTAGATCCATCTTGTTTCACTGGTCCATAGTTCAAAATTTTCAAATTTCACCTGCTGCAAGTTTGGACCAGATTTGCAAAATTTGGTGAAATTCATATTTGTCTTCTTCCAAAAATTCAGTGAAAATCAGGCAGCCTCTAGATGCATCAAGAGGCCACTCCACCAAATATCAGCCCCAGAAACATTTCACACATGCCAGAATCATTTCATCAAACACATTGCATACACTGTGCTGTCAGGTTCAGAAACTGTTAACTGAAACTGTCGACAGACAGTTCGACGGTTCGTCAGTTTCGTCAGGAAGCTTCGACAATCTCACCAGTACCCACCTTGGCTCGATGCTGCACTTCATCTTCTTCTTATCCAGAGTGCCGCACGGTTGCTTGGCTGCTTCTGGGCGTCGGTGGCGCCCTGGCCCGACCGCGCCGGCGACTGCCACGGCAACAGCACCGCCCGTGGCGGCTGACAGAAGTCACCCCGCAGCACGACGCCGTTTGGCGCCACCCAAATCACCCTAGCGCTCCGCGTGTCCATCTCCACTGCCAACGCACGCTGATGGCTTCTCGCCCCTCGTTGGTTACCCCAAGTGGAAGGTTGAGATGTAGCGTAGCGGCAAATTTCCCTTGGCAAAGATACCAAGGATCGAATCCCGTGAGACTCCGAGGGTCGACAAGTAGGTGTCAACGGCGCCAGAAACTTAGCGGTTGACGGGACCTGCACACAGATACAGATAACTTTGCTCCCAACGAGTACAGAGAGGTTGTCAATCCCCCCGGCCTTGTTGTTTACAAAGGATCAAACACAAGAGATAATAATGATAGCTATGACTGCAACTAGGAAATAAAAACAGGAAGTAAATAGAAGGTGTGATCAGCGGTGGTGATATGGACCGGGGTCCCATGATGTTCACTAGTGATGTCTCTCTCCCAAAAGACGATAAAACAGCAAAGCGAGGTAAACAAATTACAGCTGGGCAATTGACAGGATTATGTGCGCAAACCAATGCTAACTATGCTGCAAAGAAAGGTAGAGGCTCAAAAGCATGGGCGGTACGCCAAGGCAAGTAGACCGAAATCCATCTGCATCTACTACTAATCATCCACCTTGAGATATCTATCCAGAACATCTCGCTGGTATTAAGTTGTGAATACCACCCAAAGTGTAAACTCAAAGCAACAGACAACTGCATTAAAAGAACTTTGCGTAAAGTAAACAATCCTTGCACCCGCAAGTACAAGCACCGTTGTTTTCTCCCTTGTGGCAACAGCACATCCCCTAGACTCATGTTTCTGTCACTCAAACTAGTCATCAGGGGGCATGAACCCACAATAAAGCATAACGCTCCCTCTTGGAGTTACTACCTACTACTTGTCCAAAGCAATAAACAGCAACGGAGAACATGCAAGAATTACTCAAGAACAAAGATATAAAAGAGGTGAATCAAATATATTACTCAAACACAATCTGAACATAGTCTCATAATCCATCAGATCCCAGCAAACTCAGCAAAGCAACAGCAGAAAGATTACATATGTGCCTCGATCATGTAGGGCGGCTCACGAGGTCTAAACCATGAAGATCAAAGAGGGGAGGAGAACATCACATAGCTACTGATCATGGACCCATGGTCCAAGGTGGACTACTCACGACTCATCCGGGAAGCATCCATGGTGGTGGAGAAGCTCCCGGTGGTGGTTCTCCCCTCCGGTAGGGTGTCGGGAAGAGTTCTCCTGATGCTCTCGATCTTGGAAGCGCTGCGGCGGCGGAACAAAGGCGAGATCGCGAAAAAGGGTTCTGTCCTCGAGGGTTTCGGGACGAGAGGGATATATAGGCGAAGGGGGGCAGCCAGAGGCGGAGCAGGGGCCCCAGACGCCCCCCTGGCGCGGCCAGGGGTGGGGCCGCGCCAGGTGGCCGCCTGGGCCTCCCCTGGCTCCCCTCTGGCCCATCTTTGGTTCTTCGCGAAGCTTCCTGTACGCTGATTTTTCCTATTTTTTTCCTGGAATTTTTGGAGCACATTTAATATGGGGGAAACCTGGAATAGAAAAACAGCAGAAAACAGGAACTGGCACTGTGGTGCACTGATCAAAAGTCCAAATATGATCAAAAGTGTATGGAAGTGCATCAATATCATAGCAATATCACACAAAAGAAGCATGGAGCAAGCAGAAATTATAGATACATTTTGGACGTATCAACATCCCCAAGCTTAATTCCTGCTCGTCCTCGAGTAGGTAAATGATAACAAGCATAATTTCTGTGGTGACATGCTACCAACCATATAAGAACTTTTAAATAAAGCAATCAAGGCATGTAATTTAATTCCAGTCATAACAAGCAAGAGTCTATATTAGCATTGTAACAAGCAACATAAGAACATAAAGGTGCAAGAGCTCTCGCTGTCCGTGACTCGAATGTCTCCAAATGGTGTTTGCGTGCAAGAAAGGGGATAGGGATATACGAGAGAGTAAAATATAGTTTTTGTATTGTTGAGAACTTAATCTACTAAAGTTTCACACTTGGTCTTCTTTGGAATCTTATCTTGACTCATCCCCAGGCCACTAGCCAGGTACAAGTCAAAATGATCCACTCCCTTTCGATATTTTGAGCACTCATGCAATGGATGAGCGTAAGCAAGAAAGTTGACACTTAGGATGGCAAAGAGAGAAAAATGATGAAGGGGGAAGACAAAAAAGGTGTGAAAGGCTCACATCAATGAGGACAATCATAGGCGAGAGAAAGCCAAATGATAGATATGATGTGAGGAGTAGGGATTGCCATGCAACAGATGCACATATGAGCTAAGGTAAGCTCTCCAATGTAACTAGTGGGGGTGCATCCAACTTGCTCGCTCAAGAAGACCTAGAGCTCTTTTGAGGAGGCTCATCATTGGAATATACCAGCCAAGTTCTATAGTGTGAAGGTCCCCACATAGCTATATGCATGAAAGATAATCTCTATGGAGTACAAGGTATAAGATGAAGTACGAGTGTGGATCTCTCAAAAGGAATAGTAGTGTGCCCCCTTCTCTCTTTTTATTTCTTTTTCTCTTTTTTCTTTTTTTTTTTGTGTGGCCTCAATGGCTCTTTCTATTTAAGTCTCATTTGTCCTCTTTGGGATCTTTTGATTTTGTCCTCTTTGGGATCTTTTCCTCACTTTAGGGGCAACACTCTATGTATTACAAGAAGTATAGAAGATCTTTCACACTTTACAAAAGTACTCAACATAAAGAAAATGAAACTATCATGATGTATGCAAATGTATGCCTCTGCCGGTGTAGCAGGATATGCAATGATACTAGCGCATCATGTAGCAATGATTAGGGCAAGGCCCAACTAGCATGCGGCTCATCGATCAAGCAAAAAGCATGTATGACATGAAGATCAAGTCATGAGAAGATGGATGTTGCATGGCAATGAATCTCGGAAAAGCTATGGAAATGCCTTGATAGGTAGGTATGGTGGCTGTTTTGAGGAAGGATATAATGAGGCTTATGATGACAGAGCGTATCGTGCCAAGGATTTGGATGCACCGACGAAGTATGCGCCAACTCTCGAGGTGAGAAAGGGCAATGCACGGTACCGAAGAGGCTAGAAAAATATGGCTAGGTGGAAGTGTCAACTTTCGAATACTCACATTAGTCCGAAGAACTCATGCACTTATTATCGGTAACTCTCAATCTAATTAGGAGGTTCACAAAGAGACAAGTACCCCGAGGAGGAGTGTATGGGGGTTTGGTTATCCTTGCGCATCCTCGACTCATGGTACGTGAGTGTACTCTAATATTCGATCCCTCCAAAGATTAGTGATCCATCTAGTAGCTAAAGTTCTCAACTATTTTGTAGGTTTTCGAAAATAAACACGGATTGCCCAAAATACGACATCTATCACTAATAGGCTAAAGCTCTTGACACCAAAAGTTCAGACATTACTCATGGCAATACCTCAAAACTATTGCAAGTTACTACTAAAATTAAATAGCAACCTCAATTACCTACTTTAAGTTAAGACACACAACTCAGTGCAACAGGCAAACTCTCTTAACAAGATAAACATGAAAACTCAAGAGAGTTCAGCAACCAACTAAACAAAAGCTCTTTAAAAAGAAAAGCATGAAAACTAAGAGCTAAACATGACAGCAGTTATGGAAAGACAAAGAACACACACAGCAAAGATAAGCATGAAAATCCTATGTTGTGTTCTAGGTTGAAGTGGAGCGTGTTTCTCTCCCACACAAAGAAAGCTGGGTTCTAACTTGTTATGAACAGCAAGCAAAGCTAAAGAAAACTAAAAAGGAAACTAAGAGCAAGACTCTCCAAGCATAGCACATAACACATGAAGTGATAAGAATATAGTGGAACGAAAGACGAACTGATAATTGTTGATGGAGAAGGGGATGCATGGGGGCATCCCCAAGCTTAGACGCTTGAGTCTTCTTGAATATTTCTAGGGGGTTCACGAGGGCATCCCCAAGCTTGAGCGTTTGACCCTCCTGAATCTTTTTTTATCATCTTCCCTCGCACACTTGAAAACTCCCTTCATACATAACTCATCATAATCTGATTAGCGAGGTTAGTACCCACAATAAAATAATTTTTCCCTACTGGAAATAAATATAATGTTGAAGAGCTACTGTTTCTCAAGATTGCCAAAAGGTTTTTGCAAAGAAAAGGCAAGCTCAAGGTTTGCAAAACGAAGAAAAGGCAAAACAGGACAGAATCTGTGAAAAACAGACCAGCAGGTAGTAAATAATTTTTTCGGGGCACTTCTGCAACTCAAATCAAAAAACTCAGAACAGACGCTCGAAAGCCAATTGTATAGAGCATGCTGTCAAAAAAATTCAGATCAAAAAGATGATCTGGTGATTTTATTCGAATTTTTCTGCCCAAGGACAGAATCTGTTTTCTGGACAGCACGTCACAACTTTTGAACTTTCTTGCAATCGGCGGCTAAACTTGGCACAAAGCTGAAAAGAAAAGATACAATGATGATGCTACTGTAGTAACAAACATCAAGACACAACAAAAGCAAAATAAAACCTAATTCGTTGTGGGCTGCCTCCCAAAAGCGCTTTCTTTTATGCCTTTAAGCTAGGCATGATGCAAAAAGATCAAGTTGTATCAATTGAACCATCATCAAGATCATCAAAAAGCTCTTCAATAGTACAACTAGTCTTAAGAGGACTTTTAAATAAAGGCCTAATAAAGATACTTCCAGGGAGGAAACCAAAAGGTGGAAAGTCAATGGAAGATTCATTTATAAATTTATCAAAGAGATGTATTTCTTCCAAAGTCTTCACAGTTTCAACCCCTTTGGCAATAGATGGATTACTTTTGGAACGAGGAGCCTTTGGAACGTAAACGAACTTAGGTTCCTTCTTTGCCGGAGTTTCTACCTTTTTGGCTTTGATTGAGGAGAAAGTAGTTCCTAAAGTGTCAAAGATTTCCTCAATCTTGTCTATCCTAGAAGAATCCAAGTCATGGGATTTGATGGTCTCCAAAGTTTTGAGAATTTTATGCATGGAGCTATCAAGCCTATTCAAATTCCCTTGGATCTTACGGTCCAACTCATTTATCTTATTAATGCTTGGCATCTCTAGCTCTATCTTTTCAAGTTTTTTCATAATGTGAGCTAGGGTAATGTCCTCTTGAATGCTAACAACAGGGGGGTTTCCAACAAGATTTTCCATAATACTAAGAGATTCCCAAACTGGGGCTTCTAGGAAATTTCCATTTATAGCAGAATTTAGAATAAACCTATTCCAAGAAGTAATTCCAACATAAAAATTTCTAAGCAGGATAGTAGTAGATTGCTTCTTGGTGGCTCTTTTTTTAGTATCATTAATTCTATACCAAGCATCTTTTAGACTTTCACCATCTCTTTGTTTAAAGGTGAGCACTTCTGCCTCACCAAAGGCAAAATGACCACACATAATGCCAACTAAAATCAAGATAACTATTTTTGTGATTTTTGGTAAGGGACACTAAAGCATAAACTGAAAGGTAAACTAACAAGACTAAAAAGCAAAGATAAAAGATAGCGTGCAACTCCCCTATCTTGAAGAGTGGAGTCCCCGGCAACGGCGCCAGAAACTTGCTTGATGGCTTCTCGCCCCTCGTTGGTTACCCCAAGTGGAAGGTTGAGATGTAGCGTAGCGGCAAATTTCTCTTGGCAAAGATACCAAGGATCGAATCCCGTGAGACTCCGAGGGTCGACAAGTAGGTGTCAACGGCGCCAGAAACTTAGCGGTTGACGGGACCTGCACACAGATACAGATAACTTTGCTCCCAACGAGTACAGAGAGGTTGTCAATCCCCCCGGCCTTGTTGTTTACAAAGGATCAAACACAAGAGATAATAATGATAGCTATGACTGCAACTAGGAAATAAAAACAGGAAGTAAATAGAAGGTGTGATCAGCGGTGGTAATATGGACCGGGGTCCCATGATGTTCACTAGTGATGTCTCTCTCCCAAAAGACGATTAAACAGCAAAGCGAGGTAAACAAATTATAGCTGGGCAATTGACAGGATTATGTGCGCAAACCAATGCTAACTATGCTGCAAAGAAAGGTAGAGGCTCAAAAGCATGGGCGGTACGCCAAGGCAAGTAGACCGAAATCCATATGCATCTACTACTAATCATCCACCTTGAGATATCTATCCAGAACATCTCGCTGGTATTAAGTTGTGAATCCCACCCAAAGTGTAAACTCAAAGCAACAGACAACTGCATTAAAAGAACTTTGCATAAAGTAAACAATCCTTGCACCCGCAAGTACAAGCACCGTTGTTTTCTCCCTTGTGGCAACAGCACATCCCCTAGACTCATGTTTCTGTCACTCAAGCTAGTCATCAGGGGGCATGAACCCACAATCAAGCATAACGCTCCCTCTTGGAGTTACTACCTACTACTTGGCCAAAGCAATAAACAGCAACGGAGAACATGCAAGAATTACTCAAGAACAAAGATATAAAAGAGGTGAATCAAATATATTACTCAAACACAATCTGAACATAGTCTCATAATCCATCAGATCCCAGCAAACTCAGCAAAGCAACAGCAGAAAGATTACATATGTGCCTCGATCATGTAGGGCAGCTCACGAGGTCTAAGCCATGAAGAGCAAAGAGGGGAGGAGAACATCACATAGCTACTGATCATGGACCCATGGTCCAAGGTGGACTACTCACGACTCATTCGGGAAGCGTCCATGGTGGTGGAGAAGCTCCCGGTGGTGGTTCTCCCCTCCGGCAGGGTGCCGGGAAGAGTTCTCCTTATGCTCCCGATCTTGGAAGCGGTGTGGCGGCGGAACAGAGGCGAGATCACGAAAAAGGGTTCTGCCCTCGAGGGTTTCGGGACGAGAGGGATATATAGGCGAAGGGGGGCAGCCAGAGGCGGAGCAGGGGCCGCAGGCGCCCCCCTGGTGCGGCCAGGGGTGGGGCCGCGCCAGGTGGCCGCCTGGGCCTCCCCAGGCTCCCCTCTGGCCCATCTTTGATTCTTCGCGAAGCTTCCTGTATGCTGATTTTTCCTATATTTTTCCTGGAATTTTTGGAGCACTTTTAATATGGGGGAAACCTGGAATAAAAAAACAGCACAAAACAGGAACTGGCACTGTGGTGCACTGAGTTAATAGGTTAGTCCAAATATGATCAAAAGTGTATGGAAGTGCATCAATATCATAGCAAATATCACACAAAAGAAGCATGGAGCAAGCAGAAATTATAGATACGTTTTGGACGTATCACACGCCTGCCGCTCCGTCGCCGTGGCCTGGTGCGCGCAGAGCGCGTTTTCTGCCGTCGACGTGCTGCGCAGCCGTTCCGTCGGGGACAGCCCGTGATCCTCTCTCCCCTGCTGAGTTAGGCACGGGAATGGAACCACTACAACTCCTAGTCGATGCTCAAGCCCTTAAACCCGCCGTAACGCCACTGCCTCGCCGTAATCACTCGCCGGACTTATCCCGTTCACGGCAACCGCCTCGGGCCGGCTATATAAGGCACCTCCGAGCTCGTTCTCGAGCCCGCACATCTCCACTACCTCCCTAGACCACGCCCAGCCTCTGGAAGAGCCTCGAGGGGCCCTTCTTCTCCAACTCCGGCCAACTCCCTCCGCCTCGGGCTCCAGCAGCATTCACTCCGGTTAGAGCTCCTCCGCCGCCGTGGACTCGAGCGTAGCACCCTGGCACCCACCTAGACCTAACCCCCACTTCAATTCGACCCCAGGAACTCTCCCCGACGAGGCCCACGACCACCCGAGCCGCCGTCCGCTGGAGACAGGGTCGCCGTCGACGTGGGGCTCGCCGACGCTCAACTCCACCACCATTCGACGCGGAAGATCACTGAGAAGTCGTACGTATCACTCGCCTCCCCTAACTCGTCGTGGATCGGCGCCTGCGACCACCGCAACACCGGCACCGGCGCGGCTCTGTTCGAGATTTCAAACCCGACGAGTGGGGCCCCTTGTCAGCCTCACACCTCTTCCCCCGAATCGTTTTCTGTAAGCGCCTTCAGGCAAAGTACGTTTTCTCCTTTAGTTGACGTACTGCGTACCGGTTCGCTTTGATGTTTTCTGTTCTAGCCCCTAGGGCTTTTCTGTTTCATTACAGATGAGTCCCTGGACAGAAACTCTAATATCTCTTAAACTAAAGATGATTTTGAGTTGATTCTTTTTCTGTCCTCTTTAGTTTTCTGTCTAGTTTTTTGTCATATTTATGTGGAAGTTTTTGGAGCAACTTTATTTGCACGCGCGGTATTTATGTTAGTATCTATTTATTTGAATACGTAGATACCGAAGGACGTGACGGAGCCGCGAACCTCACCGAGTTAGACTCCGACTTCTCAGAACCAGGCAAGCATGTTTGAACCTTTGATATGATGAGTGTGTTGCATGTTTGCTCGAGTAGTTCGTTTCATAAGCATGATCATATGAGCATATGTGTATGGTTATATTTCATGCAAGTAAGCTTCGGGTGAGCCCCGAATGATAATGTTTGAACCGCCTCGATCATATGGTGATATGATGGGCGGAATGCTGGTATTGTTGGAGCATGCCAGTATTTGGTTAACTCAATATCAACGGAGATCATGTCGTGTTTCCGTTCATCTCCTTTTTGGTACTATCATAGGCCGTCTGTTAGGATTACGGTCTAGTCAGTTGTAAACCACTTCCCGAGTACACACCAAGTAGAGGGGCCGGGATGAGGGTTCCATGGCCCTAGATTAAAGCCCGTCATCCGGTCAGGGGGCATGGGTGTTTCCGGTTGGGACCGAGAGGGGGGCACCCCTTAGAGCGTGCATATATAAATTTGATCCCATGCTATTCGAGGTTGTAGCCTCCCCGTCTTAAGTTTTTCGTGAATGTTGTCGCGGGTGATTCCGGACAACAGGATGTAAAATGGGTGTGTACTGGTTAGTTGGATTTCTACTAAAACACCGTAGACGGAACTAGTCCCCATGGCTAGTAGAATCCATTGGCTGTTTCCGTACAATACAATTCAAGCATGAATAACAGACAATTATCATGAAGAAGGAAATATAATAATAATCCTTTTATTATTGCCTCTAGGGCATATTTCCAACAAAATGGGTGTGTATTGGTTAGTTGGGTTTCTACTAAAACACCGTAGACGGAACTAGTCCCCATGGCTAGTAAAATCTGTTGGCTATGAGTTAATAGTACAAGCTCTGCAGAGTCAAATTCCTCCAGTAGCCATGTTTATGGCCTAGGGTCAATCTTCATGTCAACCCGGTGACCGTCTCTAGTAAATTCTTGCTGGTAACCAGAGTAGTGTTTTCATCAAGTTCATTTGGTAGATGAACTCACCAACTATCTCTGTATTGATTTACTTCCAGAAGTATTTCATCATTATACTCTTGTTCTTTATAAGCCCTTTATGTGATGTCGCTCAGACGTCCGACTGTGGCATTTTTGTTATTTATAAGCCCTTTATGTGATGTCGCTTAGACGTCCGACTGAGGCATTCTTTTTATTTATAAGCCCTTTATGCGATGTCGCTCAGACGTCCGACTGAGGCATTCTTGTTATTTATTTTTGTTATAATCCCTTTATGTGATGTCGCTTAGACGTTCGACTGAGGCATTCTTTTTAATTATAAGCCCTTTATGTGATGTCGCTCAGACGTC
>LR738712.1:52803629-52836202 GCA_902687465.1 Secale cereale | reverse complement strand
AGAGAGAGAGAGAGAGAGAGAGAGAGAGAGAACACATGTATTTTGGATTAGAGCAAAATTTCCCTAGGCATATGGTGATAGCGTCGAAAAAGGGCAGCGGAAATGAAACATGGTTGACCTAAGCTACTCCTGTTGGATTTTTGACTGCTACATATGGGCATGTCCTTGAAGAATGGAGATTGGGGGTGAATCTAATTCGATGACGTTGCATACACATGGTCGCCCAATCACTATCAGGGGAAACATTTCGTTGGGGGTGAGGGGTCTCGCCCCCCTTGGATCCGCCTCTGCCCTTGTAGAATCGGGTTTTATTGGTTTCCATAATTAGCTCGACAACAAATCATCTTTTTCATTTTTCGGACAGTGGTATGTCCTTATTTATGAAAGGACCAAAGGTCGTTCACAAACATGGATGAAATAAAGTCAAAGATGAAATCATCCCAAAACGACGAATATCTAGTAGTAAAGGCAGGCTTAACTAAACAAACAATCCATTTTCCTCTCTAAAGCAATGCTGAAAATCAACATTACCAAAACTGTTGAGTAGCAAGTTTTTGCCACAAACCATCATTTTCTTAATTAATGGAACGGACAAAGTTTTTTCCTCGCGTTTTCAAAGAAGTTTCAAGATATCTTTGAATCAACTACCTAGCTTTGTTGACATACGCCGTTATTTTAAGGACCGTGGTATACAAACCAATTGTCTTTCTTCAGATATAAAAATCGCAAAACCAATTGTCTTTCTTCAGATATATAAATCGCAAAAGAATTGTCATCAAATAACAGAACACATGGGAAGGATGAGTGTTCAATGCAGGCAATCGTTGATTATCTGGACATTTATAATAGATCTTTAAATCTTGTCAAGAAGTATAGCATGGAGGATATTATAAAGAGGAAGATGGTGTCTGATGTGTGCAGCCAAACTTGTAAGAACAATACCTGCCATACTCTCGTCAAGCATTGGCCTCCCCCACCGGCAGGATGGGTGGCACTTTCTGTGGACGGATCATTCTCGGTTCACGACGGGTGCGCGTCCGCTGGGATGGTACTTCGGAGTGAGAATGGTACGTTGATTTTCGCTGCCTATAGATACATCTTTAACTGTAACGGCGTCTTAGAAGCAGAGATCCATGCGTTGATGCAAGGTATGGCCTTGGCCATTCAACACTCGGACAAACCTGTCATTGTCCAATCAGATTTTATAAATGCACTGGCCACTTTTAGAGGAAACACTTTGGTCAGATCGTCCTACAATCACTTAGATGCTGAGATTAAAGCTCTTATGGTTGATCGAGAGTCTGTTCTACTTAAGATTACTAGAGATCAAAATAGGGTAGCACATCAACTGGCTTTTTATAAATGTACCGAGGCTTGTACTGCGGTATGATTGAATTTGAGTCCTCCATATTTTGAGAACTTGGTGGCTCAAGATTGTAACCCTATCTTTATTATGGAATGAAACTCTCTTTTACCCGGCAAAAAAAGAAATTTCATTGAAATACGCCTTCTCGCTTCATTTACGTAGAGCTGCTATTACGTATTCAGTTCGTAACATATGGTGTTCGTCTTCCTTCTCCCCCACTCCGCATCGTCAGTCCCCTGATCCCCTCTGTTTCTGCTGACCCACCAAAACCCTAATGGCTTCCCGCCTCCTCCACCTGCGCCGCCTCCTCCCGGCCGCGCGCCCGTCCTGCGCCGCCGCGTTCTCCACCGCCGTCACCCCGACCCCGCGGGTCTCCAGTCTCGTGGACGAGATCTGCGGCCTCAACCTCATCGAGGCTTCCTCCCTCGCGGATGCCCTGCGCGGCCGCCTCGGCGTCGACCAGCTCCCTCCCCTAGCTATTCTCATGGGTGGCGCAGCCCCGCTGGCCGGGGATGGCGCTGGGGCCGGCGAGGAGGCGAAACCCAAGGAGGAAAAAATGGCGTTCGACGTGAAGCTGGAGGGGTTCGACGCCGCGGCGAAGCTCAAGATTATCAAGGAGCTGAGGGCCATCACGAGTTTGGGCCTGAAGGAGGCCAAGGAGCTCGTGGAGAAGGCGCCGGCCGTGCTGAAGGCCGGGGTGCCCAAGGAGGAGGCGGAGAGCATCGCCGAGAAGATGCGGGCACTGGGCGCCAAGATTGTTCTCGAGTGAGAGGACGAGATCTCTGTATGCCTTTGTTTCTTGATTTCTTCCTGTTTATTGTACGAAGGAATTAGGGGAATTTTGGAACCAAGGAGTCAATAATTAACGAGACTGACTCTAGATATCCTCTCGTTGATAGGTGAAATGCTAGTTGAGCTTTTGAAAGCATGGTTATAGAATCAATGATAGAGCTTTGTGCTTTGTCTTTATGACTATTTGTTTGAGTGTGAGCAAGAGAGAATTCATTTCTTAGAACAGAGCAATTAGTTTGAGGCTGGATTTCTATCTTATCATTACCAGCAGTGATTTGTTTCTTTCACACGGTATCTAGGTAATGCATCTTTCATGTATCGGTGTTCTGCTGTTGCTAGGTAGTAGTAGGATATTGTGAAGTTTGCAGTAATAGGAAGTGAGATTTTAGAGATTTCTTATTATGTCCGTCATTGCTTGTTACTACCTTGAACTAGACTGAAAGCTTTGATCTAGCTGGGAGTAACTAGTTGAAATAGTAATGTGCACTTCTATACGTTCTGGCTTCTGCAGTATATGGATACATATGAAATGTTTAAGCTGCTGAGATAGTCCAGGGTACATTTAGCTGCAAAGTTTTATGTTGTGGTTGAAATGAGACCTTGCTGGTGTACACTTACCGAGGGTGTTGTTGGAGATCACGACAAATGGTATGACTATGTGGAAATGGTTATGCTTATTAGTTAATTATATGTTTGCGAAGACTGGGCTGATCAGTGCCATGCGGGGGAGCTCCAGTAGACGCATAATTTGTGCTGCTGTATGCTTTAGTTTCCGTGTTCCTGGTTTTGAGATGTAGACTCTTTGTTGTTTTAGCTGTTTTTTTGTAATCTGTACGGATGTCGACCGTGACTCTAGGCGTCTGCTTACCTGTATTTTTGAACTCCGTTTTGCTGGTTTCATTATGATAATGGAACCGGGGATGCCTTGTGGCTCCCTGATGATCTAAAAAATATGTTTGCAGTATACCTTGGATTTTTTAATTTCTAATAATTATTCTCAGATGGCCTATGGTAATTTGTTTGTGGGGTTGAGCAGAAGTTCCGAAACGATCTCTATTTTCTTTCAGCTATTTATATAGAGACAACATGAGTTTTCTGAAGTATACTCATGCTTAGCATAGACACTGGAAACAGAGAAGCACTTCTTTATATGCTTTGGGTTATTGTAACACCTGTTAGCTTGGCCTTCTCATTCACAGTGACACATAGGTTTACGAAACTGGTCTCTGACACAAGATGCTTGTTTGTTGTTAGGGCCTGGGTGCCTGTTGATTTCTTGTTTGACTTCATTCGGTCACCGACATATGAAACTACATATTCTTATTGGTTGGTGCACATACGAGAATTGTAAAACAATGTGAACGATAGGGAAAATGTAGCTGCATTTTTCAAGAAGTAAAAATGATGACTCGTGCTCTTTCAACCTCACATGTATTTTCAATACCTTCCATGCATGGTACAATTCAAAGTTTAAAGATGAAGGTCAATATATGCCGTCCATCTTTTGGTGAAAACGCCACTTGAATATTTTGGCATGAGGAATGCTACTAATTCTGTCAGTTCTATAAGAATTAGGCGTTTCTGTTGTGATTTGTAAGAGACAAAACCCATCTTTGTTTTAACAGTACAAATTTCTCAGTTTTGTAAATCCCTGACCTCACACGTTGAAGCATGACTATACAAATCAGGTAAATGCCTGCTCCTACGCTCTTGATGGGCATGTGTCATACGAGTGTTAAAGAAAGGCCAAACTCTTTGCCTCAGTGGTTGCCAATTTTCCGTTAGCTCCATCATATGAAGAGCAGGTAGCATGGAGAAAGTGGAAAATCGGAATTCTACATAGATATGCAAGCACTGAAATTATGTGTACCAAGTGCCCACTCTGAAGACAATACCGAAGCTTTAGCCTCTGATTACTGAAGGACTTTTCACACGGGTCTTCTAACTTGCTTTTGATTATAGTTGTGCTAATTGTCATCATCTGGCTTTGCCCGTTTTGATCCATATGGAAGTTATGCTGTTAAACCATCCTGATTGTGCTACAATTTAGACAACCAGATGTACCCTTTTGCCTGTGAAAGTTTGTGCTACAATTAACCATCCTGATTGTGCTACCATCTGTAACTTGTTGTAGAGTTCAATACTTTTTCGAGGAAGAACCAGATTTTGGTAAACAAATTAATGATGTGTAGATTATCTTGTCTATAATGTATGGTATGACATTTTGGTTGTGCAAGAGATTTTACCAGTTAAAGATTCTTAAGTAGTTTTTGTGAAGATCATTGCTGTGCTTGTACATTGTGTTTTGTGTCTGTTTCGGTTGCTACTTGTTGCAGCAGTGTATATCGGCGTTGAAGTTGGCTCAGTCAGCTGTTGATTCTACCATTTTTTTCCTCTTCTGATCTAATAGTCCGGTTTCTATCACATCAGTTTACCTGCGAACACTGCAACATAGTGCATGACTGCCTGGTCTTATCTTCCGTTTACATGGTGAATTGCAGGCAGTCGCTGCATTTCATATTTCTCTTCAGTGACTACTTAAACTCCGCACTCCATTAGGCCTTGTTCGGTTGTTTGGGTTTTGACTGGATCCACCTTGGGTTCAAACCCACTGCCACTAAATCCCTCCAGAACAGGTCAACAGGTGACTGTTCGGTTATACACGGTGTGATGGGAACCGTCTGCTTCTAATTTCCAGCACCACAATCTGGCCACGCTCCCCATGTTTGGCTTTCCAGTTTGAAGACTCCATGGCGAGCTATGTGAGGCGTGTTCCGTAATCAAATCAGCCGTGAAGCTCCAAGACGCGTTCCTGCATCATAGGCTCGCGTGCAGCAAGTGCCACGGGAAGCCTCCAAAGCCTTTCTTCCTCCCGTTTACCGAGGTGCAGCAGTCCATAGTCAAGGAGACAATCACCGAGGGGATCGACTCACTCGTCTGCCCGGTTCCACTTCCGGACCGGTGCCGTGATACGGGTTGATCATCGTGCAAAAAGGAAGTATCCGTAGCGTGCTCATTTTCTCTAAGTGAAAACTGAAACTGAAAAGTCCAAATCCAGGTGTGTTCCAATCAGTTCATTACTTATTGGAGGGCACACACTTGCCATTCCATTCGTCGGTTGTTCCAAAGGCACAATTGCCGCTTTATTGAATTGAACTCAAGCTGAAACACTAGAGCACAAGATGAACACGACGAACGCGTGTGGCGTAGTTCTTTCAGCACTTGGTCCTGGGGCAGTCGTAGGCGGAGCCGTCGTCGAGGAGGAGCACGCAGCGCTTGCCGTCCTTGGGAGCGCACACGCAGGCGCAGCCGCCGAGCTTCTGGCCGGGGTAGTTCTTGCAGGTGATGGACCCTCCCTGCTTGCACCGGATGGTGTCGCAGGTCGCTCCGGCATCCCCGAACACCACCAGCGCTGCTCGATGATCCACGACAAGAAAAACAATCAGGATGAAGCGCTGGAGAGAGCGTACTGATCACACGAGCGTGCGTGGTTGGTTGAAGCATGAGGATACGGATGGAGGCGTACCGGAGAGGAGGAGGAGGAAGGTGAGTGGCAGCTTCATGGTGGCAGCCATGCTTGTCAGCTTTGCGTGTGCTGCGTTTTGAGTCCGTGCGATCGATCTGTGGTGGTTGCCTCCAGCACCGGTGCGTTTATACAAAGAGAAAGAAGGTTTGCTATGGCTTGCTTATCGCTCGGCGTATGTACGGCTTTCATTGAGTCTTCGGATCCGCTGCCCTCTTTGACTTTGTGTCGCGTAGTTAAGGCTCAGTAGAGATTTGACGCAAATCACGTGCTACGCAGTACTGATATACTAGTAATACGTATGTGCTTGCGTCTTCGGCCATTTGGAACATGTTTAGTTGTCTGCATAGAGCCCAACCAAACCTGTGCGGGACGAAATTAGGATCCGTGTTCACTGTTTGGTCAACATGGCATGGAACTTAAACCACCTTCTAGGCAGACCCGCTAGGAACGGTCGATTCGGCCGTCACCCCCCACCCATACGAGCTTTCCCCTTCGACGCGGATCCACACCGACGAGCCGGTAAGCAACGCTTCTTCTCCGGCTGTCGGTTCACGGCGGCGGCGATTCGACTACTCCTCTTCTCCGACCTGTTCCGCGCCTCCTTTCCAGCCGCATCAATGGTTGTGAGTTCGATCCCCCTCCCCTCTGTACTTACTCACTCTAGCTAGATCTGTGAGCATGTGATAAGCTGTGGCTAGCATTGTACGTTGTCGATCTATGAGAATGTGATGTTCCGATAGCTAGTGGTGATGATTTGTAGCATGCGAGGAGTTATTTCCATGTCACCAAGGATTGCTAGCTAGTGGTGATGGATTGGTAGTATGCTAGTTTGCAAGCATGTGTGGTAGTGTGTTGAACTCCTTGGTATGCTTTGAGATTGAAGAACATTCATATGCTGCTGAGTTAACTAGAAGAGCCAGTTATCGGCGTCCTATGTCGAGGAGTCCCAACCTATCATCGAGGAGCAGATGACTCCCAATTCAAATGTTTTCGAGGTGTCTAGTACGGTTTCACCATTTGTGCCTACAACATATGTGCTGGTTATGCCAAACTGCTACTGCTGCACAAAAGTTAGCCGTCAAGGTAGAAAATGATGGGAGGGGGAACTCCATGAAATGGAAGCCATTCTTGTCCACCTTCGTGCTTAATAAGATGTGTGAAATCATAGCCAGTGGGGTGAAGACTGATAAGAGCTTCAAGGAGGTGATTTGAACCTTGTTGCCAAGCAGGTGTTCGAGTTTCGTGGCCAGGAGGTCACCTCAACCAAGGTCTAAAACCACCTTAGGAAGTGGAGAGCGAGATAATCCAAGCATCCAAGCTCAGAGACCTTAGCGGCACGTCGTAGGATCACGAGACCTGGTTCAATCCTTTCGGAGGCAGAGCATTACCAAGGCCACATAGCGGTTAGCTCACAAACCACTCGTTTAAGCCGCATGCCATGTCAACTACAGTTAATCACGCTGTTGTGTTTCATTCTTCAGATCGCCCCAAGTTAGCAAAGCTTTCGCGACGTGGATTTTGTTGACCATCCTACTTTGTGCATAGAAAACTTACCTTGCATCCAACATTGAGCTCTGGATCAAAGATAGTCCAGTCAAACAACCATCATTGTTTCATTAGTTTACTTCTAGTGTTGTTAATCAGTGGTCGCAATTTGGATCCAGAGTTAGTGGATCATTAAAAGTTTGAAACACGTTCAAAGTTAACCAAGGAAGAGTGGAAAGTGAGTGTCTGGTCAATTCTCTATTCACGCTCGCTAAATTGAATCTATCATGCGCCTAAAACCTTTTATGTGTGTCAGCGCGTTATGCTCATATAATTTGTTCGAACTGTGCAAACTTGGGTTATCTACATGGACTCCCACGGAATCACACTGCCAAAGAAATGACAATGTTGAAGTAAAAATGAGATCGAGAATGAGCTATTGTTTTCATTTGTTGATAATGAACAAGGCTATATACAATCTAAGGGATCACATCGTGCAGATGCTACTTTTACAAAGGCAATAAACTAAGCGATGGTTGCAAAACAGGGATTATTAGAGCTCCGGTCAACTTTTAAGAGGGTGTAAGCATTCCTCATTTTAGTAACCATGGAATTACTTTTAGAGGTGATAAAAGCGGCCGCCAATACCAAAATCATGGTCGTTATTTCCTCACAAAATTAACATCGTAACACCGTCCCGCCGCTACAAAAATAACAACTTTGAACGGCCACATATCCCATCGTTAAAACCAACTTTACTACTCCCTCCGTTCACTTTTATAAGTCGTTTCAGACAAGTGAAATTGAGTTGTTTTGCACAGTGTCTGAAACATCTACAAAGCCTTATAAAAGTGAACAGAGGGAGTACTATTGTTTTTATCATGTTCGCTCCCTCAGTTGTGTCCGATACTCCTAGCTAATTTGGTGTTTTTTCGGTTTCCTTTTTATGTGCCTGGTCCAGCTACGAAACTTGATACTGCGTTCCTTTCGTTATTTATTCCACGACACAGACTTACATAATACTAGTATTACAGAGCATTTACTTATTCCACGACACACTTGCTGCTTCACTGAGCTCGGACTCAAACCAAACCAGCATGACGAACATGTGTGACTCATATCAGTACACCGGCGTGGTGCACTGGATGGCCGGGCTGCGGTTGGGGTGGAGCACGCAGCCCTTGCCGTCCTTGGGCGCACACTCGCAGACGCACCCGTCGAGCTCCTTCCCGGGATAGTTGTCGCAGGTTATGAACCCTCCCTGGACGCACTGGATGTCGCAGGTCGCCTTGGCGTCGCCGAACACCACCACCCCTGCTCCATCCACGACAAGGAAAGCGTATCCTGTCAAACAAGTGTACGTAGCAGTACATGGTTGAAGCATAAGGACACGGCTGGGGACGTACCGGAGACGAGGAGGAGGAAGGTGATCGTGAGCTTCATGGTGGTGGCAGCCATGCTTGCGTGTATGTGCTCTCCGTGTGCTGCGTTTGCGCCGTGCGATCTGTGTTTGCAGCACGGCGCCGGTGCGTTTATATAGGGATACGGGAGCTGTGGATGTACTACGTACGACCACCGTGGCGCACGGTACTGATGTACGTACTCCGGTGCGTACGTGCTGGCATCGACGCCAGCTTCGTGGATTTCAGAAGTCGGAACTATGGCAGATCCAGGGCGAAAAGTCAAAGGAAGTTGCTGACTTGGTCACGCGCCACTTGCTGCATGGATCGCCATCCCATCTTTACCACTGCTTGCTTCTTCGATGCGGATCAGGTTGACCGCTCAAAAGTCGCGTCGTGGAGTTCACAGATGAGCTCTGAAGTTAGCCACAGCTTTGGTGGCCTGGATTTCGTTGACCTTCTTGCTTTGAGCTTGGAAAAGTTATATTGCATTCAACAGTTTACTCTGGATCACATTCTTTATTTCCAGTGGTGTTTATTTATGGAGGTCCGTCGACCATAAGGGCATCTTCAATAGTTTGTATGTAGTATTGTTGGTAAAATTGTCCATGTCATCAACCAACAAGGAAACATACAAATACTCCAATGGTTGCATCTAGATTATCCAATAGAAAAAGAGATCATAAATGTGATTGCTCTCTATTGAACCTTGAAGCTTGTGCAAGAGCTGTTGGTTAATCTACATATACAATTTTCCTCTCTCTCCTCATTTATTTGTTGCCACATCATCATATATCCAAGTTTACCAACATCTATCTTACAGCCATTGGAGATGCCCTAAGAGCAAAGTAGGTCCAACACGCCGACCCAAACGGCCCGTTAGCTGATGGCACATTGGTCATCCTCTTTCACCCCTCGCCCTCCCCGCCGTCGTCGTCGCCGCCCATTATCGGTGCCTCTGCTAGCAGCCTGTGCGGACACACCTCCCACGTCGCCGCCACCACCGCCTCGCCGCTCGGGCCACCGCAGCTTCCCACCACCCCCCACTCCGGCGTCGCCGCGAGCAGGAAGCCGCCTCCCCGTCCCCCGGCCAGCTCCTTCGCCCGACACCGCCTGTTGTCGTCACGCCGGCACGCTCGTCGGACGCCGCCATGCCCACCACCTGGTCTAGGGGAGGCGTGCGTCTCTTTGCCGGCGAGCTTCTTCGTCGACACCCGCAAGTGTTCGATAGTTTGCCTCAAGGTATAAAATGAACTTCGTCGACGAGTTCTTTTTTCACATTTTTCCCGTGCGACTTCGACGATTCCTCATCCGATGATGAGGAGATCTTGGTTGCCGTGTTGGTCCATGACCACCTTAATAGGCAGCGACTGTTGTTCTGGGGCTCAATTTCGGGGCACATTCTGGCGTTGAATCGCAACCGAGAGAGCGGTCATTTCCTTCTTTGGAAGGACTACTTTGACACAAGCAACCCGCTGTTCAAACATCGGAAATTCCGACAGTGTTTTCGTATGGCTAGGCATCTTTTCAAGCGTATTAGATAGGGGGGGGGGGTAAGATAATTATTTCGAGTGCAAAGAGGATGTCCTTGGAAAGATTGTCTCCTCATCCTATCAGAAATGCACTGCGGCCATCCGAATGCTTGCATACGGAGTACGTCTTTATGAGCGAGTCTACATGCCTAGAGTTCACGTATAAACTCTGCAAGACTGTGATTGTTGTGTTTGGACCTGAGTAGTTGAGAGAGCCCATTGCTCAAGATACAACCCACTTGTTGACGATAAATGCCAGCAGGGGCTTCCCAAGGATCTATATCAATCTATAAGAAACAAAAGACAATCATGTGATAATATAAGAAACAAAATACATGAAACATACCGCTATCTATATCAATCTTATTGACGCGCCGAAAATTCAACAACACTATAAAACACAAAATGATTGAAATGGGAAACTTCTTCTTTTTCGCGGGATTGAGACGGGAAAGTTATGTAGTACTCTATTTGTAAACTAATATAAGAGCGTTTAGATCATTAACGTAGTAATCTAAATGCTCTTATATTAGTTTACCGAGGGAGTACCTCTTGTATGAATACATAGCTTTAGTTAAAAAATAAGATTTACAATGATTATAATAAATATGCCATAATTATGATTCCATTTCATTCACGTGGTTACGGAAGAAGACTAAAACAAATACGGTACTTTTAAAAATGTTATTTTCTACTGGGTCGAGATGAAATACTCTTCAAAACAATTAAACTCGCAACACAAGATCATAGATGTGATTTTTGTTGGACCACCCCCCCCCCCCAATGCCAGTGCGAGTGATAACTACACCATCAATTTTGAGCTTCTCCAAAGTGACCAACTACCTATTCGTACTCCGGGTCCAAATGCCCTTCTCCGGAGCTCATGGTGTATTTTCCCAGTCCAGCCATGTTCCCGGCCCCATACAAAATGAAATAACAATAAAAGTAGAGGTAGACGATATTGGAGTTCCCCATATCGAACATGTCAAGGTAGACGGAGTATCAGATGAAATAATGATAGGCATGAACCACGAGTAATCATACAATTGTTGCAAAACTATATGACTACACATATAAAAGGTATAAAAAATCATTATATTTTTCCTAAGCGTAAAATAAAATATAATAAAGCATCACACCTAACCAATCAAAGGAAATGTTACAAAAAATATATAAAACGTTATAAATTCAAGGAAATGTTATAAGTAATAAATTAATAATGGTATCCCTGCCACTGGTTTGTGGGACTATACGAATAGGCGCCTTTGTTGCCTTCTTCACAATGTGTGCATTGTTGGTCCAGCGCGATTGTAACCCTCCATTACACACATCACAATAAACAACATATCAGTGGTGTTGGACTGATATAGTGCCAACGCCAACAATGTCAGCATGAGTGAAATCCTCCTATGTCTTGACACTAACAACATCGACAACTAAAGATCATGCAAATCACCCATTAAATTGTAGCACTGAATTCTTTGCCCCCACCGTTTTATCGTGTCTAATACACCCGGCCAATTTCACTCTTATGCCATAGTGATTATCTCGATCTTTTTTCCACATAAAATGACGGTCGACAATACCGATCATTTGATATTCTAGTCAAAAATTGTAATAAAATTAAATATAAGTACATGCACTACTTGGTAAAATGAATATGTAAATTATCTAGAAATCATACACTAATCACATTTACCGGTTATCATGTAATTGACCTTCACCCTGGACACACATCACATGGGCTATTGGCTGACCATTGGCCACACCGGCCCAAAACTCACTTCCCGCCGACAAACATGGCCTCGCTATCTCCCTCTCAGCCCCAAGTTTCTTGTCGCCGCCGTGCCCCACCGTGAAGTAAGGAGGTGACAAATCAAGTCATAGTACAATATGTGCACATTTTTTGTGCATGGTGATTCATTCATATTTCCAACAATACGTGTATACTATTTCTCAACATTTCATTTGAAGAGTGCAGAGACTCAAATTATTGGATCTTGCTTTCCTGAAATAATTTATGATATCATTTGAGAGAATCATAATTATAATGACGACGGGAAGAATCGTAGAATAATTTTAATGACAACGTGAACAATTGTAAAATAATATGATTTTATTGTGACATTTTCTAGAATAAGCAATTAGAGGTTAATTATTTTCACTGAATATAATACAATAGCAACCGTGAGGTAGCCATCGATCGTTCTAGCTAGCGTATAAGATGTGAATGGAGGAGTTGGTCATTTAAGAAGTGGACAGGCACAGAGAACAAGATCAACACATATTCGTATATGTATGTTTCCTTGATTACACCGTGAGAGTAGTACGACTTACTCTGCCGATGAAACTGGTCTAGACAGGTCCATGGACGCATGCACATCCATTTGGTCGCCATCCTCGTCCATTTTATTGATGAGATAGCTCTTTCTTTTGATAAGGCGATATTCCACCTCATTAACACAACTAGACATGCACATCATGCTTATCATCATTAACTATATGTATCCAGTATATACCCTATAAACCTAAAGACACAAACATTAAACCACCATGTTTCACTCTGTAAGTCACATGAAGAGCAACCAAATACATGGTGTGGCGTAGGTAAAAGCTGGGTGGACATGTGTGTGTCCTCTCATTGTCGGCCGTCCACCACTTCCCATCGGCCCCATTTAACTCGACCCGTGGACGGCCCCCCTTCTTAGCCACCTACCCGCCCTAGCGAAGGTCCTTTTTAATGGCTATCCCCCGTGCGTAGACCAGCCACGATAGGGTGCCTGTGTTGGCCATCCCAGCGAGCGGTCGTGCCCGTCTGCTAGAGATCAACCGACAACGAGCGCAACTTCCTCCATACCTCGTCCGCGGCCCTAGGTTCGCCGTCGAGTCCCTGATGTGGGACACGTGGTTCCAGGACGAGCACGACGTGTGGCGAAAAACTTTATTTGTCGTCCGTGCTCCGAGCCCGCCATGACCGCATGCGCGTGCTCTGGCCCCTCCCCGTGCGCGTGCTCCAAACCCACCCTCATAGACACGCACATGCGCGCAAGTACGCGCTCGTTGTCACCGCCGCCGCCACCTAGCCTCGGTGTAGAAGAGGAGGAGGAGCTCATGAAGAAGGTGCTCGAGGACTCGTACCTCGAGTACGAACGCAACCAGTGGGCAGTGTTGGACGTACAACTCGTCGTGTTGGCTGCCGGTGATGTGCACATCCCGGAGTCGTCGCCCACAACCTGGGACCTTGCATTGGTGGGGTAGTCATGGACGTGGACGTCGATGGTGTCGGAGTACATGTTTGCCCCACCCATATAGGTGGGCGCCGATACATGGTCGTACTCGGATCGTGAGTAGCCGCATGCGCAGCCGGTGGTGCGTCAGCCAGAACGCCGCCCACCCACAAGTGGCAGACACCACCCTTCATTGAGCTCACCGAGGACGACGAAGACGACCAGTATGACGGCGAGAACATGGAGTGAAGACCCTCAGGATGGCGGCGACGACCGATCTAGGGTTCCGTTTAAGACTTCTTAGCTTTATTTTAAGTTTAATGTTCAAAGTCGAGTACATCCGAGACTTTTGGACTTAATATAATATATACGTTCAAGTTTAAAATTATATTTATGCCTTTTTAGTTTAAATTTAAGTTTTAAATACGACCATTGTTTGAAATGCGCCGGGACGGCCTGGCCGCACCCACTGATGCACTGACAGAAAAAGGACAATCATGTTTGCTTACCCAACCCAAACTGACAGAAACCGAACGCAATGGACGTCCGTTTAGGTCATCACGTTGGATTTGGCCAGAGTCACACTTCCTTCTCAGCTCAAGATTGTCCCAAATTGAGATACCCAGTTTACCGAAGTAGCGGCAATCTAACCTTCACGAGGGTGAAAACAATATAGCGGTCGCGGTTAAAACATAAATTAGTAGCCAGAGTTAGTCACGGGTTTTATATGGAGCAGCGACTATGATTGGCATGTCATGGAGTGTCCATCGTCGGATTTCGAAAGTAAAGCGATGGACGGTCAGAATCGGCTGGAAAGAGATGATCGATCCGTGGGAAGCCAATCTGGACCAATCATGTTAAAGGACATGGATCACCGTCTGAAAAATCTGCCGCCCGTCGTTTTGGCGCAATCTTTTCGCGCTCAAACCAAGGCGAAAATTGTGTCGGCCCTGACCGCGAAAAGTCTACCGCCCGCGGGCATTCCAAGAGTGTGCCGCCCGCCGTTTTGGCGGAATAAGGCGAAAATTTTGAAAGCAAAATGACACCAAAGACCTCATCCTAGCGGAGGCCCAACCAAACCCAATCCAGCCCCCGCACCGCATTCGCATCCCCTCCTCCTCTCCCCACGACTCACCCAACGCCGCCGGCGACCTCCTCTCCTAGCCCCACCGGCGACCTCCCGGCCTCCGCCCCACCGCCTACACCCCCACCACGTCCTTCTTTCCCTAGCCGCCGCGTACAAGCTCCGCAGGCTCCCCTCCTCGCGCCCGAAACCCTAGGCCGCGGCGCGGCCATGGCGGACGCAGGCATGATTCGCATCTTGGGACGAGCGCCGGTGTTCCTCCTCGACATCCAAGGTCGCAGGCCCCGGATCCGTGCTCCCCTTCTCCGGCGACCAGCCTCGGCGCCCGCTTTCTTCCCGCCAGCGGGTACCACGACGGCCCGTCGCCCTCGTCCTCTCCCGCCGCGGCGGAGCGTGAGCTGCGGCGAGCAGCAGAGGAGGCGTGCCTTGTGGATGGATCCATGACCGACCGCTGTGGATTCGCCGCCTCGCCAAGTGCTCATTCCTGCCTGGGGTGGGCTCAGCCATCTTCGTCTTCGCACAACACCACCACCACCGTCAGAGGCACCGAAGACCAGGAGCCGCAGCAGCTGTACGACCACGTCCCGGTGCAACCAGAGGCACCAAGACGGCGGCTGCGCCTTCAAGTTCTACGGCGGTGGTAAAGTGTTGGCCTTTCCTTCCTCTCTTCCATGCTTGCGGCTCTGTACTATTACCCTGGATAGCTCATTTGTTTTGTTTTGGTCTGGGGGTGCACCGATCCATGTAGTCTGGAGCAGTTTTTTTTTTTTTTTTGAGGATAACCTGAGAACATTCAGTCAGAGTTATGGGTACATTCAGCCAAAGCTAGCGTACATCAGCAGGGATATCACCAATTATGTCTTGATCGCCTCTGGTCTTAGCCAGCGTTGCCAGGCCATGGGCTAAGCCATTGCTGCCACACTTAACAGCGACCACATCGACCGATCCGAAGCGTTGCTGCAGCAACTTAATATCATGTACTGTATCAGGGAAAAACACTCTGAGGTCGCCGGCTTAATGATGGTGAGGTCCCTGACCACAACAGAGCAGTCCATCTCTACTATAGTGTATCCACTGTACAGATTTGACCGAGCCGATAGGCCTACAAACACCGCCGTCGCTTCAGCTTCCTCTACAGATCTGCGGATATCGATTTGATGGCTGACTGAGACTAAAATTCTACCAAGCCAATCTCTAGCCACTGCACCCACTGTACTTCTCCCAGAAACCTTCTGGAAGGAGGCGTCCGTATATAATTTGATCACACCACAGGGGGGTGTTGTCCATCGGATGTTCATGGCCAGCGCTATAGACAACGGCTGCTCATCGAACAAAGACATCTTGTCCTTTTCATTTTCCTTTCGAGCTGAACCATGTATGCAATCAAGCTCTTACACGTACCTGCGTAGGAAGTTTACCGACCCATTTATTGTTTCTTTCCCATTCCCCTGGATGCAATTATCTCTCAAAAACCAAGCTCTCCACAGAAGCATGAGAAGTTTTGTTCGCTCATCGGTACTGCAAGTTTCAAGTAGGTTTTGGAGCCAGTCCTCTCCGGTATTCCTGAATCTATTTTCATTTGGCAAGTTCCACCATTCTCTCAAGGCCTCTGCTTTTTGTGCGCATGACAACAGCGTGTAACTCATCCTCCTCCTCACTGCCACAAATGGTGCAGATACCATCATGTGTGATTGTTCTCTTATTTTTATTAACTTTTGTAGCCAGCGTACTAGTAGCTACTCTCCATGCAAATACACTGCCTTGTCTGGAGCAGGTTTCAGTTCACCGGGACACCCATGGATGGAACAGAGCGAACAAATGGGCTTTTTTGTTTCTGCTTTAACAAATTCATCAACTCGAAACAATTAAATCTATATGTATTGCCGTCTGGCTTGCTGCAAATTTGTTGGCTGTTTCGCAGGAGCTGTCGTTTATGTTGATACCGAGATGTCCATTGGTTACTTCAGCCAGGAGAATAGCCAATCGGAGTGGAGGGGCGAGTTAGGGGTCTGACTAGATTGATCACACGTTTTGGTAATACAAAAGTAATTGCTAATTGGGTCTGGCAATGGACAGGGTTTGAGCACTAGCACATTAGGTCGGTGATCAATAAGATTTCATCACTTTGTATCAACACCAATAGAGGGAAATGTTTGACCATTTTATGTTACCTGGATTTATCCGTCACAGTCACATCTCTCTCTTTTCAAGTACGAACACCTTTGTCCTGTCTCACAGCATGCCTATTGTAATTGCAATGGGTAGTGTGTTGCCTTCAGAGTAGGATTGTGATGCTTGGATGCCTGCCACCGGAAAACAATTGATGTTTGTTATCCATCTATATGTGTGCTGCTTTCTCTCTACTTGATATGCTCGTCTTATTGTTTGATTTTGTATGCTCCAGATTATATGTTCCTGAAGCTCGGCATCGACAAGAGGCCGTGAAGACCAGCAGCCGCAGGCGCTGTACGATCATGTCCCAGTGCAACCAGAAGCACCACGACGGCAACTGCACCTTCAAATTATGTGGCAGTGGTAAAGCGATGACCTTTCCTTCCTCCCTTCCATGCTTGCGGCTCTTTAATATTCCCCTGGCTAGGTCGTTTGTTTTGTTTTGGTCTGGGGGTGCACCGATTCATGTTGTTCTGAGGAGGTTTCAGTTCACTGGAACACCCATGGAGGGAACAAAACCCTATTTTTTTATTTCTGCTGTAACAAATTCATCGACTCGAAAAAATCAATTTTCTACGTATTGCTGTGTGGCTTGTTGCAAATTTGTTGGCTGTTTCACAGAAGATGCCAGTTAATGTTGTTACCGAGATGTCCATTGATGACTTCATCCAGGAGCAGAGCCAATGGAAGGAGAGGGCGAGTTAGGGGTTTGGCTAGATTGATCACACGTTTTGCTAATAGTACAAGAGTACCCCCTCTGTAAAGAAATGTAAGATCTTTTAGATCACTAACTATTTAGTGATATAGAAGATCTTTACAGAGGGAGTAATTGCTAATTGGGTATGGCAATAGACATTATCACTTGGGTTTGACCATTTGCATATTAGATCGGTGATCAATAAGATTCCATCACTTTGTACCAACACTAATTGGGTATTTTATTTAGATTAACCCGTCGCAATTACATATCCATCTTGTCAAGTACGAACACCTTTGTCCATTGTCATGATGTGCCTGTTGTAGTTGCACCGGGTAGTCTTGTCTTTAGAATAGGATTGCGATGGTTGATTGCCTGACAATGGAAAACAATTGATGTTTGTTATCCATCTCTATGTGTGTTGCTTTCTCTCTACTTGATGTGCTTGTCTTATTGTTTGATTGCGTATGTTCCAGATTATATGTCCGGGAAGCTTGAGCTTGACAAGAGCATCAACATGGAGCTCTGCATGCTCTTCCTCCTCTATGGGTTGCACGTGCACGCTCTGTCTCCTTAGAGCAGAGGGTCACACGTGTGGATGTCCAGCCTCCCGGCGACAGTGTGGTTCGGCCTCAGCTACAAACATTAGAGGTGAGCGCTCCCGAGTTCCTCTTCTTTCCCTTGCCCTGAGCATGTGGTCATCGAACCATAGCTACGCCGTATAGCTCTGGGTCATGGCCTTTAGGATGGTGCCATGGATACTTAGGTTTTTGGCTTGACCTCAATTGGATTCGGTAGATGTTGCTCTGATAGTTGCTGTTGGCTACTCCCTCCGTACCAAAATGTAAGATCATTTTTGACACGTGTCAAAAAAGATCTTACATTTTGGGATGGAGGGAGTAGTTATTAACTAGCCAATTTCCCTCTGGCTACGATATGGAAATGTTACACATTGCTAATATGAACACCTACTGTTTTCACTTTACTATGCGATTTATGCTGATCATCTGGGATGCTTCTTCAGTTATCCTTGGCTTCTTAACAATTCGTAGCTGCTTAAAAGTTGTATGCCATGACTTCTCGGTGTTAGATGTTTTTTCCCTTGATGTACCAATCATGAATTAATGCCATGGTCTGCTCATCTAGTGTTTTCACTGGGTATGCGATTACAAACATCTTCAATTGCTTGATAGCAGACTAGGACGATTAGTTTGCTAATTACTTTGGATAAATTATGATGATATTGAACTGCTTTCAAGTGCAATGCTTTCGTGGTAAAAAAAGTTTAGGCAACTTGAAAAGGTCCGCATCATGCTTGCTGATGTCTTTTGTTATCTCTCCGGCATAATTCCAGTTGGCTAGAGTTAACCAGCATGTAAGGTTCATATTTGTAGCTATGTTAATGTCAATCTTTCCTTTTTTTCGTCAAATGGCCTTTTTGTTATGTTGTACTAAATGGATCTGTCAGGAGTGGACTGTTTCTGTTTTGTGAAGCCAAATTCTATTGTCTATATGTAGGTTTTGGCTAAGTCAGTTTTCATTCAGATAAACATCATCTACATTTGATTGTTTGGTTGTGTGTTTCCTACTCCCTCCGTCCCATAATGTAAGACGCTTTTTGACACTAGTGTAGTGTCAAAAAACGTCTTACATTACGGGACGGAGGGAGTACCTCATTGTCTTGCTGGTTCTAATGAGAAAAAAAATTGATCTTTTTTACTGTATGTAATCCGGCAGTTGGTTGTGTCTCACCGTGCTAGTGCTTGCACGTTCCTCTATTGCCATGGAAGGCCAGGGTCCATTGTCTGGTCCACAGCATGGAGCTCCGACACCAGAACATGGAAGGCCTGGAGCTCATCACTATAGGTCCATCTTCACCTCCCGACCTCTCTCTCTCCCTCTGTTTTGCTTGTTTTGGTTTGACTCACGCGCGCGCAGGTGCACCACAGACCACCGCTCTCACGCTGCTCTGACCCTAGTGTCGTCCGTCTCCATGGAAGGTATCTCTCTCTCTCGCCCCCTCTCATGCTATGCTCTGGGTGCCATCGAATTTTCTTACTACACCACAATAGCCGTGGTGTGAGAAGAAAACTGAAACCCTCTTTAGATAGGAGAGGTCCTATCCTAGCTGATATGCATCTGCAAATTATTCTAGCCATGTGACAAATAACGCTTCTCTAGGTCATGGCCTTAGGTTGGTGCCATGGCTACTTAGATTTTCTGATTGGCCTCAATTCGGCTTGGTAAATGTTGCTCTGATAGTTGCAGTTAGCTACCCGCTCTGTCTCATAATATAAGATCGTTTAGCAAGCTGTTTTGGCTTGCAAAACGATCATATATTATGAGACCGAGGGAGTAGTTATTAGCAGTTAATTTTCCTCTGGCTACGATATAGAAATGTTCTACATTGCTAATATGAACCCATGCGGTTTTCACTTCATGTGATGTATGCCGATTATCTGGGATGCTTCATCACTTATCCTTGGCTTCATAACAATCCGTAGCTGTTTAATAGTCATATACCATGAAATCTCGGTGTAAGATGTTTTTTTTCTCCTTGATGTACCAGTGGTGAATTGATGCCATGGTCTGCTCATCCAGTGTTTTCGCTGGGTATGCAATTACAAATATTTTTAGTTGCTTGATAGCGGACCAGGACGATTAGTTTGCAAATTTCTTTGGATAAATTACTATGATATTGAACTACTGTTTAGTGCAATGCTTTCGTGGGAAAAAAGTTTAGGCAACTTGAAAAGGTTGCATCATGCTTGCTGATGCCTTTTGTTTTTTCTCCGGTCTAATTCCAGTTGCTAGAGTTAACCAGCATGTATGGTTCATCTTTGTAGCTCTGTTAATGTCAAGCTTCTCTTCCCGTCAAATGGCCTGTTTGTTATGCTGTACCAAATGTATCTGTCGGGACTGGATGGTTTCTGTTTTGTGAAGCCAAATTCTATATGTAGTTTTTGGCCAAGTCAGTTTTAATTCGGACAAACATCATGTACATTTGATGGATTGCTTGTGTGTTTCCTACCTCATTGTCTTGCTGGCTGTAATGAGAAAAAAAATGATCTTTTTTGTTGTATGTAATTTGGCAGTTGGTTGTGTGTCACAATGGCAGTGCTTGCACCTTTGCCATGGAAGGCCAGGGCCGTATGTCCTGTCCACATCATGGAACTCCGACACCACATCATTAGAAGGCCTGGAACTCGTCACGAGAGGTCCCTCTTCACCTCCCACATCTCTCTCTCTCTCTCTCTCTCTGTGTGTGTGTGTGTGTGTGTTCTGCTCATTTTGATTTGACTCATGCGCGTGCAGGTGCTCTCAGGCTGCTCCGACCAACACCATGTAAGGTATGCTCCCTCTCATGCTCTGCTCTGGATGACATCGAATTTGCTTACTGCATCACATTAACAATTATGATATGCATCTGCAAATTATTCTAGCTGTGTGACAAACAATGCTTCTCCTTCAAATTTCCACACCAATCCGTCCGTCGTTTAGCTTTTTCTTCTGAAAATATAAAATATCAGTGAACAAGTTGTCAGTCCTTAGGGGGAAACACTTTAAATATTTATTTGCACACAATCTTGTGTTGATGGTCTGTGTTGCAGACACATGTGCTTCTCGAGATGATTCTGGTATAATGGTTAGTGGATTTTCCCCTCAAGTTCAGTCCTTTTAGTTTCTATTTTGTTGCTCTGCTCTAGTTGGGTGTTGTGCTGCGTGCACCGAGTGATTTCCTTGTCCATGTTTGTGTGGTTGATGCTTCAGGCCTGTGGGTGGTCTGTTTTGGCTGTGTGCTTACCCAGCTTCAGTCTTTTCTTAATGTTCATTGACATGGTCACTTATTATCATTTAATTAAGTAGTAGACTGTACTTTCCGATCTCCGTGTTATCTTGAACTTTTAGATGTTCAATATCTATGAATACGCCACACCATTTTTGGTTAAATTAAACTGAAATTTCTCCGCGTTTGTGTATGCTGAACACTTAATTTTCGTCTCTTGTGATGATGTATGTGCCTGTTGTATATAGTTGCACTGTGTAGTGTTGTTTCTAGAAGAGGATTGTGATGCTTGGATGACATTGGAAAACAAGTGATGCTTGTTATCCATTTCAATGTGCTGCAGTTTCTGTTGAAAAAAAACTTGCTCTAACAATACTATCTTGCTTGTTAATCAGGTGCCAACAGCTGGGACCGGTTCAAGATGTGGGTGCACAAGAGGGTGATCGATATCATCAGGCATGTGTTAATGGAGCACGTCACAAGACAATTCTTTCCATTACTAGTTTTCTCGGCAAAGCAGCTCTGTCAGTGCCAGCGCTTGTTCCTGTGTGGCGCCTCCGGTGGCCACTTCTTCGAGTCTGGCGTAGGTGAGTCACTTTTTTTGCTCTCCCCTGCTTTTTTGTATGCTCTGTGTGCCCCTCCGTGGTCCTTGAGTTGTGGTTGCAGTTCGGCATTCTACAGGCCAGAATGTCTCTTGTTGATCCACTTCTCAGCAAGGCATGTTTAGTGTATGTGTTGTGTAATGTGCATTTCTTATATGGTCAGGATGTCTCTTCTTGGACATAGTCATCATTTTTAATCACTATTGTAATTTCTTAAGCATGTTTACGATGAATGGTAGTACATGTAGTATTCTGGAGTAGCTTGCATTACCAAGTGAATATGTGATTGCTAGTTTGTAAGAGTAAGCCTATTTAAGTTTTGCTTCAGTGTAGAAGCATATTTGTTTTATTCCTGCATGCCTTTTGGAGCCATTTGTTAGCAATTTATAAATTGCGGATATTTTGGCCCATGAACAGTGGACTTCTTGGCCTGTGAAGATCTAAACGGCTACTTTTATCAGTCTTCGTTAAATATCGATTACTTGGAGTTGTAGACTCATTTTTTATCTTCGCTTTAAGATTGTCGTCTTTGTATGTCCTGATAGTTAGATTTAGAGGGTGTGGTTCCTTCTTGTTTTGGTTTGTGTATGCCATAACTTGTAAGCGGACATTGAGATTTTGGTTTCACTAGTTCTTCCCTTAATCATAGTAAAACAACTAATTCCGGACTCTTGTTCTAACACAATATCTCCTATTGATGTAGGATGCAATCATATTGCTTCACATAATGTGTCGTTGTAATGGACCCTAGTGCTGATGTGCTCGTCATGTTTTTTGATTGTGTGTGGCCCAGATTGATAGGCTGAGAAGTTTGGCTGACAGAGTTGTTTCCGGGCATGCGTTCATGGACCACGGCACAGAGACAATGTTGTGCAACACATGTTTGGTCACCAAAGCAGCGCTGCCTGTGCTGGTGGTTATTCTATTGTGCTGCGTCTGGTGGCCACTTCTTCGAATCCGTCCTAGGTGAAATCCGGCCTAGGTGAGCCACTTCTGTTGCTCTCCCCTGCTTTCTTGCATGGTCTCTGTTTTATCCATGGTCATTGAGCTGTGGTGGCAGTTCGGCATCATGATGATTAGTCCTTTTAGCAATGCATGTGTAGTGTAGTGTAGTTGCCGTGCATTGTGTATTTCTTAGATGGACAGGATGTCTCTTGTTGAACACAGCTTTCGTTTTAATTCAGTTTGGTCACTATTATGATTGCTTAAGCATGCGTATGAATGGCATTACATGTAGTGTTCTGGAGTAGCTTGCATTACCAAGTGAATATGTCATTACTAGTTTGTAAGAGTAAAGAGGTTTTGCTCCTGTTTAGAAGAATGTTTGTTTTATTCCTGCCTGTCCTTTGGAGCCATGTGTTAGCGATTTATAAACTGGGGATATTTTGACCCATGAACAGTGGGCATCTTCTCGTGAACGTTTAAACTGCTACTTTTGTCTGTCTTCATTAAAATTTGATTATACTTGGGATGTAGACTCACTTTGTATCTTGATTTAAGAGTGCACATGTGGTTCCTTGTTGATCTTTGCTATCTATCTGTGTGCTGCTTTATCCCTAGTTGATGTGCTAGTCTTATTGTTTGATCGTGCATGGTCTAGGTTATATGGCTGGGAAGCTTGGCGTCGCCAAGAGCGTCGGCATAGAGCTCTGATCCTCCTCTATGGGCCACATGTGCACTCGTCGTCTCCATAGAGAAGGGGGTCACACGTGGATGTCCAGCAGCAGTTTGGCTCTGTCAACGTTTGTCCAGCTCTCATGTAGACAGCGTGGTTCGACCTCGTCTGCAGATATTAAAGGTGAGTGCTTCTGAGTTCCTCTTTTGCATTGAACCATGGGTACGTCATATAACTCTGGGTCATGGCCTTGGTTGGTGCCATGGCTACGTAGGTTTTGGGTTTGGAGAGGGCTTAGGGCTTGGTAAATGATGCTCTGATAGTTGATGTTAGCTAGTTATGAATGAGTCAACTTCCCTCTGGCTACAATATGGCAATGTTGTACATTGCTTATATGAACCCCTGTTGTTCCCTTTACCATGCGATGTATGTTGATGATCTTGGACTTCTTAGCAGTTCGTAGATGCTTAACTGTCGTATGCCATGACTCTTCTCGATTTAAGATGTTTCCCCCCCTTGATGTATCAATTGTGAATTGATGCCATGGTCTGCTCATCCAGTGTTTTCGTTGGGTTAGGAATTTCAAACATCTTCAGTTGCTAGATAGTGAACTAGGACGATTAGTTTGCAAATTTCTTTGGATAAATTATGATGATATCGAACTACTGTTTAGTGCAGTGCTTTCGTGGTAGAAAACAGTTTAGGAACCTTGAAAAGTTTGTATTATGCTTGCTCATGCCTCTTGATTTTTCACCGGCCTAATTCCAGTTGGCCAGAATGTAAGGTTCATCTTTGTGCCTCTGTCAATGTCAAGCTTTCTTTTTTTCCTCTGTCAAATGGTCTGTTTGTTACTTTGCTGACTCATTTCAAAGCTTAGATGGATCAGATCAACATCTCGTTGATCTGAAGCAAGTGGCTGGCAATCACTTTAGTTCAGAGAAAGAGAGATTTCTCTAACTAAAATTTTCTAGTCTGTGTATGTCATAGCTTGTAGAGGGAAATTGAGATTTTGGGTTCCCAATTTCTTCCCTTTCTGGACTTTTGGTCGTAACATAATATCTCCTATTGCTATAGGATTTGACCATGTTGCTTCGCATAAGCATGTCGTTGTAATGGAGCCTGGTGCTGATGTGCTCGTCTTGTTTTTTGATTTTTGTATGGCTCAGATTAATATTGCTGAGAAGCTTGGCGTATAAGCAGTATGGAACCACCATGTTCGGACTGCTGAGCACTCGGTGTGCACTCATGGATCATGGCATCGAGACAATGCTGTCCAACACGAGTTTAGCTGGCAAAGGAGCTCTGCCTGTGCCGGCGCTCATTCGTGCGGGGCGCCTCCGGTGGCCACTTATTCGAACTCGGCATAGGTAAGCCACCACGGTTGCCCTCCCCTGCTTTCTTGCATGATGTGTGTGCCTGTCCATGGTCATCGAGCTGTGGTAGCGCGTATTATGATTGTTTTTTATTCTTAGTATTATGATTGCTTAAGCATGTCTATTGTGAACTCCACTATATGTAGTGTTCTAGGGTAGCTCGTATTACCAAGTGAACTTGCCTGTTGAGGTATTGCTCCTTGTTAGAAGCATGTTTGTTTCATTCATGCCTGTCCTTTGGAGCCATGTATTGGCAATTTATGAACTGTGGACATTTTTGCCGATGAACAGTGGACATCTTGGCTCTTGAACATCTAAGCTGCTATTTTCATTGGTGTTCATTAAATTTAGAATATACTTGCAGATGTAGACTCACTTTATATATTGGTTTTAAGATTGTCGACTTCGTGTGTCCTCATAGTTAGATTTAAAGTCAGAGGGTGGTTCCTTCTTTTTGGGGGTTATGTTTCATCCTCTGCTATTTGGATCAGATGATGTGTTGTCAGTGTCCAAAGCAAATTGTGAACTGGAGGGAATACTTTTGCTGGGAGTTATGATGGTTGCTTTCTAGGACAGCACTATAGATGCCGAGGTGTGTCCGTTAGGCATGTTGTTTTCTGTAGTTGCCTCAATTAGATTCTGTGCGGTGGAAGGGGCATATGCTTTGTAGGTTGTACCGGGTCTGATTTTTTGTTGTCTTGTTCGATGTTTATCAACATACAATTGTTTTGCAATCAAGGTTGCAGTATATCCTCCTGTATCTGTGTGGTACATGACTTGCTTTTCTCATGCATGCAGATTAGAGCATATGCAAGAGGCGGCCCCTAGGATGGCGTTCGAGCCTGGTGGCTTCATCGGAGCATGTCCGGCAGCCATGCCGTCGTTGCAATGGACGCACGAGGAACTTGACCATGCCAACATCGCCTTTTTATTTAGTTCCAAGGGAGATGTATATATATATGGTTTTGATTTGTGTTTGAAATAAGAAGGGGTGTGTGTGTGTGTGCCCTCGACCACAATCACCAGCGACGGGTAGAAATTAGGAAAGAAAGCTGTGTTATGTTGTTGTGGACATGCGGATAGATGCAATCATCAGCCAATGAATGTACCTATGCATGTATGTATGCGTTATAATGAGAATAATTGTTGCCCAAAGATGCAATCAAACCAAATGTGTCTTCTTTTTTCAGGATCAAAAGGACCTGTTGGTCACATGCATAATCGGTTTTGCCCTTGTTTGAGGATCCATGCCTATGGATGAATGTTACTAGACCTGCTTGTTTTGCTTCTAAATGCTATCTAGCACACACTTGCTCTTGTGAAATCAGAGAAAAGAGTCTGCCCATGCCAGTGATCATTAACCAAGGAAATAGGTAAATTGCAAAGTCTAGACCAATTAATTGATATTTGACGTCCTCAGAGAAAGCGGAGTAGAATAGAGAGTCTGACTTCAAAAGGCTTTTATTTTTGATGACTTGAAAAGGTCAGTTTGCTAAAAAATAATAGAGACCACGATAAAGGCAAGTAATTAAAAAAAATGGTCCCTTTTCCTGAAAATAGCAAGCACCCATCATCATCATGCGGCCTCGCTTGTGCCACGTCAATGTATGATTTGCGCCACCTCATTGATCCGTGGTATGAAGTGCGCCACGTCACTGATCCGCATCAAAGCCTTCTCTCTGTCTGTCCACAGACAAACCAAGCTTCCAAGTCTCTATCTTTATATATACTAGAGATGGTGATTCATCCGCGTGCGGGTGCGCGTGCGACTTAGACTTGGGACGTCGGGCGACCGGCGATGAGAGGCGAGGCCATCTCCTTCTTCCCCCGACCTCAGGCCGCGCCCCTCCCTTCGCGGCGCGATGGCCTTGCCATGTGCGTGCAGCGAGGAGGCTCAACGACGAGAAGGACTTCTGCAAGGAGAGGAGGCCGCTCCAGCTACGCCTCCCCCGGCATCAGCGACGATGATGGCTTTTGCATCTCCCTCATGGTCATGGACTCATGGTCGACACACAGGAAGAAGGTGGCTCCGATGTGTTTCGGCGAAGGACGCGTGCGGGACGGTGTAGAGGACGATGTGATGAACCACTTGATCAAGTTGTGGTTGAAGATAGCTTCATGTACACACGATGAGAGGTCGCCGGAATTCACGAACTCCGGCGAGCAATTGGCGAGGTTAGGGAGGGGGAAAAGCTCCAGAAGGAGAGGGCTTCGGACGAGGGGTGAGAGGGGCTCGCGGGGATGCTTTATATAGGGCTTGGGGAGGTCAGAATCCGAGAAGACTATGGTATTTAATGGTGGCTGTTTCTCTGCCTCGTAATGGCCATTACAGGCGACTCCAAGGCGCACTAGGAAGGGGAAGGGGTAGAGGAAGGCGAGGGGAACCGATTCCGGGGGTTAGTGGGTGCGGGGGAAAGGAGTTGAGGGGAGAGAGAGGTGGAGGCGCCATGGAAGTTTCTCCGTTCGTGTTCCTTTGTACATGTACGAGGAGGAAGAAGAAGATAGCGCTGGGCATGGGCCTGCTGGGCTGCGTTTTTTTTTACAAAGAGAAAAAATATATATATAGATAGAAAATAAAAATATTTTAATATAGGACATATATATATATATATATCAAAAAATTCAGAAAAATAAATCCTACAAGATGAACTATTTTTCAGAGGCTAAATAAAAACTTTATAAAAAACATTTTTTTCTAAAAATCCAAATGAAACTCAAATTTGAATTCAAAACTTTCGGCATTGTTTTCTTCTGACTTTTTGGAGAGTCATGTTCGCTCCTCTCATACTTTTGAACAAGTATCTCGTCAGCGATTTTTGAAATAAATTTCAATTGCCAAGTAGAATTCAAAGTCAGATAAAATTCAAATGCCTCTGAAATTTCCAAATGACACTCAAATAAAAAAAATGCATAGATGATTAGCTAATAATTGTAAAACATTCCAAATTGAAAATTTGGGATGTTACAACGCCCCCAGCGCCAAATTCGCGCCGGGGGAAGTGCCGAAAAAACGCCGGGGGGTGCCTTGGGGGGGCGAACGGCTGGAGATGCTCTTACAAAACAATTGGCTAGTTTTTTTCCTCGTCCACAAGAAAAGACCTCGGGCTTTCTTCCTCCTCCCGTCAGCACCGTTGCCGGTCCGCCCTGTCTTGGATGGCCTTTGGGCCATGGAGGTGCAGAGGGCCTCAGCCCCCCGCTAAACGGGAGGGGCCCTGCTATCTTTCATTTAGGTTCAGCGTCTTGTTTGGGGTTGTGTGGCGGTGGTCATGTCCCTCAGTAGGATTAATGTCCCCCATGGTAAATCCATGTCTTGATGGTGCGTCTAGTTTCGTCGGAGGGTGTGTGGATGTGTGTCTCACTTGAATCTCGCGGGATTCCATCAGTGTTGGAGAAGCAACATGCGATCAAATGGGAACTTAAGAAGGCCAAGACATTTGGCGATATTGAGCTTGAGAAGAAGATGTTGCAACTCGCACGAGACGCGGAGGATGCGAAGATCATGTTGGCGGACGAAACCCTCTTGTGTGAGCGTGCAAAGAAATGACTTGTGGACAAAAAGAAGGGGATCAACGACCGTAGAGAGTATGAGGCGACGAGGACATTAATTTTATTTTGGCTAGTAAACTATGATTTGCTTTGTTTTAAACTGTTCAATTCGGATAGTTTGTATCGTATAATCGAATTTGAGGGTTGGCATGTAAGGTATGTGAATGTGCGACGCGACATATAAGGGACCGACAGGCGCTGTCTACGAATAAGCCCACGGACGTATAGAGGGCCGGATTTGCCGAGTCCGGGTGTGAAGCTCTAAAAGAAAGTACCCTTGTCTTGCAATTAGGTTCAGTGCAACAACTACATAAAAAAGATAGCCGCCTTGGATCTGGTCTAAAGTTAGTGGACCATTGACACACATACCCATTGCATTCTTATCTGGACGTGCCAATTACCCAAATTAGCAACAAAAAGTTATCCACAAAGGGTGCGGCTTGTAGCGAACTTCATGTACATCATGAATGTGGAAAGCAGCGCTTAGCCGCTTACTGTTATTCGTCAAAGTTAATTAAGGAAGAATGAGACGTGTGTAGGCCAACGCAATCTGGTCGATTCTCTGCTCACTGGATGAGACTTGCATGCTCCCCTCGTGTGTGTCCATCCGTGCTCCCGCGTACGTGGCTTGATTTGATTGGATCAAAATTAGGCCCGGCCCCATCCCCTTAAAATCAGGGGGGACGATGATTAGATTAGAAAGAAAAAAGATGAAATAACAGCCGTAGGATGAAGTGGGAGCACGGATGGGAGCACGAGGAGGGAGCAGGCAAGTTTTGTCCCTGCTCACGCTCGTTATACTCCATCAGATTGGATTTTTTTTTTTTAGCTGAACACGGTGCGTCACCCTATCCTTATAAACACCTCCGAACAACTAAATATCATCTTTGTCTTTTTTCATTGAACGTGCAACGCCTAAATTTCTGAAATAAATCCATGATAAATGGGAGCACCAGGACTTGAATCCTAGTGTACTGGGATACCAATGTCTTTCTAATCATGTAACCACACATTGAGGCGAAGCCGAGGTCTGTCCTATCCACCCCCGAATCCTTCCCGAATGAAAGTCCAAAATCCAGTCTAAATTGGGCGACGACGGCGTCCTGCGCGTCGTATTCTCCATGGAGGCGTCGTATTCGGGGGCGAGATGATGCGGGTGGTGGGGCTCCGCGTGGCTCCAGCAGTGATGATTGAGTGGTGGTTGCCAGGTGGTGTGGCGTTGTATCTACCGTGTCGAAGACGACGAGTTTTGGCGGCATGGTGCAGTTGGATATCGTCGATGGATGCGACTGGATGGTCGAGGCAGGGCGGTGGCGCTGTCTGACGCCATGATGGCGTCGGCGGTAGGCTGGCAAGGTTTGCGTTAGTCCCTGCTATGGAGACGGACCCGTGGAAGACGGTAGTGGCGGGCTCGGTGAGTGCGCCGAACCGGTGTGTGACCTAGTCCTGATTTGTGGCTAGGATGGGGCATCCAGCTCTAGATGTTAGGTTTTGGTGTGATGTCTGTTTGGTATTAGGCTCGGGCATTCGACACCCCTACATCAAAGGGATAGAAGTAGTGACATGTGTTGCTAAAATGGTGGCTCCAGGCTTACTGATGTACTCCCTTCGTTCCAAAATACGTGTCTCAACTTTGTACTAACTTTAGTATAAAGTTGTACTAAGCTTGAGACATTTATTTTAAGACCGAGAGAGTACTACTTTATAAAACCTTTGTGAATTATTAATGAAGTGGCCGCATGCATCGCTTAGATGCAGAGGATGGGGGTATGTTTTCCTTTTCAAAAAAATCCAACCACACATTGATTCGCTAGATTAAAACTTTTATGAAGTACTCCCTCCGTAAAGTAATATAAGAGCGTTTAGATCACTACTTTTTTTTGGCAAGAAAACTTCCGATCTACTCCCTATGTTCCAAATTACTCGTCGTGGTTTTAGTTCAAATTTGAACTAAAACCACGACGAGTAATTTGGAACGGGGGGAGTATTCATCAGCTTTCAAGGTAGTACAAAGAACACTAGAAGTAAAATTTACATCCATGTCCGTAGACCACCTAGCAAGGACTACAAGCACTGGAGCAAGACGAAGGCGCGCCGCCGTCATCGCCCCTCCCTCGTCGGAGCCGGGCAAACATTGTTGTAGTAGACAGTCAGGAAGTCATCGTACTAAGGCCCCATAGGACCAGGGATCAGAACAGCAACCGCCGCCGATGAAGAGAAGTATAGAATAGACCAGAAGGATCTAACCTGCAGACACACAAACGTAGACGAACGGAGACCGGATCCAGTCAGATCCACTGAAGAAAAACGCCGACCGGATCCCACGAGATCCGTCGGAGACAAACCTCCACACGTCATCCGACGATGCTTGAAACATCACCGGGACGGGGGCTAGACACGGAGTACCTTATTCCATCTTCAAGAAACCGCCGCTGCCACGTCTTCTTGAGCATGGCACAACCCTAACAAAACTTAAAATATCATCTAAAAACGGAGCCCTCCCGCCGGCAAGGGCCGGGATCCACCGTGCCTCCATGGTCTTTGAACCATAGGAGATGAGGCGGACCGGTGACCAGGGGCGGAATTGGGCCTGGGGCAACTGGGGCTATAGCCCTAGGCGTGGCCCAGGTTACAACTATGGATCCAGCAGGAATTTTTCATGTCTGTATGCACTTACAAAGCCCAGCCCCAGACATGCCCATACAGTCCCAGGCCTCGGCCCATATATGACCAACAGAGCTCTCCATCCCCACCAGCCCACGATGTTTTCTGTTCCAGGTTCGCTTTGATGTTTTCTGTTCTAGCCCCTAGGGCTTTTCTGTTTCATTACAGATGAGTCCCTGGACAGAAACTCTAATATCTCTTAAACTAAAGATGATTTTGAGTTGATTCTTTTTCTGTCCTCTTTAGTTTTCTGTCTAGTTTTTTGTCATATTTATGTGGAAGTTTTTGGAGCAACTTTATTTGCACGCGCGGTATTTATGTTAGTATCTATTTATTTGAATACGTAGATACCGAAGGACGTGACGGAGCCGCGAACCTCACCGAGTTAGACTCCGACTTCTCAGAACCAGGCAAGCATGTTTGAACCTTTGATATGATGAGTGTGTTGCATGTTTGCTCGAGTAGTTCGTTTCATAAGCATGATCATATGAGCATATGTGTATGGTTATATTTCATGCAAGTAAGCTTCGGGTGAGCCCCGAATGATAATGTTTGAACCGCCTCGATCATATGGTGATATGATGGGCGGAATGCTGGTATTGTTGGAGCATGCCAGTATTTGGTTAACTCAATATCAACGGAGATCATGTCGTGTTTCCGTTCATCTCCTTTTTGGTACTATCATAGGCCGTCTGTTAGGATTACGGTCTAGTCAGTTGTAAACCACTTCCCGAGTACACACCAAGTAGAGGGGCCGGGATGAGGGTTCCATGGCCCTAGATTAAAGCCCGTCATCCGGTCAGGGGGCATGGGTGTTTCCGGTTGGGACCGAGAGGGGGGCACCCCTTAGAGCGTGCATATATAAATTTGATCCCATGCTATTCGAGGTTGTAGCCTCCCCGTCTTAAGTTTTTCGTGAATGTTGTCGCGGGTGATTCCGGACAACAGGATGTAAAATGGGTGTGTACTGGTTAGTTGGATTTCTACTAAAACACCGTAGACGGAACTAGTCCCCATGGCTAGTAGAATCCATTGGCTGTTTCCGTACAATACAATTCAAGCATGAATAACAGACAATTATCATGAAGAAGGAAATATAATAATAATCCTTTTATTATTGCCTCTAGGGCATATTTCCAACAAAATGGGTGTGTATTGGTTAGTTGGGTTTCTACTAAAACACCGTAGACGGAACTAGTCCCCATGGCTAGTAAAATCTGTTGGCTATGAGTTAATAGTACAAGCTCTGCAGAGTCAAATTCCTCCAGTAGCCATGTTTATGGCCTAGGGTCAATCTTCATGTCAACCCGGTGACCGTCTCTAGTAAATTCTTGCTGGTAACCAGAGTAGTGTTTTCATCAAGTTCATTTGGTAGATGAACTCACCAACTATCTCTGTATTGATTTACTTCCAGAAGTATTTCATCATTATACTCTTGTTCTTTATAAGCCCTTTATGTGATGTCGCTCAGACGTCCGACTGTGGCATTTTTGTTATTTATAAGCCCTTTATGTGATGTCGCTTAGACGTCCGACTGAGGCATTCTTTTTATTTATAAGCCCTTTATGCGATGTCGCTCAGACGTCCGACTGAGGCATTCTTGTTATTTATTTTTGTTATAATCCCTTTATGTGATGTCGCTTAGACGTTCGACTGAGGCATTCTTTTTAATTATAAGCCCTTTATGTGATGTCGCTCAGACGTC
>LR738712.1:52789309-52803529 GCA_902687465.1 Secale cereale | reverse complement strand
AGAGAGAGAGAGAGAGAGAGAGAGAGAGAGAACACATGTATTTTGGATTAGAGCAAAATTTCCCTAGGCATATGGTGATAGCGTCGAAAAAGGGCAGCGGAAATGAAACATGGTTGACCTAAGCTACTCCTGTTGGATTTTTGACTGCTACATATGGGCATGTCCTTGAAGAATGGAGATTGGGGGTGAATCTAATTCGATGACGTTGCATACACATGGTCGCCCAATCACTATCAGGGGAAACATTTCGTTGGGGGTGAGGGGTCTCGCCCCCCTTGGATCCGCCTCTGCCCTTGTAGAATCGGGTTTTATTGGTTTCCATAATTAGCTCGACAACAAATCATCTTTTTCATTTTTCGGACAGTGGTATGTCCTTATTTATGAAAGGACCAAAGGTCGTTCACAAACATGGATGAAATAAAGTCAAAGATGAAATCATCCCAAAACGACGAATATCTAGTAGTAAAGGCAGGCTTAACTAAACAAACAATCCATTTTCCTCTCTAAAGCAATGCTGAAAATCAACATTACCAAAACTGTTGAGTAGCAAGTTTTTGCCACAAACCATCATTTTCTTAATTAATGGAACGGACAAAGTTTTTTCCTCGCGTTTTCAAAGAAGTTTCAAGATATCTTTGAATCAACTACCTAGCTTTGTTGACATACGCCGTTATTTTAAGGACCGTGGTATACAAACCAATTGTCTTTCTTCAGATATAAAAATCGCAAAACCAATTGTCTTTCTTCAGATATATAAATCGCAAAAGAATTGTCATCAAATAACAGAACACATGGGAAGGATGAGTGTTCAATGCAGGCAATCGTTGATTATCTGGACATTTATAATAGATCTTTAAATCTTGTCAAGAAGTATAGCATGGAGGATATTATAAAGAGGAAGATGGTGTCTGATGTGTGCAGCCAAACTTGTAAGAACAATACCTGCCATACTCTCGTCAAGCATTGGCCTCCCCCACCGGCAGGATGGGTGGCACTTTCTGTGGACGGATCATTCTCGGTTCACGACGGGTGCGCGTCCGCTGGGATGGTACTTCGGAGTGAGAATGGTACGTTGATTTTCGCTGCCTATAGATACATCTTTAACTGTAACGGCGTCTTAGAAGCAGAGATCCATGCGTTGATGCAAGGTATGGCCTTGGCCATTCAACACTCGGACAAACCTGTCATTGTCCAATCAGATTTTATAAATGCACTGGCCACTTTTAGAGGAAACACTTTGGTCAGATCGTCCTACAATCACTTAGATGCTGAGATTAAAGCTCTTATGGTTGATCGAGAGTCTGTTCTACTTAAGATTACTAGAGATCAAAATAGGGTAGCACATCAACTGGCTTTTTATAAATGTACCGAGGCTTGTACTGCGGTATGATTGAATTTGAGTCCTCCATATTTTGAGAACTTGGTGGCTCAAGATTGTAACCCTATCTTTATTATGGAATGAAACTCTCTTTTACCCGGCAAAAAAAGAAATTTCATTGAAATACGCCTTCTCGCTTCATTTACGTAGAGCTGCTATTACGTATTCAGTTCGTAACATATGGTGTTCGTCTTCCTTCTCCCCCACTCCGCATCGTCAGTCCCCTGATCCCCTCTGTTTCTGCTGACCCACCAAAACCCTAATGGCTTCCCGCCTCCTCCACCTGCGCCGCCTCCTCCCGGCCGCGCGCCCGTCCTGCGCCGCCGCGTTCTCCACCGCCGTCACCCCGACCCCGCGGGTCTCCAGTCTCGTGGACGAGATCTGCGGCCTCAACCTCATCGAGGCTTCCTCCCTCGCGGATGCCCTGCGCGGCCGCCTCGGCGTCGACCAGCTCCCTCCCCTAGCTATCCTCATGGGCGGCGCAGCCCCGCTGGCCGGGGATGGCGCTGGGGCCGGCGAGGAGGCCAAACCCAAGGAGGAAAAAATGGCGTTCGACGTGAAGCTGGAGGGGTTCGACGCCGCGGCGAAGCTCAAGATTATCAAGGAGCTGAGGGCCATCACGAGTTTGGGCCTGAAGGAGGCCAAGGAGCTCGTGGAGAAGGCGCCGGCCGTGCTGAAGGCCGGGGTGCCCAAGGAGGAGGCGGAGAGCATCGCCGAGAAGATGCGGGCACTGGGCGCCAAGATTGTTCTCGAGTGAGAGGACGAGATCTCTGTATGCCTTTGTTTCTTGATTTCTTCCTGTTTATTGTACGAAGGAATTAGGGGAATTTTGGAACCAAGGAGTCAATAATTAACGAGACTGACTCTAGATATCCTCTCGTTGATAGGTGAAATGCTAGTTGAGCTTTTGAAAGCATGGTTATAGAATCAATGATAGAGCTTTGTGCTTTGTCTTTATGACTATTTGTTTGAGTGTGAGCAAGAGAGAATTCATTTCTTAGAACAGAGCAATTAGTTTGAGGCTGGATTTCTATCTTATCATTACCAGCAGTGATTTGTTTCTTTCACACGGTATCTAGGTAATGCATCTTTCATGTATCGGTGTTCTGCTGTTGCTAGGTAGTAGTAGGATATTGTGAAGTTTGCAGTAATAGGAAGTGAGATTTTAGAGAGGTCTTATTATGTCCGTCATTGCTTGTTACTACCTTGAACTAGACTGAAAGCTTTGATCTAGCTGGGAGTAACTAGTTGAAATAGTAATGTGCACTTCTATACGTTCTGGCTTCTGCAGTATATGGATACATATGAAATGTTTAAGCTGCTGAGATAGTCCAGGGTACATTTAGCTGCAAAGTTTTATGTTGTGGTTGAAATGAGACCTTGCTGGTGTACACTTACCGAGGGTGTTGTTGGAGATCACGACAAATGGTATGACTATGTGGAAATGGTTATGCTTATTAGTTAATTATATGTTTGCGAAGACTGGGCTGATCAGTGCCATGCGGGGGAGCTCCAGTAGACGCATAATTTGTGCTGCTGTATGCTTTAGTTTCCGTGTTCCTGGTTTTGAGATGTAGACTCTTTGTTGTTTTAGCTGTTTTTTTGTAATCTGTACGGATGTCGACCGTGACTCTAGGCGTCTGCTTACCTGTACTTTTGAACTCTGTTTTGCTGGTTTCATTATGATAATGGAACCGGGGATGCCTTGTGGCTCCCTGATGATCTAAAAAATATGTTTGCAGTATACCTTGGATTTTTTAATTTCTAATAATTATTCTCAGATGGCCTATGGTAATTGGTTTGTGGGGTTGAGCAGAAGTTCCGAAACGATCTCTATTTTCTTTCAGCTATTTATATAGAGACAACATGAGTTTTCTGAAGTATACTCATGCTTAGCATAGACACTGGAAACAGAGAAGCACTTCTTTATATGCTTTGGGTTATTGTAACACCTGTTAGCTTGGCCTTCTCATTCACAGTGACACATAGGTTTACGAAACTGGTCTCTGACACAAGATGCTTGTTTGTTGTTAGGGCCTGGGTGCCTGTTGATTTCTTGTTTGACTTCATTCGGTCACCGACATATGAAACTACATATTCTTATTGGTTGGTGCACATACGAGAATTGTAAAACAATGTGAACGATAGGGAAAATGTAGCTGCATTTTTCAAGAAGTAAAAATGATGACTCGTGCTCTTTCAACCTCACATGTATTTTCAATACCTTCCATGCATGGTGCAATTCAAAGTTTAAAGATGAAGGATCAATATATGCCGTCCATCTTTTGGTGAAAACGCCACTTGAATATTTTGGCATGAGGAATGCTACTAATTCTGTCAGTTCTATAAGAATTAGGCGTTTCTGTTGTGATTTGTAAGAGACAAAACCCATCTTTGTTTAACAGTACAAATTTCTCAGTTTTGTAAATCCCTGACCTCACACGTTGAAGCATGACTATACAAATCAGGTAAATGCCTGCTCCTACGCTCTTGATGGGCATGTGTCATACGAGTGCCAAAGAAAGGCCAAACTATTTGCCTCAGTGGTTGCCAATTTGCCATTAGCTCCATCATATGAAGAGCAGGTAGCATGGAGAAAGTGGAAAATCGAAATTCTACATAGATATGCAAGCACTGAAATTATCTGTACCAAGTGCCCACTCTGAAGACAATACCGAAGCTTTAGCCTCTGATTACTGAAGCACTTTTCACATGGGTCTTCTAATTTGCTTTTGATTATAGTTGTGGTAATTGTCATTTTCTGGCTTCGTCTGTTTTGATCCATATGTTGTGCTTTTAAACCATCCTGATTGTGCTACAATTTAGACAACCAGATGTACCCTTTTGCCTGTGAAAGTTTGGAGAAAGCAAGGTACGCGTATTACCTTGAAATATTGGATCTGTAACACGCTGTAGAGATTTAATACTTTTTTTGAGGAAGAACCAGATTTTGGTAAACAAATTAATCATGTGTAGATTATCTTGTCTGGAATGTATGGTATGACATTTTGGTTGTGCAAGAGATTTTACCAGTTAAAGATTCTTAAGTAGTGTCTGTGAAGATCAGTGCTGTGCTTGCACTTGTACCTTGTGTTTTGTGTCTGTTTCGGTTGCTACTTGTTGCAGCAGTGTATATGGGCGTTGAAGTTGGCTCAGTCAGCTGTGTGATGCTGCGATGTTTTTTTATTTTTTCTGATCTAATTTCCGGTTCCTATCACATCAATTTACCTGCCAACAACATCGTGCATGACTGCCTGGGCTTATCTTCCGTTTACACGGTGAATTGCGGGCAGCTGCTGCATTTCATATTTCTTTTCGGTGACTGCTGAAACTCCGAACTCCATAAGGCATTTGCAGAATCACCCAGACACATGCGTACAGTATTAAATTGTGGCACACACCGTTAGGTTTTATGCAGCATTATGATATCTTTTCTGAAACATACAAGAAATGAGTTTGTGGTCACGTTCTTCAAAGGGCATTTCGTCACATTCCCGTTGCTGAGGAAGATGGCGCAGCCTGTCTCGCCAGCCAGGGCGGCAGTTGCACGCCGGCTCCCACTGCTCCTGGCCTGTCGACCGGCACGTCATGTACTTCTTCCGTTCCTAAATATAAGTCTTTTTAGACATTTCAAATGGAATACAATATACGGATGTATGTAGACATGTTTTAGAGTGTAGATTCACTCATTTTGTTCCGTATGTAGTCATATGTTGAAATATCTAGAAAGACTTATATTTGATAGATCCCTTGGATCGAGTAGGCTAGATGGATCCGGTAGTCCTACCTTCGTGCTGAACGGAAGAGCTCGATCCAGCGCCGGCCATGGCGAAGTAGGGGCCGGAGATGGAAGGGAGATGACGGCGGTGGTGGTGCTTCTCGTGAGCACCGCGCTAATCCTAAATCGGTAGGGTGTGTAGGTAGGGTTTGTGGCAGCGATCAACCTCGTGAGAAGTGCCCCGGTCCCTATCTCTATTAATATAGCGCGGGTCACAGGGGCCCACCAACCATAATAGGTTGGGCGCCCCCGATCAGGGCGCGGATCTAAGGGCCCGGTGGGCCGTTGGGCCCACGCGGGGGAGATCAATCCTAACATTCTCCCCCTTGATCTCATCTTTACTTTTAACCTTATACTTTCTAGTTTATTTGTTTCATCACATATTGGTACATAGAGCATGTTTCATCGTCACGGCTTAATTGCCGATAGAATCATACAGCTACAACATACGTTTTGTTCAGAAACAAATTCCGTTCCTTTTGGGCCTATCCAGGAATCATAGGCTTTCCCTTAAACCCATGCCGGCTAAGTGTTCCTTGAACACATTGGGTGGTAAGCCTTTCGTTAGCGGATCCGCAAGCATATCTTTTGTCCTTATATGCTCGAGACTTATAGTGTGATCCTGGATTTTATCCTTCACAACATAATACTTTATCTCTATCGTTTTTGCAGCATTACTCGACTTGTTGTTGTGAGCATAAAATACTGCGGGCTCGTTGTCACAGTACATCTTTAGTGGTTTGTCAATACAATCTACCACTTTCAAGTCGGGTATAAATTTCTTTAGCCATATCGCCTGCCCTGTTGCTTCGAAGCATGCTATGAATTCTGCATACATCGTGGATGATGCAACTATTGACTGTTTGGAGCTTTTCCACGAAATAGCTCCCCCAGCGAGAGTGAATACGTATCCTGACGTGGATTTTCTATCATTCCTGTCCCCCGCAAAATCTGCGTCTGAATACCCCTTTATCTCTAGGGATTCACATCTCCTGTATGTTAGCATGCATTCCTTCGTGCCTTGCGCATAACGCAATGCTTTCTTTACCATCTTCCAGTGCTCTATGCCTGGATTGGATTGATATCTACCGAGTACTCCGGTGATAAAAGCTAAGTCCGGGCGAGTGCACACTTGTGCATACTGTAAGCTTCCAACGACCGAAGCATATGGTACTCCTTTCATTTGATCGATCTCATACTGATTCTTGGGAGATTGGAATTTCCCAAAACTATCGTCCTTGACTATAGGAGCAGGTGTGGCTTTACTCGCATGCATATTATACTTTTTAAGAACCTTTTCTAAATATGCTTTCTGCGATAGTCCTAAGACTCCATTGTTCCTATCTCGGTGAATTTCTATGCCCAAAACATATGATGCTTCACCAAGATCTGTTATGTCAAAATTTGAGGATAAAAACTTCTTTGTTTCTTGTAGGAGACTAACATCACTGCTAGCAAGCAGGATATCATCCACATACAAGATTAGGAAAATATATTTCCCATTTTTAAACCTTGCATAAATGCAATTATCCTCAACATTTTCTTTAAATCCAAAACTTTTAATTGTCTCATTAAACTTTAGATACCACTGTCTAGAGGCTTGCTTTAATCCATAAATGGATTTCTTCAGGCGGCATCCCATATCTTCCTTGCCTTTCATGATAAAACCCTTGGGTTGTTTCATGTAGACATTTTCTTGTAAATCCCCATTGAGAAATGCCGTCTTTACATCCATTTGATGTAACTCTAAATCAAAATGAGCAACTAATGCCATTATGATTCTGAAGGAATCCTTACATGAGACCGGAGAAAATGTCTCATTGTAATCTATCCCTTCTCTTTGTGTAAATCCTTTTGCCACGAGTCGAGCTTTATAATTTTTTATATTCCCTTTAGAGCCATACTTAATTTTGTAGACCCATTTACAGCCTACTGTTTTGGCTCCTTTAGGGATTTCCTCTAAGTCCCAAACATCTTTGGAACTCATCGATTTCATTTCATCTTCCATTGCCTTCATCCACTCCGATGAATGAGGGCTTCTCATGGCTTCTTCATATGAGGTGGGATCTTTTTTCCATATGAACCATTTCTGTGTTATAAACTTTAAAGTCAGTAGAAATAGCTGACTTTCTTGGTCTTGTAGACCTTCTAAGGGCCTCAGTTTCTGGCACATTCTGTGCCTCAACGTCTGGCACTTCTTCTAAAATTTGCTGCTGCACCTCCCTTTCATGCTCAACAACGGGTTCAGTCGGCTCCTGACGGACAGGTTCCGGGTCTTCTCCCAAAGTTGTCATGGGTGGAGTTGCAACTGGTAGTGAGAAAAATGGCTCCTGAATCATCGGATTAGGTGCATGCACCCTCTTCTCCTCAAGATCAATTTTCCGAGCTACCAAGCTCCCCCTCATCATTTCGTCCTCTAAGAAGACTGCATGTCTTGTTTCTACAAACTTTGTATATTTGTCTGGACAGTAGAAACGAAAACCTTTTGATCTGTCTGGGTAGCCAATGAAGTGGCAACTTACTGTTTTGGGATCTAACTTTGCAATGTTTGGATTAAACATTTTGGCCTCTGTGGGGCACCCCAACACCCTGAAGTGTTGAAGGGAGGGCACTTTTCCTGTCCATAGCTCGTACGGTGTTTTGGGCACCGACTTGCTTGGTACTCTATTGAGAATGTGAATGGCGGTTTTAAGCGCCTCCATCCATAATCCCAATGGCAAGGTGGAGTAACTCATCATGCTGCGCACCATATCCATAAGGGTACGGTTACGCCTTTCAGCTACTCCATTTTGCTGAGGCTCGCCCGGCATTGAATACTGGGCGACTATGCCAGTCTCTTGCAAGAACTTTGCAAAAGGTCCAGGGACTTGGCCATATGGAGTGTGCTGACCGTAGTACTCTCCCCCCCGGTCGGACCTTACTATCTTTATTCTTTTGTCATGCTGATTTTCAACTTTAGCTTTGAATATTTTAAATTTATCCAATGCTTCTGATCTTTCTTTGATTGGATAAATATAACCATAGCGAGAGTAATCATCTGTGAATGTTATGAACGAGTCATAGCCATCCATACTTTTCACCGGAAAAGGTCCACAAATGTCAGTGTGGATGATTTCTAGTGTTGCTGTGCTACGGTTTGCACCCTTTTTGATTTGTTTTACATACTTTCCTTTAATGCAATCTATGCATTGTTCTAAGTCTGAGAACTCTAATGGAGGAAGAATTTCACTTTTAACGAGTATCTCTATTCTCCCCTTGGAAATATGGCCCAAACGACAGTGCCATAATTTCGATGAGTCGTGAGTTCTCTTTCTTTTCTTTTGTTCTTTATTCGACGCGGAAATATGGTCATTCACATTGCATACAGAATAAACTTTTTCACGAAGTGATAATAAATAAAGCTCATCGTGGAGGAAAGCATCACCCACATAAGCATTATTAAACCATATGGCACATTTGCCATGTCCAAAATAACATTCATAATGATCTTTGTCCAAGCAAGAAACACTAATCAAATTCCTATTACATGAAGGAACATATAAAACATCTCTAAGTAGAAGCTTGAATCCATCAGCTAACTCCAAGGAGATGTCGCCGACAGCTTCAACTTCCGCTTGAATTCCATTTGCTACTTCAATTCCTCTTTCTCTTCTTTGCGTAATCCGGGTCGAATGGAATCCCTGTAAAGAATTTGCAATGTGAACAGTTGCTCCTGAGTCAATCCACCAAGTGGATTTCGAAAACTGTGTATATAGAGATTCATTAACTAAGGAAACAACATTGTTACCTTGCTTTGCCATTATGTGTTTCAGCCATTCAGGGCAGTCCTTCTTGTAGTGACCAGACTGGTGACAGTGGAGACATGTGTCTTTGTCCACTGCAAAGTGCTTTGGCTGATGCTGACGCTGATAGGGAGCTTTCCCATGAGGCTTTGAGGGAGAACCCTTACTGTTTTCATTGAAATTCTTTTTCTTATCCTTCACATAGTTGATAGAACCACCATGTGAAGCTTTAAGCCGTTCTTCCTCTTGGGCACACATGACAATGGTCTTTTCTATGTCCCATGTTCCAGGTGACATGTTGTAGTTACCACAAATGTCTCAAACTCCTTTGGCAAAGAAGCCATGACCAGGTGGACCAGGAGAGTTGGTTTGATCTCCAGATCCGCATCCATGGGCTTGAGCTTTGCTGCCATATTGCTCATCCTAAGGATGTGCTCCCTTATGCCATGACCACCGCGCGTGTAGTTCTGTGAAACCAGTTGCTTCAACAGCTGGGTGGCATATGTCTTTGAAGAACCAGTGAACTGGCTCTTTATCTTTGTCAGCAGCTCTCCAACAGCTGTGCACTCTGCAATTGAGCCCACGATTGCGTTCTCAATTGTGTTCTTTATAAAGGCCATGCACTTTTTATTCACATTGACCCACTTTTGATTGTCTATGGAATATGACAATTCCAGAGGGGCATAATCCCTCTTCTTTCTGTCCCATGCAGCATCATCATCAGTAGTTTCTCTTACTGGTTCTTTAGGTCTGACCGGTTGTGGTTGATCCACTACCCAGTCTACATCGACACATATAAATGCCATGTCAACTTTCTTCCTCCACTCAGTGTAGTTGTCACCTCTGAGTGTCGGAACATCTTTTAAGCAACTCATTAGGAGGTACCCTCCTGAAATCACAATGAAGTGATGTCAATATAACAATCATATGTATGAATCTAACGTTGGTTAAATTAAACACATAATTGTCTATGCATTTAAAAACTATATTACCGTTGGGCAAATATGAGAATTAAATGCATCTTTATTTTCAATAATGAAATATGGTCATGCTATTTACAACGTTGGTTATATATAATAACATAATCATATTCATAAAACATGCTCTTAAAGAAAACATAATACTTTTATTTTCTGTGTTAAAAAAGAGCACTATTAATTTTACGCAGCGGAAAACGCGAATAAAAATTCGCGAACTTTTTAGAATAATTCTTTGCCTTTTCCTTTTTCTGTACTTTTGAATAAGACTGTATAAAAATAACAGAAAATAAAAAATAGCATCAGCACAGTCTAGCGCGCGCGGCCCGCAGCGGAGAAAAAACGGCCCACGGCCTTCCCTGCGCGGCGCGGCGCGCCAGTTGGTCTGGCCCGACCCGCAGCTGCAGCGCCCGCGGCTACTGCGGCCTGCCTCTTCTCTCGGCCCACCGGCCCAACAGTGCTCTAGGTTTGCACTGTCAGCCGTCGATTTCCATCGAACGGTCACGCGCGCCGATCGGGAGGAACAAAACGAGAGCGCCCATCGATCGAAGGGAAACCCTCGGTCATTCTCTCCCCCTCGCGCCGCTCGCGTCTCCCTCGCCTGCTCCTCTCTCGCCCGCCCGCTCGGTTGACGCCGGCGAGACGAGCCAGGGCGGAGCGGCGAGTCAGGGCGCCAGCTCGACGAGCCAGCCCCTTCCCCTTCGCCTCCTCTCTCCGTTCCCTTTCCACTTTTCCTTTTTCAGAAGGAGAGAGCGATGCGAGGCCGAAACCCATCTCTTCGGACGACGGCGCCATTGCCTTCCCCCTCGCCGGCTGCGCGTCCACCTCGCGGTGAGCGCGCCGCTGTCGAGCGGTTGGGCCACGGTGCCCCCCCTTTTTTTGTCTGTCTTTTTTCTTTTCCGACGAGCTTTGTAGCTCCGGTGGTTCTTCGTCCCCTCACCTCGGCTTGCCGATGCGTGTGGGGATCGAGAGGAACAGGCGCGGCCGATGCGGCGGCGCTCTTTGCCGGTGAGACCCGAGGCCACTTTCCGGTGGTTCTTTGCCCTTCTAGGGTTCTTGGGGGAAAAAGGGGATTTCTTTTCAGTGATTTATTTCTCTGTTTCACTTTTGTACCGAAAACATCTAGACCTAGATGGCCTGATACCATTGATAGATCCCTTGGATCGAGTAGGCTAGATGGATCCGGTAGTCCTACCTTCGTGCTGAACGGAAGAGCTTGATCCAGCGCCGGCCATGGCGAAGTAGGGGCCGGAGATGGAAGGGAGATGACGGCGGTGGTGGTGCTTCCCGTGAGCACCGCGCTAACCCTAGATCGGTAGGGTGTGTAGGTAGGGTTTGTGGCAGCGATCAACCTCGTGAGAAGTGCCCCGGCCCCTACCTCTGTTAATATAGCGCGGGTCACAGGGACCACCAACCATAATGGGTTGGACGCCCCCGATCAGAGCGCGGATCTAAGGGCCCGGTGGGCCGTTGGGCCCACGCGGAGGAGATCAATCCTAACAATATTTAGGAATGGAGGGAGTACGTCGCATCCTCGCATTGGCATAGGATGGTTATAAGTTAAGCAAGTTTCTTGGGGATATCTCTGTGCGAGTCCTGAAGTTGGGATTTAGCTGCGAAAAGGTAGGTTATTCATTGTTGGCAGACTAGGGTTCGACCAGACTAACATCGTTTTGCTTGCTGTGGCTTCACTTCTTTCCGGTCATCTCTTCATGTGTTTATTCCTGGCAGATTTGGGTTCAACCAGAACATGTGACGAAAAGGCTGGCATATGTTTTCCGGCAATTAAGGTCTGTGAATCTAGTTGAAATTTAACGTTCAGGAATTTCAACGCTTGCGGCTGCGCTCAATGTTAAATTTTGCAAACTTTTCGTACCGAATAGAAATGATTGCGAAAATACCTGTTTCAGTTTACCTGTGTTTCCTAATGTCATACAGGTATGGGATCATTTTGTAAAATGGATACGGACCCGAGGAGAGGAGGAAACTGTCGTATAGCGAGGAGAAGGGATTGGGAATCATCTGCTTCTAACTTCCAGCACCACAATCTGGCCACGCTCATCATGTTTGGTTTTCAGTTTATTTTCGAAGCTCAGCACCTGAGGATCTCAATTTCTTAAAAAAACAGAAGAGAGTTGCCCGGTTAATTTATGGAAAACCGGGCTAAAGCTGTTACAACACGCCTAGCAAGAAGGGCACCCCGGCCAACCTGGCACCCACAAGACCCACACACACCGTCAAGGCGAGGACACCGTCGAGGTTGCCCACAATGTCATCGTCATCACCTTTCCCTGAGTAAGTGACTCCGACTTCAGCGCAAATAACCCGTCAAGGCCCCTCTGAACGAATGACACACGAGACCCATGCTGGCTAAAGCAACACAATCGACCGTTGATAATGAAGACCAGGCAGCTCCGACCTTAGTGACGAGCATAGCAGGGGAAAAAGAGCACGTCCCAAGAGTATGAATTGCCCATCCTTGGCATCGTTGCCGTCGTGTCGCCCCACAACGCCGTAGCTCCGACTTCACGCTCAGAAGCAAGTCGACTGACGAGGAACAAAGACCAGCCACAACCCTGCACATCTTGTCACCATCATTGTCGCCGCACAAGTCGCGACGTTGGAACCTCCACACTGCCGGCCGGAAACCTGCCGACCACATCGCCGTGAGTGTCGCGCGTGATCGGATCCCAAGGTCTTCAAGACGACGCTTCAAAGGGGGAAGCGATGTCGATGCCATCGCCCAACCCGACTGGGCCTTAGGCTTTCACCCGAAGACATGAGACCGAGGGTGTGCTGGGGATGAACTCCACAGCGGTGCCTCCAAGGAGGTGAAACGACGTCCATGGACGCCGATGCTACCGGCCGGCAAAAACCCAGCGAGCTTTTGCCGGAGCACCACCCAGAACCACACTCCCACGCATCGCACCTCCGCTAGCTAGCCAGCACACCTCCCAGGACGCCGTTGTGCCGATCGCACACGAGAGCCACCACAAGGTTTGAAGACTACATGTGAGCTATGTCAGGCGTGTAATGAAAGCAGCCGTGAAGCTCCAAGATGCGTTCCTGTATCATAGGCTGGCGTGCAGCAAGTGCCACGGGAAGCCTCCAAAGCCTTTCTTCTTCCCGTTCACCGAGGTGCAGCAGTCAATAGTCAATGAGAGAATCACCGAGGGGATCGCCTCGTCTGCCCGGATACATTTTCCGACGGGTGCCGTGATAAGGGGGGCTGATCATCGTGCAAAAAGGAAGTATCCGTAATGTGTTCATTTTCACTATTACGTGAAAGCTGAAACTGAAAGTGTCGAGCCCAATGCAACCTGTCTTCTCATCCTTGAACTGTGCGTTCAAGGTCCGGACATCTTTCAGATCCAGGTGTGTTCCAATCAGTTCATTACTTATTCCAGGACACAAACTTGCCACTCCATTAGTCAGTTGTTCCAAGACACAAACTTGCCACTCAAGCTCAGACACGAGAGCACAAGATGCAGAGGACGAACGCGTGTGGCGTAGTCCTTTCAGCACTTCGTCCTGGGGCAGTCGTAGGTGGAGCCGTCGTCGAGGAGGAGCACGCAGCGCCTGCCGTCCTTGGGAGCGCACACGCAGGCGCAGCCGTCGAGCTTCTGGCCGGGGTAGTTCTTGCAGGTGATGGACCCTCCCTGCTTGCACCGGATGGTGTCGCAGGTCGCCCCGGCGTCCCCGAACACCACCAGCGCTGCTCGATGATCCACGACAAGAAAAACAATCAGGATGAAGCACTGGAGAGAGCGTACTGATCAAACGAGCGTGCGTGGTTGGTTGAAGCATGAGGATACGGATGGAGGCGTACCTGAGAGGAGGAGGAGGACGAAGGTGAGTGACAGCTTCATGGTGGCAGCCATGCTTGTCAGCTTTGCGTGTGTGCTTTCGTGTGCTGCGTTTTGAGTCCGTGCGATCGATCTGTGGTGGTTGCCTCCAGCACCGGTGCGTTTATACAAAGAAGAAGAAGGTTTGCTCTCGGCGTATGTACGGCTTTCATTGAGTCTTAGGATCCGCTGCCCTCTTTGACTTTGTGTCGCGTAGTTAAGGCTCAGTAGAGATTTGACGCAAATCACGTGCTACGCAGTACTGATATACTAGTAATACGTATGTGCTTGCGTCTTCGGCCATTTGGAACATGTTTAGTTGTCTGCATAGAGCCCAACCAAACCTGTGCGGGACGAAATTAGGCCATTTAATTGTCCGTGTTCACTGTTTGGTCTGCATGACATGGAACTTAAACCACCTTCTAGGCAGACCCGCTAGGAACGGTCGATTCGGCCGTCA
>LR738712.1:52761761-52788119 GCA_902687465.1 Secale cereale | reverse complement strand
TCACTTCCACGTATCACCGTGGAGAACTCAAACCGATGCACCAAATGCAATGGCAAGGGCACACGGAGTGCCCAAGTCCTTCTCTCCCAAATCCCACCAAAGCAACTAATGCTAGGGAGGGAAATGAGAGGAAGAACAAGAAGGAGAACACCAAGAACTCCAAGATCAAGATCCAAGGGGTTCCCCTCACCTAGAGGAGAAAGTGATTGGTGGAAATGTGGATCTAGATCTCCTCTCTCTTTTCCCCCAAAAACTAGCAAGAATCCATGGAGGGATTGAGAGATAGCAAGCTCTAAGAAGGTCAACAATGGGGGAAGAACACGAGCTCAAAGGATAAGGTTCATTGGGGAAGAAGACCCCCTTTTATAGGTGGGGAAAAAATCCAACCGTTATGCTCACAGCCCGCACAGAGCGGTACTACCGCTCCAGGAGCGGTACTACCGCTAGGGCAGTAGAACCCCTTTGAAAAACAACAGCGAGGAGGCAAAAAGGCCAGAAAAACCGTCGGAGAGGTAGTACCGCTTGACCTCACGGTACTACCGCTAGGGGTAGCGGTAGTACTACTAAGGGTAGCGGTACTACTGCTTGCGAGCGGTACTAAAAAATTACATCCGTGCCTACCACCGCTGGACTTGTGACGAGTTTTTGGTCCCGAGCGGAAGTAGCCACGGAAGTAGCCGCGGTAGTACTGCTCCAAGCGGTAGTACCGCTCCCGAAAGCGGTAGTACCGCTCCCGTAAGCGGTAGTAAAAAATTACTTCCGCTCCTACCCGCGGTAGTACCGCTGCAGCCTTTTCAGTACACCAAAACGTCAATAACTTTTGCATACGAACTCCGAATTCGATGAAACCAAGTTTGTTGGAAAGCTAGCGACAAGGGCTAACACAATCTTGATAGAAAAACCAATAAGAAGCATATTAGAAAAGGCCCATAAGAAAATGGTGAGAACCCTTCCTCGGATAAGACCGGTAAAACACCCAACACCGAAAACATCATAGAAGACACATGTGAACTCCGTTTTCGATGAACTCAAGCTTGTCATCAAGATGACCATAAGCTCTAAGACTCACAAAGAGAAACAAAAAAGAACCAAGAAACATGATGCAAGGATGCAATGGTTTGAGCTCTCTACTAACGATACGATCAAGCTACCAACTTGAGAGCCCCCCTTGATAGTACGGCAAACGATCCTATAACCCGGTCTCCCAACTACCACCACGAGACCGGTAAAATAGAAAACCTATCAAGGGCAAACCTTTGCTTTGCACAAAGTCCACTTGAGCTAGATGTAGACGATCTTGACTTCCTCAAGTTGGACCACCTTTCTTGATTGCGTTGTCTCGGTGAAGACTAGTAGATTGCTCCCCCATACTCCTCTATGGGAGAGCCACTCTTCGGTATATCTTCACAAGTCCATTGTCACGACAATGGACGGCAAGCTTCAAGCACTTGCTTTCTTCGTGATGCTCCACTTGAACTTGCACACCGCAACCTAACCCCACAAAGAACTCTCACGAAGACCATGGGTTAGTACACAAAGCGTGATTAACAATGCTTACCATACCATAGGATTGCTTGATCCCTCTCGGTACATCTTCTACACTTTGTGTGTTGATCAACTTGATTCACTCCTTCACTTAGTCTTGATCAACCTTGAATCTTTCCAACTCTTCATTTGGATGATGTCTTGAAGGTAAATATGAATGATAACACACTCTTCTTCTTCAAGACATGCTTGCAATAAGCTCAACACTCACAAGACCAATCTTTGGATAATTCCTTAATAGCACCTTGGTCATCACAAACTCTCCTTGAAACCAACAAATGAACTCCATGAAAAGCCTATGGACAAACCCTTCAAATATAACTCAAGGAAACCATTAGTCCATAGAGATTGTCATCAATTACCAAAACCAAACATGGGGGCACCGCATGTTCTTTCAATCTCCCCCATTTTGGTAATTGATGACAATCACTTTCAAGAGAGTTTATATAAGGAATTATGCATCACCATACCATGCAACAATAATGTATGCGCATGAGATGCAAAAGCTTAGGAACAAAACCAAAGCAAGAAGAGCAAAGAGACAACTCTCTAAACTTCCTCACAAAACTAAACTCTCTGAAACTTCTCCCCCATTGGCATCGATTGCCAAAATGGGCGAAAAACTTAGAAGGTCAATATAAATTGTGTTCCTCCATAAATTATGTATTCCTCAAAAATAGAGAGTGGAATGCAATACATATATCCAACTGTAAATACTTGGAGGAAGACAAACTATATTGAGGCCCAAAGATTGCAAAAGAATGATATGCCACAAAGGCATAACAAAGGGAGAAGAACACGCAATCAAGCAATCAGAGGATACCAATTGAATTAAGCTATCAAAAGATACCAATTGACCCAACTAGACCAATGATCCTACATGCCAAATGATTAAAAGATATTATGATAAGAGCAAAGGAGTGTTCTAGAGAAACTAGAGAAGCTCCCCATGATTTGTGCATAATTTAATTTTGTATTTGGATACAACGAGCACAACATAGGATCGTCGCTCCCGCAAGATCAATAGACCTCATGACAAGTGCAAGTGAACATGAAGGAAACAAAGGCTAGCACTTGCAACAAACAACTGGTTGAGCAATATATAAAAGAGTCAACTTAAGAGTAGGCTCAACCAAAAAGATGTGTGTGAGTCATGGCAAAGCACTTGAGAAGATTAATGTATGGATGAACATTAAGCATCAATATACTCTTGAGTGAATGAGATACACAGTGCAAGGCCTATCATTTCCACACACAACAGCAAATGGGTTCACAAGCTCACTACTAATCATATAAGTAACCTATGCTTGTGACAACCTGTGGTGAAGATATAAAAAGGATAGCTTTGTCACGAGGAGGGAAACCAATAGAAATGGCAAAAGCCTCGTCAAGACAAGCAAGAGAAAAAAAATGATCTTCACCACAAAAGAGTGCATCAAGATGCAACGATATAAGATCCGCACTCAAGGCAAAGGCTTTCACGGAGCCACCAAAGAAATGATACAAGAAAGACAAGGTGGTCGTGAAAGAAAGGATATCTTCTAGATCTGTAATTTCTCTCAAGTGTATAAGATTCTAGGTAGATGAAAATCATGATGATATCAATCCACAAAGAAGAATGTACACTCGAAATAGTTACAAAAAGGAAGTAATAAGATATCCACAAGGAAGTCATAATTATACCAATAAGATATTTTGCGTGAACGCATAGCACATGGCTAGATAAGGTCTTATTGAATAAACATGAATTCCAACCAAGCAAACATCAAAGACATCACAACTAGCAACAAGGCATCATTGTTGGGATGCTTTGAGAAAGGAAACAAATATCACAAGAAGGAATGACTAACATGCCATGATGCAACCTACGCAAGGTTGGTGCAAGAAATGTGTGCATGAAGTAGATGATGATACTTGTTACCGAAATACCATTGGAAGGATGTAGTAGATACCAAATGAAGGTAGATAGTAGTTCATTTATCATCCTAATTTGACTCCAATAAGCACATGGTGACACCACCTTCCTTTTGAACGAGCCGAGCATCCAATGCATCTCCAATTCTTCCTAGAACACCAATACAAACAAAACGGTACCCAAACTCATTGGGACCAAAGAGTTAGAAACACCAATACATAGGAAAAACTCCACAAACATATGTGCATTTATATATGAAAATGAATTTCATGCACATCTCATCCAAATTGAGACTAGGTGGAGTTTCCCTTATATATTGGGTTAAAGAAAGAAAGCATGCCAAAGAAAATACATGAAGTAAATATGCATGCTCAAGACTTTCATGAAACGAAACAAAATAAAAGGAAATACCAAGTGAAAATAGGATACCAAATGGAGAAATCATCACTTGGAAGATATCTATTAGAAGATAGATCAAGGAATGAGATATCCATTGATACACGCAAAAGGAAAGATATCAGACTACCAAAAGAGAGAATGGTTCCAAACAAACCAACCCATCTACAAAGTTTCATGATGGCACAAGTACCAAAAAGAAACGGCTTGCCTTCCATCAACACACACTTGATATGGATCACAAGATGAGTGTTCTATCGAAAATAGGATAGCTCCCCCACGAATTGTGCATTTAGAGAGATTTTGCATTCGAGTACAAAATGCACAGGGTGGGATCACCACTTTCACTATATCTAGAAAACGCTCGACAAAAACAATAAAACATGAGATCCAGAAGTGGCATGGAAGGAAATGGGAGTTGACACAAACTTGGGAAGAGATAAGACAAATAAGACCAAAAGACAATGTAAAGATGATCAATAATTTCCACCACATGAATGATTACCAATTGTCAAAGACAAGAGGTATTTGGAAATAATTCCCGGTGATAGATAGAAATGATATCCAACATCATCTTCACACCAAACACAAGCAAAATGCAACTTGTAGAGCTAACATGCCACCTAGGAACAACATAATTTATACTATCAACTCTAGGTGACAATATCTCAAATTTACACATTTTCTAGGCTTGTAATATGCACATAGAATATTACTCCCCCATAATGTGATACCAATGAAAAACTTACCAAGAGCAAAAGAGAACCAACAAGAGATAATTAATGGAACATTTAGAATTTGACTTTCTCATGAGAAGACATACCACATAGAGACTAGATAATCTTGTAATATCAATACTAGATGGTATTCCTCATGTACACACATTTATAGGATTGTGAGGTGCACAAAGCACATCACTCCCCCAAAATGGGATGTTCCATTAATCTCTCACAAGAGCCAACTAAGATAAAAGCAAGAAGCACACAGGCTCAATGCACGACACACACATACATGATGTGCAAACCAATATACACATACTTGATTTCTCAAGATATACAAATTGGACGCACATCATATACAAACACATGCAAGGAACAAAACCAAAACATGCAAAGGGGCAAGTAACTTTCAATGTAAACAATTTAAGCACGAGTTACCGCAAGGAGGAACATTGGACATAAGATAGAAACTTGATCATCCGAATGACTTGGCTTGAGACAATATGAATGATGAAGACCCCTTAATTCTTCATAATGTACCAAGTCTCCAATGCCCTCCAACAACGCCTATTGATCAAGTTTTAGCTTGTTTGTCCCCAACCAAGTTGGGTCCTAAGAGGTTAGTCACAATAGGCTTGGCCACCCAAATGGTTCTTTTCTTGACACCACTTTGAGTACCAAAAAACTTGGCAAACACATTGCCAACATTATCCTTCCCAAGAAAATAGACATCATCAATAATAATTGGGTTGGATAAGTTACCACTAGTGCATGAAGAAGCAAGGTGACCCTTCTCACGGCATAGGTAGCAACATCTACTCTGTACTTTCTTCTCATTTGATTTCTCAAAATGAGAAGCATTACCATGAGTCTTCTTGGGAAGCGGCCTTTCTCCAACTTGCGGTTGAGCACGAGATTGAACTTGTGGCCTCTTCCCTTGTTGCTTGTCACTAATGACCTTCTTCTTCAATGGGCAAGATCTAACATGATGCCCTTCAATTTTGCACTTGAAGCAAATAATCTTGGCCGAATTCTTGAGTTGTTCTTGGCCCTTCATCTTGTTGCTCTTGGACTTCTTCTTCTTGTTGGAGTTGAATCCAAGTCCACCTTTGTCATTGGGGGATTTTTGCATACTCAAGATATTGTTGAGTGTGGACTTCCCTTCATGACACTTTTTCAAGTCTTTCTTCAAGGAAGAGACTTGGGCCATGAGCTCTTTGATTTCCTCTACATGGTTAGTATCAACACAAGTACTAGAGGAAGTATAGGCTTCATTTTTAGAGCAACAAGGCAAGGAAAGCAATTCATCACAAGATGTACCAATGTTATGCATAGATGAATTACGAGGACTAGCACATGGCAATATAGCATTTTGACTAGAAGTAGTGCTAGCGACCACATGAGACTCACTAGATGTTACCTTGATGATCATGGCCTCATGAGCTATCTTTAGCACATTATGGGATACTAGAAGATCATCATGAGAGCTTGTGAGCTTTACATGACTTTCTTCCAATCTCCCATAATTGCTAGATAGCAACTCAAGTTGAGCCCTTAGCTCAACATTCTCCTTCAAAATGGATGCTTCACTAGAAATAGAGTTAGTAGCACAAGCATCATCAATAATAGCAAGAGGAGAAGGCAACTTGGCAAGCTCTTTAGAATATGAAGCTTTAAGTTGAGCATGAGACTCGGTGAGTTTGATGAGCTCACTCTTAATGACCCTTGAGCCATTTTTGAGGTGATCAAAATCCTCAAGGAGTTTAGCATGTGCAACTTCAAGCTTCTCATTTTTAGTTTCAAAATCATTAGCCACCTCGAGAGCTCTATCACGGGATTCCTTTATTCTAGATAGTTCTATAGCAAAAGTCTCCTCAAGAGATTCCTTGGTGGTTTGTTCAAGTTCAAGAGCTTGCGAGAGGTCGGCGATCTCATTAGCGTAATCACGCTCATGACCTTCCATTTTCTAAATGGTGACCTCATGCTCCTCTAGATGAGATTCCAACTCATCTATATATTTCTTGTCCTCAATGGCAATAGACATGATATCCATGAAGTTGGAACGAGCAATTTTATTCTTATGAAGAGCTTTAAAAATAATTTCCCCCTTAATTTTTAAGGAGGCAACATTATCATTTTCTTCATCATTTTCTACATCATCATCATTGTTATCATCACTATCATGACAAGATATATTGGGGTTCAAAGTGGGAGATACCTTTGAAGCCTTAGCCATAAGGCAAAATGCAGTAGATGATGATGTAGGATCCCTTGAAGCACCATTCAAGACTACATCTTGTTCCATGGGGTGTTGGGTTTCCTCTACATTGTTAGCACAACAATTCGAGGGAATAGATGCATTTTTATCATGGCAACAAGACATAGCAAGCATATCATCATGAGTTTTAGTCAAGCAATTTCTACAAGATATGCAAGGACTATCAACACAAGCATGTGAAACATGTAGGGTGCTCGAAGTGTTAAAGTCCAAAGAAGATGCATTGCAATAAGATAGTGATGAAGGATCATCCACAATAAGCATACTATCATCATTGCAATGACCAACACTACTCACCATATCATTACCTTGTGGCAAACCACATGTAGGTGAAGTAGAAGAAGTTGAGAACACAACACGGCCGGAGGTGGAGGGAGAACAATCATTCCTACAATTCTTGGACACACCATATTTATCATGAAGCTTTGTCCACAACTCATGAGCATCCCGGAACGGCATGAGTTGAAATATAACTACATTGCTCAAAGCATCAAAAAGCACATTAGAAGCTTGAGCATTGAGATAAGAGTTTTTCTCATCCTCTAAAGATAATCTTTGTGGATCCTTTGGAGGAGAAAAACCCATATCTACAATTCGCTCTAAATTTGGGTCCATGACCCTAAAGAGATTAAGCATGCGAATTATCCAAACATCAAAATTTGTGCCATTGAAACTAAGAGTGTCAGAGAATCCTAAACCCCTAGTCGACATCCTTACTCTCTAGGCGGTTAAGCCCTATAAAGAGAGACGAGGCTCTGATACCAACTGAAAGATCGTGGATGTCGCCTAGAGGGGGGGGTGAATAGGCGCTTTAAAATAATTACGGTTTAGGCTTGAACAAATGCGGAATAAACCTAGCGGTTAATTTGTCAAGCACAAAACCTACAACAACTAGGCTCACCTATGTGCACCAACAACTTATGCTAAGCAAGATAAACAACTAGGTGATAGCAAGATATATGACAAGAAACAATATATCTATCACAAAGTATAGTGCATAAGTAAAGGGCTCGGGTAAGAGATAACCGAGGCACGCGGAGACGACGATGTATCCCGAAGTTCACACCCTTGCGGATGCTAATCTCCGTTTGGAGCGGTGTGGAGGCACAATGCTCCCCAAGAAGCCACTAGGGCCACCGTAATCTCTTCACGCCCTCGCACAATGCAAGATGCCGTGATTCCACTAAGGGACCCTTGAGGGCGATCACCGAACCCGTACAAATGGCAACCCTTGGGGGCGGTCACCGAACCCGTACACTTTGGCAACCCTTGGGGGCGGTCACCGGAACCCGTCAAATTGCTCGGGGCGATCTCCACAACCTAATTGGAGACCCCGACGCTTGCCCGGAGCTTTACACCACAATGATTGAGCTCCGAACACCAAGGTTGGGGCTATCTCCCCAACGACACCACGAAGCTTCACCACAATGGAATATGGCTTAGAGGTGACCACAACCGTCTAGGGCGCCCAAGCACCCAAGAGGAACAAGCTCAAGGGTACCAAGCACCCAAGAGTAATAAGCTTCTCAACTTCACTTCCACGTATCACCGTGGAGAACTCAAACCGATGCACCAAATGCAATAGCAAGGGCACACGGAGTGCCCAAGTCCTTCTCTCCCAAATCCCACCAAAGCAACTAATGCTAGGGAGGGAAATGAGAGGAAGAACAAGAAGGAGAACACCAAGAACTCCAAGATCAAGATCCAAGGGGTTCCCCTCACCTAGAGGAGAAAGTGATTGGTGGAAATGTGGATCTAGATCTCCTCTCTCTTTTCCCCCAAAAACTAGCAAGAATCCATGGAGGGATTGAGAGATAGCAAGCTCTAAGAAGGTCAACAATGGGGGAAGAACACGAGCTCAAAGGATAAGGTTCATTGGGGAAGAAGACCCCCTTTTATAGGTGGGGGAAAAATCCAACCGTTATGCTCACAGCCCGCACAGAGCGGTACTACCGCTCCAGGAGCGGTACTACCGCTAGGGCAGTAGAACCCCTTTGAAAAACAACAGCGAGGAGGCAAAAAGGCCAGAAAAACCGTCGGAGCGGTAGTACCGCTTGACCTCACGGTACTACCGCTAGGGGTAGCGGTAGTACTGCTAAGGGTAGCGGTACTACTGCTTGCGAGCGGTACTAAAAAATTACATCCGTGCCTACCACCGCTGGACTTGTGACGAGTTTTTGGTCCCGAGCGGAAGTAGCCACGGAAGTAGCCGCGGTAGTACTGCTCCAAGCGGTAGTACCGCTCCCGAAAGCGGTAGTACCGCTCCCGTAAGCGGTAGTAAAAAATTACTTCCGCTCCTACCCGCGGTAGTACCGCTGCAGCCTTTTCAGTACACCAAAACGTCAATAACTTTTGCATACGAACTCCGAATTCGATGAAACCAAGTTTGTTGGAAAGCTAGCGACAAGGGCTAACACAATCTTGATAGAAAAACCAATAAGAAGCAAATTAGAAAAGGCCCATAAGAAAATGGTGAGAACCCTTCCTCGGATAAGACCGGTAAAACACCCAACACCGAAAACATCATAGAAGACACATGTGAACTCCGTTTTCGATGAACTCAAGCTTGTCATCAAGATGAACATAAGCTCTAAGACTCACAAAGAGAACCAAAAAAGAACCAAGAAACATGATGCAAGGATGCAATTGTTTGAGCTCTCTACTAACGATACGATCAAGCTACCAACTTGAGAGCCCCCCTTGATAGTACGGCAAACGATCCTATAACCCGGTCTCCCAACTACCACCACGAGACCGGTAAAATAGAAAACCTATCAAGGGCAAACCTTTGCTTTGCACAAAGTCCACTTGAGCTAGATGTAGACGATCTTGACTTCCTCAAGTTGGACCACCTTTCTTGATTGCGTTGTCTCGGTGAAGACTAGTAGATTGCTCCCCCATACTCCTCTATGGAAGAGCCACCCTTCGGCATATCTTCACAAGTCCATTGTCACGACAATGGACGTCAAGCTTCAAGCACTTGCTTTCTTCGTGATGCTCCACTTGAACTTGCACACCGCAACCTAACCCCACAAAGAACTCTCACGAAGACCATGGGTTAGTACACAAAGCGTAATTAACAATGCTTACCATACCATAGGATTGCTTGATCCCTCTCGGTACATCTTCTACGCTTTGTGTGTTGATCAACTTGATTCACTCCTTCACTTAGTCTTGATCAACCTTGAATCTTTCCAACTCTTCATTTGGATGATGTCTTGAAGGTAAACATGAATGATAACACACTCTTCTTCTTCAAGACATGCTTGCAATAAGCTCAACACTCACAAGACCAATCTTTGGATAATTCCTTAATAGCACCTTGGTCATCACAAACTCTCCTTGAAACCAACAAATGAACTCCAAGAAAAGCCTATGGACAAACCCTTCAAATATAACTCAAGGAAACCATTAGTCCATAGAGATTGTCATCAATTACCAAAACCAAACATGGGGGCACCGCATGTTCTTTCAGAACTCCATGAAATGGAAGCCATTCATGTCCACCTTCGTGCTTAATAAGATGTGTGGAATCATAGCCAGTGGGGTGAGGACTGATAAGAGCTTCAAGGAGGTGATTTGAACCTTGTTGCCAAGCAGGTGTTCGAGTTTCGTGGCCAGGAGGTCACCTCAACCCAGGTCTAAAACCACCTTAGGAAGTGGAGAGCGAGATAATCCAAGCATCCAAGCTCAGAGACCTTAGCGGCACGTCGTAGGATCACGAGACCTGGTCGATCCTTTCGGAGGCAGAGCAATACCAAGGCCACATAGCGGTTAGCTCACAAACCACTTGTTTAAGCCGCCTGCCATGTCAACTACAGTTAATCACGCTGTTGTGTTTCATTCTTCAGATCGCCCCAAGTTAGCAAAGCTTTCGCGACGTGGATTTTGTTGACCATCCTACTTTGTGCATTGAAAACTTATCTTGCATCCAACATTGAGCTCTGGATCAAAGATAGTCCAGTCAAACAACCATCATTGTTTCATTAGTTTACTTCTAGTGTTGTTAATCAGTGGTCGCAACTTGGATCCAGAGTTAGTGGATCATTAAAAGTTTGAAACACGTTCAAAGTTAACCAAGGAAGAGTGGAAAGTGAGTAGGGCAACGCATCTGGTCAATTCTCTGTTCACGCTCGCTAAATTGAATCTATCATGCGCCTAAAACCTTTTACGTGTCTCAGCACGTTATGCTCATAGAATTTGTTCGAACTGTGCAAACTTGGGTTATCTACATGGACTCCCACGGAATCACACTGCCAAAGAAATGACAATGTTAAAGTAAAAATGAGATCGAGAATGAGCTATTGTTTTCATTTGTTGATAATGAACAAGGCTATATACAATCTAAGGGATCACATCGTGCAGATGCTACTTTTACAAAGGCAATAAACCAAGCGATGGTTGCAAAACAGGGATTATTAGAGCTCCGTTCAACTTTTAAGAGGGTGTAAGCATTCCTCATTTTAGTAACCATGGAAGTACTTTTAGAGGTGATAAAAGGGGCCGCCAATACCAAAATTATGGTCGTTATTTCCTCACAAAATTAACATCGAAACACCGTACCTACTTTGAACGACCACATATCCCATCGTTAAAACCATTTTTACTAGTATTGTTTTGATCGTGTGCGCTCCCTCAGTTGTTTCCGAAACTCCTAGCTAGTTTGATGTTTTTTCGGAGGTCTGTCTATATCACATCTAGATGTAAGATATTATCTCGCATCTAACTAAAAAAAATCAAGAATGAGAGAGTTAGATGTGAGATAATATCTCACATCTAGATGTGAAATAGCAAACTTGTTTCCTTTTATGTGCCTGGCCCTGCTATGAAACTTGATCGACAGACTGCATTCCTTTCGTTATTTATTCCACAACACAAACTTACATAATACTACTACCTCTGTACCGAAATACTTATAATTAGAGGAAATTATTTCCTCAACTAACAAGTATTTTGATAGAGAGAGAGTATTACAGAGCATTTACTTATTCCACGAGACACTTGCTGCTTCATTGAGCTCGGACTCAAACCAAACCAGCATGACGAACATGTCTAATTCAGCTCAGTACACCGGCGTGGTGCACTGGATGTCCGGGCCGCGGTTGGGGTGGAGCACGCAGCCCTTGCCGTCCTTGGGCGCACACTCGCAGACGCACCCGTCGAGCTCCTTCCCGGGATAGTTGTCGCAGGTTATGAACCCTCCCTGGACGCACACCACGTCGCAGGTCGCCTTGGCGTCGCCGAACACCACGAGCCCTGCTCCATTCATGACAAAGAAAGCGTATCCTATCACACAAGTGTACGTAGCAGTACGTGGTTGAAGCATAAGGACACGGCTGCGGACGTACCGGAGACGAGGAGGAGGAAGGTGATTGCCAGCTTCATGGTGGTGGCAGCCATGCTTGTGTGTATGTGCTCTTGTGTGCTGCGTTTGCGCCGTGCGATCTGTGTTTGCATCGCGGAGCCGGTGCTTTTATATAGGGATAAGGAAGCTGTGGATATACTCCCTTGAAGCTAGTATAAAATTGAGTCACTTATTTACTACTGCGATGCGGCAACATCACGCGCCGCACGGTAATGATGTACTCCGATGCGTACGTGCTTGCATCGACGCCAGCTTCGTGGATTTCAGAAGTCAGAACTATGGCCAGGCTTCGCGTTGATATCAGCCTAGCATGCTTTGCCTGGCAGATCGAGGGCGAAAAGTCAAAGGAACTTGTTGACTTGGTAACACGCGCCTCTTGCTGGATGGATCAGCATCAGATCTTTACCACTGTTTGCTTCTTCGATGCGGATCAGGTTGACCGCTCAAAAGTCGCGTCGTGGAGTTCACACAGTGTGTGGGAGACGAGCCTGAAGTTCCCAACAACTTTCGTGCCCTGGATTTCGTTGACCTTCTTGCTTTGAGCTTGGAGAAGCTATCTTGCATTCAACATTTTACTCTGGATCACCTTCTTTATTTCTAGTGTTGTTTATGGAGGTCCGTCGACCATATGACACAGCAGATTAGCTGCTTGGAGTTGAAGTAAGTATCAAGTATGGAGAAGCAGATTCATCGCTTCCATTTTTTTCTTTCGAAAATAGGAATAGATGTTACATGACAATTAGTTTTTCTTATTTTTCTTATATACTTCGACTGGACCTAGTGGCACCCATATATTAGGGTGTTCAGATTCAAAATCCACAAACTCCACACTTGGAGTAGGCCCGAACGATTTTGGACTGAGAAGCTGAATTTAAGAAGCTGCCTCAGCCCGCAGTGCAAAAATGGAAAGCAATGAAAGCCCAGCTCAACCGAACCGAGAAGTGAGAGTTCCCGATATTTACAGCGAATTGCCCCCGCCAAAGAATACGACTCATTCCCACCCCCTCGAAACAGAAATATCCTATCGATACACAAGCCGCTCCAGCTCGAATTGGTACACGCCAGCTTGGTTCCAGCCGACCCAATATGGCGCTTAGCCGGGCCAGCGACGCTCCCAACCCATGGTGGCGACAAAGATGCCAACGACGATGCCGAACGGAATTCCTTCTCTCTATGGAGCAAGAAGCTGCATTGAGAAGCTGGAATAGGAGAGTTTGGACACTTGAGAAGAGTTTCGAACAGACCCTTAATATTAGGAAAATATCAATTACACCTAGATTTTGCACTAACAAGATGTCTCAAAGACATACATGATGCACACAGGCCGAACAAAAAACAAAAAACAAAGGCCTCGCCACACCGATCATCTCCTCTCGGCAGCAGCACACAAACCACCAGCAAAGACAACACCCGAAAAATATACAAGGTCTCCAGAAGCGATGCCTTCAAGAAGAAACAATGCACAAGCGTCGTTGTCGTCCGATATAAGATCTTAGGTTTTCACCCTGGAGAAAGCCCGAGCTTTCAAAACAATACCTCCAGCAAGGAAATTACTAGGCACAACCAATGTAGGTATGGTTTTCACCCTAAAACTCACGACTCGGCACCCGAGGAGCATCACCAAAAATGAAATCCTCCAGTGCCGCCGCCTCCACTTTTCATTGGTGATTCTGAAAGTTATCAAACACCATGCTGACTTCATCGCCTCCAAGGCCCCCTTCTCCTTACTGACCCTCCGGTCTCAGCCATCATGATTTTCTCCACCATTGTTGCTACTTCTCGACCTTGCGTTGTATTCCCTCGAAGAGGAAAGGGTGATGTAGCACAATAGCGTAAGTATTTCTTTTGGTTTTTGAGAACCAAGGTATCAATCCAGTAGGAGACCACGCGCGAGTCCCTCGCACTTGCACAAACAAATAAGAACTTCGCAGCCAACGCGAGAAGGGGTTGTCAATCCCTTTACGGTCACTTATGAAAGTGAGATCTGATAGAGATGATAGTTTGATATTTTTGGATATAAGAACAGAAAGTAAAAGCGAAAAAGTAAAGTAGATTGTAGATTGATAAGTTGAGAATAGACCCGGGGGCCATAGTTTTCTCTAGTGGCGACGGGTAAACAAATTACTGTCGAGCAATTGATAGAAAAATGAATAATTATGAGACTATCTAGGCATGGTCATTATATATAGGCATCACGTCTGAGACAAGTAGACCGAAACGATTCTGCATCTACTACTATTACTCAACACATCGACCGCTATCCAGAATGCATCTAGAGTATTAAGTTCATAAGAACAGAGTAACACCTTAAGCAAGATGACATGATGTAGAGGGATAAACTCAAACATAGTGATATAAACCCCATCTTTTTATCCTCGATGGCAACAATACAATACGTGCCTTGCTGTCCCTACTGTCACTGGGAAAGGACACCGCAAGATTGAACCCAAAGCCAAGCAATTCTCCCATTGCAAGAACTATAGATCTAGTAGGCCAAACCAAACCAATAATTCGAAGAGACTTGCAAGGATATTATAATCATACATAAAGAGTTCAGAGAAGAACCAAAATTTCTCAAAGATAATCTTGATCATAAACCCATAATTCATCGGATCTCGACAAACACACCGCAAAAAGAGATTACATCGAATAGATCTCCTCGAAGACCGAGGAGAACTTGGTATTGAGATCCAAAGAAAGAGAAGAAGCCATCTAGATACTAGCTATGGACCCGAAGGTCTGTGGTAAACTACTCACAACTCATGGTGAGGCGATGATGATGATGTAGAAGAACTCCGTGGTAGATCCCCCCTCCGACGGAGCTCCGGAACAGGCCCCAAGGTGGGATCTCACGGGAACAGAAGGTTGCGGTGGTGAAACTAGGGTTTTCTCTGTTGTTCTGATGGTTTCGGGGTACGTAGGTATATATAGGAGGAAGGAGGGCACCAGGGGCCAGAAGGGGTGCCCACGAGGCAGGGGGGCACGCCCTATAGGGGGGCGCCCCCCACCCTCGTGGACGCCACGTCAGCCCTATTCCGTTGTTCTGAAGTCTCCCGTGCGTATTTTGCTCCAAAAATATCTCTCCCGAAGTTTCATTCCGTTTGGACTTCGTTTGATATTCCTTTTCTGTAAAACCCTGAAATAGGCAAAAAAACAACAATCTGGACTCGGCCTTTGGGTTAGTAGGTTAGTCCCAAAAATAATATAAAAGTGTATGACAAAGCCCATTAAACATCCAAAACATCATAAATAATAGTATGGAACAATAAAAAATTATAGATATGTTGGAGACGTATCAAGCATCCCCAAGCTTAATTCCTGCTCGTCCTCGAGTAGGTAAATGATAAAAACAGAATTTTTGATGTGGAATGCTAACCAACATAGCTTTTCAATGTAATTCTTTTAATTGTGGCATTAATGTTCAGATCTGAAAGATACAAGACAAAAGTCTACATTGACATAAGAAATAATAATACTTCAAGCATACTAACAAAGCAATCATGTCTTCTCAAAATACTATGGCTAAAGAAAGTTATCCCTACAAAATCATATAGTCTGGCTATGCTCCCTCTTCATCACACAAAATATTCATATCATGCACAACCCCGGTTTCAGCCAAGCACTTATTTTCATACTCTATTCTTTCAAACCTTTCAACTTTCACGTAATACATGAGCGTGAGCCATGGACATAGCACTATGTGGAATAGAGAGGTGGTTGGAGAAGACAAAAAGGAGGGAGATAGTCTCACATCAACTAGGCGTATCAACGGGCTATGGGGATGCCCATCAATAGATATCAATGTGAGTGAGTAGGATTGCCATGCAACAGATGCACTAGAGCTAAAAATGTATGAAAGCTCAACAAAAGAAACTAAGTGGGTGTGCACCCAACTTGCTTGCTCACGAAGACCTAGAGCATTTGAGGAAGCCCATCGTTGGAATATACAAGCCAAGTTCTATAATGAAAATTCCCACTAGTATATGAAAGTGATTAAACATGAGACTCTCTATCATGAAGAACATGGTGCTACTTTGAAGCACAAGTGTGGAAAAAGATAGCAGCAATTGTCCCTTTTTCTTTTCTTTTCCTTTTTTTGGTATTTCTTTTTTCTTTGGCCTTTCTTTTCCTTTTTTTTGGAGGGGCTTTCTTTATTTAGCCTTTCCTCACATGGGACAATGCTTTAATAATGATGATCATCACACTTTCATTGAATTACAACTCAATGTTACAACTCGATACTAGAACAAAGTATGACATATATGAATGCCTCCGGCGGTGTACCGGGATGTGCAATGAATCAAGAGTGACATGTATGAAAAATTATGCATGGTGGCCTAACCAAAAATACGATGTGAACTACATGATCATGCATGGCAATATGACAATATGAAGCGTGTCATATGAACGGAACGGTGGAAAGTTGCATGGCAATATATCTCGGAATGGCTATGGAAATGCCATGATAGGAAGGTATGGTGGCTGTTTTGAGGAAGATATATGGTGGCTGTTTTGATGAAGGATATATAGTGGGTGTATGATACCGACGAAAGTTGCGCGGTACAAGAGAGGCTAGCAATGGTGGAAGGGTGAGAGTGTGTAATATCCATGGACTCAACATTAGTCAAAAGAACTCATATACTTATTGCAAAAATTTACGAGTCATAAAAAAAGCAATCAACGCATGCTTCTAGGGGGGAGGTTGGTAGGAGTTAACCATCGCGCGTCCCCGACCTCCACACAAAGGATGACACTGTGCAAATACCTCATGCTCTAACTTCGTCACATAGCGGTTCACCATACGTGCATGCTACGGGAACCACTAACCTTAACACAAGTATTTCTCAATTTCATAATAACTCCACTAGCATGACTCTAATATCACTATCCTCATATCTCAAAACAATTATCAAGCATCCAACTTCTCATCATATTCAATGCACTTAGTGTGAAAGTTTTTACTACATTGATCTGGGATGCCTATCATGTGAAGGCTAGTTTTATAGCCAAAGCACATTACCATGTTGTTTTAATAGACTCTCAAAAGGATATAAATGAAGCATGAGAGATAAAAAAATTCTACAAAATATAATCACCACCGTGCTCTAAAAGATATAAGTGAAGCACTAGAGCAAAAACTATTCAACTCAAAAGATATAAGTGAAGCACATAGAGTGTTCTCACAATTCCTAGGCCATATTTAACTCTCTCAAAAAGGTGTTGTAACACCCCCTTGTAATAAGCACTGTGACATTATGACAATCATGCCATGTCATGTTCATTTGCAATGCTAATCACAGTGGTTAAACAAGGCAATTCAAATTTTGCCCCTGAAAATTCAAATTCAAATTCAAATGCAAAATGAGGTTGTTCCAAAAATTATGGAAAAATGTTCATCATTTAGCAAATATTCCAAATCAAATGCTGTTGAGGAAACCAACATCACCATCAACTCCAATATTGGGCTAGTGCATTTAAACAGTGCCAAAACAGCACTTTAAATGCCTTTTCATTTTTGAATAATTCAAAAATGATCCAAATTAGTCCAAAGCAATTTTTGGTGATGAGGAATATTGCAACATCATTTTTGGACCAACTCACACATTTTTCAAACAGTGTTTGGTGGTCCCCTCTTTTCCTTTTCTATTCTGCTGTTGAAATAAAAGGAAAAAGAAGAGAGAAGACTTACCTGTCGCCCGCCTCTGGACCGAAGCCGGCCCGGCCCACCTCTCCTCCCCTGTTTCACCTGCTCCCGCTCGGTGTCGAGCTCACCCTGGCCGAGCTCCCCTCCTCCGGCGAATCCTCGACGCGTGCCGTCGCCGAGGCCTCGAGGGGATAAGGGCGACGCCCGAGCCATTCCCCTGGCCTCCGCCTCAGTCTTCCCCTCTCTCCCTCGCTCTCCATCGCTCTCTCTCTCTCTCTCGTCGGTGCCCGAACGCCACCGCCGCCATTGCCATCGATGCCGCGGCCATCGGCGGCCTCGCTTCCGCCGACCGTGTCTGAGAGCTCCGTCGAGGCCTGCTCCGCCTCCTGGTGGCCTCAGGGGGAGCCGGACGACCCTGCAGCGCCGAGCCCCTCCATCTGCATCTCCGGCCGCCGTCGTTCCCCTCCGACCCCGGCGAGGCTCACTGCTGCTACTAAGTTTCCGCGGGCTTTACGTAGCCACTCGGTGAGCTCTCCCTCCATCTGCTTCCCTCCGCACGTCGCGAGCTTCTCCCGAGTTAGCTCACCACCATGCCGTGCTCTGTTTGCCGCCGAGCCCGCCGTATCCGTCGTGCTCGACCACCGTAGCTCGCACCAGTAGGATAGATCGGCGCGACGAACTCCTCTCGCTTGAATGCGTCCGAAAGCGCGCCAGAAAACGCCTCAGAACCCAGCGCCCGAGCTCGTCCGAAACACCTCGCCGCTGGCCTCGACGCCGGCGATGCTCCGGCCACCCCCGCGTCCAACTGGTGGCACCGTTCGACGCACGGGCTTGCTGGCTCTCGAACGCAACCAGCCGCGGTCCAAATGGACCCCTTCAGACGAAACCCGAGCCTCTCCGGCGAAGTTGCCGCCGTGGAGGGCTCGCCGGAGAGATTCCGGCGCCGGCGTCCGACGTGGCAAGGTGGGCCCCGCCCCTGCACTCGCTGACGATGGGCCCCACGGGTCAGTTGACTAGGTCAACTGACCACGTGGCACTGACGTGTGGGCCCCGCGTAAAAACATTTTTAAAATAATCCGTTCTGATAATTAATCTGTTAAGTTAAGTTAATAAATTAGTTAGTTTAACTAGTCTCTATGACATGTGGGGCCCACCCCTGTAATCATCTCTGTTAGATTAGTTTAAAACTCTGTTAAGCCTCAGAGGCCGACAGGTGGGACCCACTGGTCAGGTTTGACCTGACCAGTGCGGCTGTTGACTGCTGACGTCATCCTGGCGTCATGCTGATGTCACAGGCACTGTTCTGGATAAGGTTGAGTTTATTAATAAAAACAATTCTAGAAAATGTCTAAAATCTTTAGAAATTCATATCTTTTTATCCGTAGCTCCGATGGAAAAACTTTCTACATGAAAGTTGCTCAGAACGACGAGACAAAGCCAACCGTGCTATCTGTTTCCGTGTCGGGACCCTCTACAGAGGTGAACCCGCAACTTTTAGCCCGTTTCCGGTAGATGAATAGTGCACATACACCGGATAATAATTCCAACTTAAATCCTAAAATAACTAATATAACTTAGACATGTTTTTAGGCAACCCTGCACTGCACATTAGCCTAGCACGCTTTGTGATGCTTGTATTCTGTGTATTTATCTGTTTCTTCCCCCCCTCTTCTCTCTCGGTAGAGTCCGACGCTGACGCCGCTCCAGAGACCGACGCCGTCCCGGTGATTGGTTCCCCCTCCGACGACCTTGCTTTTGCCACCGAGCAACCAGGCAAGCAACCCCCCCTTTGATCATTCCGATATCGCCTATGTCTATTCTCTCTTATTCTTGCATTAGAATTGCTGCTACTGCTGCTGCTCCTATTACTGCTGCATAGCCTATTTTTGCAATACTGTTGATACCTGTCTTTATTCCTAAACTGCTTAGTATAGGTTGGGTAGCACTGCTGTGACCCCGCATTCTCGTAGTTGCCTCGCTTAGTACCCTTGCCTCGATCAATCGATCGAGCCCCTTTCCCTGACCTTCTTCACATCACCACACACCCCCTAGTATGCTCGACTCCGCAGAGTTAACATCAGGTGACGAGGGTGATACCTCCGAACTCACTTCCGATGTTGTCCCTGTAGTATAGCTAGCTCGTTGTGGGTTACCGAGGGTGATTCCTCTTCCCACTTCCGACTTAGCTTTTGTCGTGCATCCGCTATGGTGATTACCGCCGAGGGTGATTCCTCCGGTATCACCTTAACGGGACTTGTCGTTTAGGAATCCAACGAGGGTGATTCCTCGGATTCCTCATCGGCATGGAAACCACACGGATGCCCTGGTTTACCGTACCGTGTTTAAAGACGTATCGATCCCCGAGGCCGGACGTCGCCAGGAACAAAGGCGTGCGGCCAGAGGTATCGTGCGTCTGAAGACACTTTATAGTTACTACTACACATGTTGGATAGAGACGGGTTGACCCTAAGGGGTACCCGCGAGTGCCTTTGAGGCGTGAGCTGTGGAGTCGGGTGACCAGTGAGGGTACCCGCGAGATAACTACGAAGCGTGGCCGGTCCTGTAAGGTCCTTGTCACAAGTCTTCGAGACGGGACGTCGGGGCCACCGGTGTGGTGGCAACGCTCGTTACCGCGCGCTCCCAATCCACTAAGCGATTTGGATATTTGATCCGAGGGGCCTTCGGGTCCGATAGCACTAACCACCACGTGGGTGTGAGTGGGTGCTCTGCGTCGTATACATCAGCCGGAGTCGTCACGACGTCAGCGATTGAGCGGCCCGTTCGGATTGGACCCAGAATGCAACTGCGTGCTTGTATAAGGGGTTGCTAGGTCTGCTACCGAACGGCCTCGCAACGTGCAGGAGCGTCCGGGGCGATGGACCATGACCCCCGGGGGCATAGGCTTAGTCCGGCGTGCTCGATCCTCTCTGGCGGTTTCCGGTCGGGTTGCGTCGTGTCGTTTAGCCGAGGCCGGGCAGGACCCAGCCAGTGTGTCCGGCCGGAGTTAAGCGAGCGTGGTGGGTAAGTTGGTGCACCCCTGCAGGGAAGAAAACATCTATCGATAGCCTGTCCTACGGTAACGGACACTCGGAGTTGTATCCACTTCGGTACAACTAGAACTGGTGACTTGAGATATGAGGTAGGGCTCTGGGATTGCTTTCTCGTAGGGAGTCGAGGAAGGATCCCCGGCCGAGGTTGATATTACTATAAACACTTTACATTATGATGTACTAATCTGCACCCTTCTAATTGCTGCAAGACCCTGAAGATGCTAGTCTTCGTCAGGACTAGGCTTTTCCCCTCTCTACTCTGGCTTTCTGCAGACTAGTCCACCCACATAAAGCCTCCTTTGAAAATGATGCATTGCTTAGTATAGATCTGATGTAAGTCTTGCTGAGTACTTTGGATGAGTACTCACGGTTGCTTGCTTCCCCTTTTGTCTTACCCGCATGGAAACCAGACGACGGAGCCATGGTGCCTGCAGCCCCCGTTGACGACTACTACTACCAGCCCGAGGCTGGCTACTACTACTACCCGGCCGGCGAGTACTTCTACGAGGAGCCGGCGGACGACGACCAGGAGTAGGATCAGATGTCCCAGGCAGGAGGCCTGCGCCTTTTCGATCGTAGCTTTTCTTTTGCCCCGCCTGTGTAACAGGCCTATTTCAGTACTGTGTTGTATCTGTACCCAGATACCTAACGCTTCCGCTAACCTTGTGTATGACACTTGTTATGTATTCGAGCCCTCGAGGCCCCTGGCTTGTAATATATAACTTGTATGTATTTATTTATGTTTTAGAGTTGTGTTGTGATTCCTTCACGTGAGTCCTTAGGCTTGATCGTGTGCATTTGCGTGTATGATTAGTGCACGATTGAGCCGGGGTCGTCACAGGTTGGTATCAGAGCCGACTGCCTGTAGGAACCCCCTTTCCAACTCCTTGGTCGAAGTTGAGTCTAGAGGTCAAAAACTGTTTTACTAACTTGGCTGTGTGGCTTATGGCCCCACGTCGCCACTTGGGTGGTGTAGCTTCTTTTATTCCTCGTCTATACTCTGGGACTCTTCTCTCTCGTCTATTCGGGTTAAGTTTTACTAACTCCATTAGGTTCTCGTTTTCACATCTACCCGGAGAGCTGGATATCAGTGCGGTTTCTTATCATTGACCTGATTAGTCTGATAATCATTCCTTTCCATTTGTTTGTTTAACCTTTCTTACCAAGTTCTGTTTAATTATCATCAGGACTTGACAAGTCTGATTCGTTCATATCTGAACCTTTTGCACTCAAGCATGATATCAAATTTGACACACTGTATCATCCAGTAAAAATACAAACCTCCGCGGGTCCTTGCCGATCTACCCTCTTCTGTCCTCAAGTTAGTGTTGAGATTGAAGAGAGAAAATTTCAGGCGTACCCCATTGTCCTGAAATCTTGCGGCATAGACCTCATCCTGGGTATGGATTGGTTGGAGGCTCACGAGGCCCAAATTGATTGTGCCACCAAGACTGTACGTCTTCGGCACCCCTCGAATCAACTCGTGAATTGCCGCGCTCGTATATCCCGTAATGCCGAGGCTCAAATCTATGCCTCAAATGCATTGAATGCTTCACCACTCGAAGGGCTCGAGAACATACCAGTGGTACGTGATTTCCCGGATGTCTTCCCAGAAGAACTTCCAGGAATACCCCCTGTTCGAGCTGTCGAGTTCGTCATCGACTTGAAGCCAGGTACTACTCCTATTGCGAAGCGTCCTTACAAGATGCCACCGCATGAGCTCCTCGAGCTTAAGGAGGAAATCGACAAGTCACTCAAGAAGGGCTTCATCCGTCCTAGTTCCTCTGCCTGGGGAGCACCGTCTCTTTTCGTCAAGAAGAAAGATGGTACGAATAGGCTGGTACAAGATTACCGACCTATTAACCAGGCAACCATCCAGAACAAATATCTGCTTCCTCGGATCAATGACTTATATGATCAACTGGCTGGATCATCGGTGTTTTCTAAACTCGACTTGAGGTTGGGTTATCACCAGATCCGTGTTCGTGAAGAGGATATTCCAAAGACTGCATTCGTAACTCGCTATGGCTCTTATGAGTACACTGTCATGTCTTTTGGACTGACTAATGCTCCAGCTACCTTCTCCCGCCTGATGAATTATATATTCATGGATTACCTCGACAAGTTCGTCGTGGTATATCTGGATGATATTCTGGTATTCTCAAAGAACAAGGAAGAACACGCCGAACATCTTCGGCTTGTTCTGGAGAAGCTGCGAGAGCATCAGCTTTATGCTAAGTTTTCCAAATGCGAGTTCTGGCTTTCTGAAGTGACCTACCTTGGACATGTGATTTCCAAGGATGGCATTGCTGTTAATCCGGAACGGGTTCAGGCTATTCTTGACTGGACTCCTCCGAAGAATGTCAAGCAAGTAAGAAGTTTTCTCGGTCTTGCAAGCTATTGTCGCCGTTTCGTCGAGAATTTTTCCAAGATCGCCAAGCCCCTGACTAATCTGCTTCACAAAGGCGTTAAGTTTGAGTGGACAGATAAATGCCAGGAAAGCTTTCAAGCTCTTAAGGACAAGCTCGTTTCTGCACCAGTGCTTGCTCCTCCAGATTCTCGCAAGGACTTCGTGATATATTGTGACGCCTCTCGTCAAGGCTTAGGTTGTGTCCTAATGCAAGAACGAAGAGTAATTGCTTATGCATCACGTCAATTGCGTCCGCATGAAGAGAATTATCCAGTGCATGATCTTGAACTTGCTGCAGTGATCTTTGCATTGAAGCTATGGCGGCATTACCTTCTCGGTAACCGGTGTGAGATTTATACTGATCATCAAAGCTTGAAATATTTATTCACTCAGCCGGATCTTAATCTCCGCCAACAGCGATGGTTGGAAACTATTTCTGAATACGACTGCGGTATTTCTTATACCCCTGGCAAGGCTAATGTGATGGCCGATGCCTTGAGTCGCAAGTCTTACAGCACCAACCTCAAGGTTAAGCGAGCTCAGCCTCGTCTTTATGAGGAATTGCGCAAGCTGAATCTGCATATCGTTCCACATGGTTCGCTTAATGACCTTGTGATACAGCCGGATCTTGAGAAGGCTGTCAAGGTAGCGCAAACCAAAGATGCTTACGTTGATGTTATGAAACAGGAACTGCATCTTCCGAAATACAGGGATTTCTCAATATCCGAAGATGGAACCTTGTATTTCCGAGGCCGCATCGTGGTAACGCGTTTCGAGCTTATGACTGACAAGGTCATGAAGGAGGCACATGATACACCGCTGTCTATTCATCCTGGTAGTACTAAGATGTATCGTGATCTCCGCCAAAGGTACTGGTGGCCTAATATGAAGCGGGATATTGCTCGTTATGTTGCTGAATGCGATGTCTGTCGTCGCGTGAAGGCAGAACATCAGAAGCCTGCTGGACTTCTGCAACCTCTTCCTATTCCGCTGTGGAAATGGGATAAGGTGCAGATGGATTTCATTACTGGCTTTCCTAAGTCCCAGAAGGGTAACGATGCCATTCTTGTCGTCGTCGACCAACTCTCAAAGGTTGCACACTTCCTGCCAATCAAGGAGACTATCACTGCTAGCCAGTTAGCAGAACTGTATATCTCCCGAATTGTATCCCTCCACGGAATTCCGAAGGAGATCAGTACGGACCGTGGCACCCTGTTCACTTCCAAGTTCTGGGAAAGTTTTCAAGAAGCTTTGGGAACTCATATCAACTGGAGTTCAGCTTATCACCCCCAGTCCCAAGGTCAAGTTGAACGAGTCAATCAAGTGCTTGAAGATATGCTGCGAGCTTGTGTTATATCATTCGGTAAGAAATGGGAAGAATCTCTTCCATATGCCGAGTTCTCTTATAACAACAGCTATCAAGCAAGCTTGAAGATGGCTCCCTTTGAAGTTCTGTACGGACGTAAGTGTCGAACCCCTCTGAACTGGTCAGAAACTGGGGAACGACAAGTTATTGGTCCGGACATTATTCAACACGCCGAAGAGCAAGTCCGTATCGTGCGTGAGAATCTCAAGGCGGCTCAGGACCGCCAGAAGAGCAACTATGATCGCAAACGATGGGGTTTGACTTATCAACCAGGTGATCAAGTCTATCTTCGTGTCACCCCTATGAAGGGCACGCACCGTTTCGGCGTCAAGGGCAAGTTAGCTCCACGCTACATTGGTCCCTTCCCCGTGGTTGCTAGACGTGGATTCGTGGCTTACAAATTGCAATTGCCGCCGCAATTCTCGCATATCCACGATGTGTTCCATGTATCGCAACTTCGACGATCCTTCAAGGAGTCCCCGCATCGTGCTGTGGATCACGAGATGCTCGAGCTTCAAGATGATCTGTCTTATAAGGAGCATCCGATCCGCATCCTCGATCAAGCTGAACGTCGGACCCGTCAGAAGACAACCAAGTTCCTGAAAGTGCAGTGGTCAAATCATACTGAAGATGAAGCCACTTGGGAACGCGAGGAAAATCTTCGGGCGGAATACCCCGACCTCTTTTCTTCTACCTCCTGAATTCTCGGGACGAGAATTTCTTTTAGAGGAGGAGAATTTGTAACACCCCCTTGTAATAAGCACTGTGACATTATGACAATCATGCCATGTCATGTTCATTTGCAATGCTAATCACAGTGGTTAAACAAGGCAATTCAAATTTTGCCCCTGAAAATTCAAATTCAAATTCAAATGCAAAATGAGGTTGTTCCAAAAATTATGGAAAAATGTTCATCATTTAGCAAATATTCCAAAACAAATGCTGTTGAGGAAACCAACATCACCATCAACTCCAATATTGGGCTAGTGCATTTAAACAGTGCCAAAACAGCACTTTAAATGCCTTTTCATTTTTGAATAATTCAAAAATGATCCAAATTAGTCCAAAGCAATTTTTGGTGATGAGGAATATTGCAACATCATTTTTGGACCAACTCACACATTTTTCAAACAGTGTTTGGTGGTCCCCTCTTTTCCTTTTCTATTCTGCTGTTGAAATAAAAGGAAAAAGAAGAGAGAAGACTTACCTGTCGCCCGCCTCTGGACCGAAGCCGGCCCGGCCCACCTCTCCTCCCCTGTTTCACCTGCTCCCGCTCGGTGTCGAGCTCACCCTGGCCGAGCTCCCCTCCTCCGGCGAATCCTCGACGCGTGCCGTCGCCGAGGCCTCGAGGGGATAAGGGCGACGCCCGAGCCATTCCCCTGGCCTCCGCCTCAGTCTTCCCCTCTCTCCCTCGCTCTCCATCGCTCTCTCTCTCTCTCTCGTCGGTGCCCGAACGCCACCGCCGCCATTGCCATCGATGCCGCGGCCATCGGCGGCCTCGCTTCCGCCGACCGTGTCTGAGAGCTCCGTCGAGGCCTGCTCCGCCTCCTGGTGGCCTCAGGGGGAGCCGGACGACCCTGCAGCGCCGAGCCCCTCCATCTGCATCTCCGGCCGCCGTCGTTCCCCTCCGACCCCGGCGAGGCTCACTGCTGCTACTAAGTTTCCGCGGG